>JAIGNY010003268.1:57500-375000 GCA_020152595.1 Chiridota heheva | reverse complement strand
AGTTTGGAAATCGTTCGTTGATGTTCCAACGCTACAATGTTTGATGCATGGTTCCAATGATAACCACAACCCAATTCATAGCTTTCGAATGCGAAACAACTTAGGATAATTTTGCGATGAGTGAGCCAAAGTTTAATTTAAAATCAGCAATGTAACGGTCTTAGAAAGGATATTGTTCTAATTCAACTGTTCAAGTTCCTTGTAAAAAGATTTCAAACCTGAAAAGTAAAAATAGAAACACTTGCGTCGGTAATATTTGCATTTTTACATATAAATTTCCAACTCATTTACAATACCCAAATCACACCGACCTCTTCTAATGGGTCATCGAACCATTTCTTGTTGAGAGATGTGTGGATAAGTCGAGGGATACTTTCTTTATCCACTTAATTCAGATAGGTTTGTGATGTTGCAGGACAAGGTGAAACACTTATTGATATTATCGTACAACGTACTTAAAGTTCTAAGCTGCTAAGAAGCAAAACACATTGGAAGTTGAGAAATAGCTAAAAGGAATGTTAAGAGTAATTAAGCTGAGATAAATTACAGTTAATTGCACCTTCTGAGGTAACACCTACTGTGTAAAGACGAACGTCTGTTGTGATTGTTAAGGAACTGCATGGGATCTGGAGGTCTCAAATTTTAAAAGTACAATGATCTAACGCATGCGTACAAGAAGTGCTTATCTTCTGCTTTTTTGTACAAAGCACACAATTTGTCTATTTTATTTTCTTAGGTTACGAAAATCGCGAACTCTTTTAACAAATTTTGTCGTACTTCTTAGACCAATAACAGTAATATATGATAGCACATGAAAAATACTAATATATACAAAACAAATCATAAGCTTTTTGTTACTGTTTGATATGCGATAATTTTAGCATAGCTCATGTGTACAGGTGTCTACGAATCAATAGAAGTTTGATAATGAAGGGAACCCATGTTTCTAAAGGTTCAAGAGGAACGATTTAGACAAAATGACATCTCCCTGATTTTAAGTGACTCATAGTCAATACATCTGTACATGGAATTGGATATCTACTGATCTATTCAGATACATTTTCCCTTATAAACTGACATCTAATAAGCGTGGCCTGTGTGTATCATGTACTAGGAATCGTGCATGAGTCATCTTCTGCGTAACGTGACTTTAAGATTATATGATTTAACAGTTGCAAGCCTTGTTATCAGACTAATTGAAGAATCGCAAACATAAGACCACATTTTCAAATGATAAATTTCATGGGTTCGATTACACTAATTTTAGACATTTGGTTTGAACTGCTGAATAATATATAAGTTTTTATCGTTTATGGTTATATTCACCGTTTTAAGAATTGTTCGTTAATTGACGTTCCAACACTAAAATGTTTGATGTATGGGTCCAATGATAATAACCACAACACAATTAACTGATTAATGGGTTCTAAGGCGAAATAACTTTCGAATATGATCTTTGGATAATTCAAAAGTTTGATTTGATCAGCAATAAAACGGTCGTATAAAGAGTATTAG
The DNA here is from genome assembly GCA_020152595.1 of Chiridota heheva. Lineage (NCBI taxonomy): Eukaryota > Metazoa > Echinodermata > Holothuroidea > Apodida > Chiridotidae > Chiridota > Chiridota heheva. Next base: position 373,485 of record JAIGNY010003268.1, on the reverse strand, counting down.
TCGTATTCAAGTTTCTCGTAAAATCGTAAAAAGATTTCCAAACCTAAATAGTTTCTTCAGTAATATTTACATTTTTTGTCATATTGCTGAAAACAATGGCAGTTATATTGGTGGCACATATCTGAGTTAAAAAGATGTAGTCTATTTAAACGGTTGATTATATTAGATTTGTGTAAAAACCTTCATCAAATGATTATTTATCAAAATTTAGTGCAGGTCATAGTATGATTTTATTTCTGTTTGAAAAGAATGCATCTTTTTCAAAGTGATTTTAATCAGAATGTATTGTAAACATTTTAACAAGAGGAACTCGAAAACGAAAAGTGACAATGTTCTTACAAACGTCTTGTTAAAACAGTATTTATCTGTATTTTCCCCTGTCTGCCATGTTCAACAATTTCTGAGCATAAATGTACAGGTTAAGATATGATAAATTAATTTGTTCAGCCTATGAAAATGGGGGAGCTTGGCAACTTGATTCTGATTATTTTTGCAATTGATTATTTGGTGTATCGTTTTACATCATCACCATATTTGTTTTTCTAATTTATCTGAACTTGACCAATGAAAACACTTCTCTTGCCGTGCATAGATAATCTTAGTAGTTGATGCATATATTTAATTGATTCTACTGCAAACCAAAACGAAAGCTGCAATTCAAGTGTAATTTATAGCTTGAAAAATTATTTTATGTTTAGGCAAAATAAATAAATAAAACAATTCCTTGGTGTTTGTTTTAGTACACGTGTATCTTCTCTGTTGCGATAGTCAGTATTGGTGGCTGTCAGGTTGTAAGAGATTTTAGTTGGAGGGGCAAAGCTTGACAGGGTGGCAAAATATGAACATCTTTTAAAGCCTATAATTCAATACAAAAAAGTAATGGTTACCTAATCGTTGGGGTGCATTGAAGTGCATACCCTTGCCCTTATGGCGAGACGCCAATGATGGTGAGTCATTCAACCATTGTTAATAAGAGGCAATTAACATATTGTTCGTCAGAAAAGATACTTACAAAAATCCATTTCTATTTTGTTTTGACAGGTGACTAGCCGGTCATATTCTGTAGGCAATTTTTCGCCACTTCCACTGAGACGTAATGCCAAGTTGGTCGGAATGGATCAAAGTACATCAGCATTGTTAGACAGCGAATACACACTTCCAAGCTATCCTAGACCTCGTGACCGCCGAAGTATGATATTAGCATCCTCCGCTGGTACAACCTCATCGACATCTAACCTTTACACAGGGAGTTATTCCAGCATCAGTTCTCGCGAGCCCCGAGAGCGTAGTGAATCATCTGCGTCATCTACCAGTGCCTCATCGGCGGCAAATGCAACTGCATCACTTGCATCTGTGCTCGCAAGTCTAGAGAAGTTTGGAGAAAAATTAGAAGAGGGACGTGGATCTCAAGGATCATCATCATTACTCCAAAAGAAATCAAGCATGGATGACGCGGACAGTAAAGATATTCTTGATTTGGGAAATTTTCCAGACCATTATCATTTCGTGGACGATAAGTTGATGACTGAAATGTTAGCGGAAATGAGACAATTGTGGGAATTTGATCAGTTGTGCGATGTTACGTTAGTTGTGGATGGCCAGGAATTTCGCTGCCACCGTATTGTTCTGGCAGCTTGTAGTCCTTACTTCCAAGCAATGTTTACAGGTGGTTTGGTTGAGAGCCACCAAGATCGCATTCACATCGGTGGCATCGATGCACCGTCAATGAAATTGATTTTAGAATTTGCATATTCTGCTGAAATGGAAGTGAACGAATTAAACGTGCAAGGACTGATGTTAGCAGTAAATATGCTACAAATGCATCGACTTAGAGACGCTTGTGCGAAGTTTTTGCAACATCACGTGACCACAGGCAACTGCATTGGCATATATTTCTTTGCTCTTGCACACGATAGTACCCATCTCCAAGAACTTGCCAAAAAAATCCTGTGTGACAACTTTCATCAAGTAATCAAAGAGGAAGAATTTCTTAGTTTGTCGGCGGATAAAGTCGCAGACGTTTTGTCACAGGACGATTTGAATGTCGACCAAGAGGAATTGGTGTATGAGGCTGGTCTTGCTTGGCTCAAACATGACTTGGACAAACGCAAACCAGATTTGTATTGTATTATGAGCAATGTGCGTTTTGCACTCATGAGCCCCTATTACATACATGACGTAGTCGAACGTGACAGATTTGTGGCGGGAAACAGAGAGTGTCAGTACATGATTGATCGTGCGCTTCAGTACCACGTGTTGCGTGATCGTCGTCAAGACCTTGACCTTTCAAAGGTCAATCTCACAGCTCGAAGAGGCATGCCCTACAAAGATATGTTTTTATTTCTTGCCAACCATAACGAGGGCGCTGCAATGAATGACAAGAGTGATTCATACAGGATCAAAACACTTCCTGATATGATGGACTTTGCCGAATGTGTTCTTACCGGAGATAACAACATTTACGTTGCCGGAAAGCAACCACCTGATTACGGTGGCCGTCGCTCTTACAGTTCATATCGTCGCGGCGGAATATTTCTCTACGATCATTTCGAGAAGAAATGGTTACCACGAGCGTCCATGAACACTCAACGATCACATTTCAGTATGATTGTAATGGATGGTTTGATATATGTCTCGGGTGGAAGTAACACGGATGGATATCTCGACTCAGTAGAATGTTACAATCCAAGCACAAATGGTTGGAGGTATGTAGCCCCTCTTCCCAAAGCTATAAGACTCCATGCATCTGCGGCTGTTCTTGGACGCCTTTATTGCATTGGAGGGGAAACAACTGATCAAAGCCTTGATACAGTGTATTGTTTCAATCCACGTCGTAATGAATGGGAGTCGGTTTCCGGCATGATATTACCAAGATCGTGTGCCGGTATCGGAGTGCTAAATCGGGAAATTTACGTCATTGGAGGAAACGTAGCTAAAGATGACAAAGATCCAGAGAACATGCTGAAGTCAGTTGAAATCTACAATCCAGAGATAAACGAGTGGCGGTTTGGACCTGAGCTTCCAGAGGCACGAATGAATGTGGAGGTTGTTTCAAATGAAGGAACTTTGTACGTTTCAGGCGGCTACAATGGTACAGATAATTCAGTGGACTCAAGCAAAGTCTGGAAATTAGATTGTAAGAAAACTTCATGGCAAGTGGAAGATCCAGTTGATTGGCCCGTTTTGGAGTATCCATTCTATTGTGTTGTTGCACGAATGGCAAAGAAAGAACACTGAAATCATCTTCCAAACGTTATCGAGCATTCATATACCGTGTCAAGCCTTCAACCTGCAGTATCATGATTTAGGAAAGTAACGCGTCAAACACTTGGTTGTCTTAAAGGGATATGATATATATTTTTATAATGAAATATGCAACTTATTCTCTTGGAAAACACAAGGTGCCTTACTCAGATACTTCAATAAATAGAATATCGATGTGGGACTATAATTTGCCTAAGTGATTCAGAGACTTTGATGAACAAAATAACGAATGTCAATTCTCTCTCTTTCTTCTCAATTTGCCAATCTTTTCGCGAACGACGAGTTGGACAGATCGTTCAGATACCATTACATTGTGGTCATAGTCACAATTGATGAAATCATAGTGCTACCTGTATTGAAAATGAGAAACATTTGTTCATTCTAAAAACAGCAATCAAAATACAATCGACAAAGCGAATTCTCTGAAGTGACCATTCATGGTTCGACAGTGTCAGATGATGAAAACGCCTGTAATTTGTTTAACATCTCTTGTAAATAATGAAGTTTTTTTGACGAATTTACATAACTTGCAGCACTTAAGCATAAATGTATTTTTTTTAGCATTGATCATGGAAGGGACCATTTACCACCAGCAATGGCACCAGCGGGAGGAGGAGAGGTAAGGGGGGGGGGGCTACTTCCACAGCGGTTTAGCCCCTTGTCGAGGACATTTTTCGAAACAGTCGAGGAACAATAAGCAACAGGATTAATTTAGCTGACCTATTTCTCAATGATTAGCTTCTTGTTCAATATTTCAGCAGCATCCTTCTTCGTCAGTTAAATTCTTGATCGCTCCTTGCTTTCAACTACTGTTGTATGGGAGGGGAGTACACTTTACAGCTAAGTGAACGGTTTTGGCTTGATTATCCGATCTTTGCTTTAAAATGAATGTTTCCTCTGTCTAAAGCATGAATTTAAAGACCTAATATACCCGAACGACAATGTAGGCGTGGAAATATAGACGATAGATGTTTTTGCATTCTTGCAATGAATTTATTTTTGAAGTTATAGAATAACAAGCAATACGGACATAAAAATAGCAAACTTAAAAAAAAATGTTGTAAATATTTACTCTAATGCTGTAAATTTTGCTTCACGGAGACGAAAAAATTAGCAATAATGTGTATGATAACTGTATCTATTATTAACTTGTAAAAGTTGTTTAAAAACCTAAAATGTCGACCAAGTTGCACCATCGGTCATTCCTCACTTTCATGTGCAAACTAACAGAAGCTTTCATTTAAATGCCTAAAACATAGTGTGTGCAGTGCTTCGAAGTCAAACATATAATCAGCCATCGCAATTGAATTTGAAAATCCGCTTATCAGAATGATCTAGATCTCTTAGAACGTAGATGAATCACTCCCTTAGGCTGTAGTACAATTCTTAGTACATTGGTATGTCTGTTCCACTAAGAAATTCCTGGCGTGCTTTTGCGAAGGCATGCGGTATATGAAGTATAGAGGGTTGCATTTCAGTGAGACTGCTAATCATATTAGATGTCTGTACATACGTAGACTGTATAACAGAATATGTAAATTAAAGTTAAAAAGCTTGAAATATGTAAACAATTGTTATATATATATTACGAATCATGAAGGACTTTTCTATGCATGGACATCAATCAAATTTGATCAATTTATGCATGCTCTGAAAAGCTCCAATAGTTGTTTATATAGAAGTATATTTATAACACTATTTTGTAGGCTAAAAATATATATATCAGCAAATGTACAGCCAGTAATATTTCCGCGCACGGAATGTTAATCCTGTTCATTGGTGTATGCGCAAGCTCTATCTGTTTATTTATAGATTAGTGCGCATTCTCGAAGTCCATAACAACAGGCAGCCAGTGAGTGCTTTAGGAATTGGGGTTATAGAACAAATCAAGGGAAAATTCTCACAATGTAAAATGAGTTCCGATAAGAACATCTTGCGGTGAATATGATATCTCACCACAAGCAGAAAAATGGGAATCCAAATATTACATCATTACTATAATTATACTTCTGCGTTGCATTAATCTAAACTGGTTAACCGCCACCTGAGTAGAATCCGAATGATTTACATTGGAGATTATATTGCAAGTTAAAAATAAATCGAGTTAAATGTATAAATTTCCACTTTTATGGTCATCTAATGTGGATGATTCCTTTTATATGATATGTTTTAAGTCGCTATGCATGCAGGTATCATACCAGAGAGTTTACGTGTGACTGGATACCAAATGGTGTATATAGGTGTTACTGGATACCAGATAGTGTTAGTGGATGCCAGATAGCGTATACGTGTGAACTCCTGATACCATATAGTGTACGTGTTTGTTTGTTTACATGGTGGAACTCGGCAGGACTCCTTTATGGAGAATTGACGCCAAGCTATAGCAGATGCTGACTGTGACTTGTTACCAGATAGTGTAGGCTTATACGTGTGACTGGATACCAGGTGTATACTGTACGTATACGTATGAATGAATATAGTGTTTCATTGCCAAACGGCTGAATGGTTATTCATCATTGCATTTGCAAATTGACTTTATGGGCTTAAAAGAAACCTATTCAGGTTGAATCCAAACTGATGAAAAAACGTAATTATTCAATTTTTACAGGTTGACTTGCCATATATTTTGTCGGGAAACATTTTGTGATATTTCCACATTAAGGCCTACAAATTATATTTGACAAAGAGCTTTTTATTGAGCATAACAATCGGCAGATTTTGAAAATGGCGTTTTAATTTTCGAGTTGTGGTCAATGAAACCTTTAAGATATATAGGTCTAAATATCAAAGTTGATGTTGTATGATGGTTAAAAATCTGTATTAATCTTAATCTTTATATGGAATTCTTTCTTGCCTAGTTCTATGTATATTGTGGCTCCGGATTGTGCCAGAGCATTAAAGGGCTATCAGTATACAAACCAGTTCACCTTATATAAAAGAGGACAAAATATTGAAGAAACTACTTCAATATATCATTCCGTTAAGGAGTTACCCAAGTTTAAAGCGTGTCTCCTCTGTGTAGAAATGACTGGTGTAGTAAGTCTACTGTGGAAGGTTGGCACCCTCATCCTCACATTCTTTACAATTGTTAATGTATTTTAAAGAAAATGTTTCTAACTTCTTTAGAATTTGTATAATTTTTCCTGGAAATATTTGTAGGTGCTAAATTATAATTACCCTTAGACTAGATTATGTTTTATTACTTCATGGGTGTAGATAGGGAAGGGGGTTGACATGGTTGTACGACATTCCCGCCCCCCCTCCCCTCCTCCCTAAAAAAAAAGAAGAGTAACTTATGGTAAGTAATAGTAAAAAGGTCCAGAAAGTATGCCAAAAGGTGCAAATATTTCCCTCGGCGACCCCCTCCCCCAATCTGAAAGACTGGCTACATCCCTGCTACTTTCCTGACATATTTAATGGTCTTTACACTACAAAAGTGTGGGGAAATATGATAGAATACCTAAAGACTGAGGAATTTGAGGTTATGACGTCACAGCTAGTCAGAGTTTAGTCTTTTCTACACAAAGGATACTTAACTTTATAGTTGAATATCTCCTTAACAGAATAATAGTTTTGAATGCTTTCTTCATCATTTTGTTTCTTTTGAAGTCGACCACTGAACTGATTCTTTAAAAAGCAATGGATTTACAAAAAAAATATTTTTAATTTCTACAGTTTAACGGAGATTTGTTATGATTGCTACATGTCAATTCATATGTTCATTCAAATATCTTCAAAAAATAATATTGCCGCTTATGTGTTGGTGTACTGAGTGATTTAGTGAGCGAAATTACAGTGAGGCAGAAGGCTCATTAGCATAGCTTTGATAAAAGACATTTCTTTAACTTGAAGTTTTTAATTTAAAATATTGGATAAAACGTTTTTTTTTTTCATTTTAATGTTGATGTCCCCTTTTTTCTTTCATTTAAGAAATTCAGTTTTGAGGACGGGAGCTATGTCGCGATACTTCATTCGAGCATAGGCAAATAATGCTAATCCACCAATCAGAAGCAAGGATTTTTCAAAAGTATTTATGAATATTGAATTAAAGATAATCCAAAGGTATCTTTGACCCAATCTTTTCGTCCCCTCAAACTTTTAGCTTCACTAAAGGTGGATGGCTAGTGCTTTATTAAGTACTGAAGAGCAGGGCCGTCACGGTAATTCTCATCCCGAAAAATGAGGGGACATGGCCTCCTCCCACGAAATTACGGTACAAAAGAGTACAAAAAAGATTATTTCTTCACAATCTCCATCTTTAACCAGAAATTCTGGACTTTTGGGAACAATTTCTGACCTTTTTACTTATTGGAGGGGAAAGGGGGGGGGGGGGAGTGTCAAACACCCTGCTACCCCCTGGTTACACCCATGATACAGCCACCAAGTTTCAGCAAAACATTAGCTTGAAAATGGCTACTAACGGTAATTTTTATTTTTAATTGGTCGAGCAAGCCACACAGACTGCATTTTGCATCCACCGAGGGAGCAGTCAAATGTCAGATGACATGTTCAAGAATATCACCAGTCAGTCTAATTATAGCCATTAGTGACTAGTTCCATCAACTGTGCATTAGCAACATCACACTGGGTCGATAATAAATTACTGTCAAGCTGTTTATTGGCAACATGGGATCAGATAGTTATTTTGGGTCTCACATTGCAATCTATACAACAAGTTATCAACGCCTATTCTTTGTAATACTCAGTGACCAAAGGAATTTGAATTTAGAACACGAACTAATACATGCAACTATGAACTTATAATATAATAAATAGTATACTGACAGGTAGTTTTTATATTTTTCAGAAAGAGCTTGAAATTCTAAACACAATAGTCTTTAGAGACATAATGTCTGACTTTGTTTAATATGATAGAAATAATAATCATAGTCATCTGAAGAAATTTCATATTATACAAAACAATTTAGCATATATTTTCGCGAATCTATCAAACAATTAAAACATTTATTTTGTCAATATAAACTTACATGAAAGCGGTCACTTTGATCATAAGCCCTCTGAAAAATGACGTCATATACCCAGTACAGATTAGAGTATTAATGTATTTCTTTAAAATCTATTTCAATTTTTCTAATATCCAAAAAACCTAAGAAATAATTTTCCTTTTGCATGGGTAAATGAACTTTTATTTCCATATGATATTCATGATTAAAGTTTTTTGAACTTCATGTCAAAGCATTTTAGAACAAAAATGTCAAAAATAATGCAAAAGAAATACATTATTCATAGACATAGGTCAAATTATGTCATCATTGGCATGATTTTAACACAAAATTGGCAGCGTCCATGCTACAACTTCTAACTTGGATAACTTGAGAATTAAAGAAGATTTTATGATGAGGTTTTTGGTTGTTGGTTTATTTGTTAATTCTCTGTGATATATCAAGCTAGAATATTTGACTTTATTTCTCCTTCAAACTACAACACAAGTGCCTGTCGTTTTCGTTATTGCTAATCAAAGGTTCATGCAGAGAATTGTTAATGTATGGAAAAGTTGTGAAGAGAAGACAGCTCAAACTCTGTATTGCAATTCTTAAAATTTTGTCACTAAAAATCATCCAACGGTTTTCTCCGGCTAAATATTAAGTTAAACAGTTTATTTACTTCTTTGATTGATTAGGCCTCTGGCCTTTTTCAAAATAACACATGCACAATGTACAGAAAAACAACGGTACAAATGGAAATATGAACAGAATTATTAACAGTTTTCAACATATTAGTCCTCAACATCAACAATTTCTGCGCATATTTCAAAGCATGAATTAGAAATTTGCTATCTATTGGTTTGTTGGTATGGTTAAATTTTAAAGGTCTATTGATAGATAGACAGGTACAAACGATTTATGTTTTGAAAAGTACCCAAAAAAAGCATTACCTAAATCCCAGTTTAATAGTTTGCATTTTAAAGATAGCATGTGTAGTTTTTACGTTATGAGTACATCAAATTTGAACATTTTTTAAATACTGAAAAAATGTTATATATGTACAGAAAAAACACCTCAAAATGCTTGTTTTTCTTTATATTTGTTTCCTTAATTTCAGACCTTGTAAATGTTCAAAATGCATGTCTTTTCCAGCTTGAGGTCAATTGGTTGTTGGTATGGTGAAGATCAAATCCTCTTCATTACAATTATCTACCCTTTTTCAAAAAGAAATGGCAGAGGGTTAAAAAACAATGGATTTACATAAGAAAACAGGGGAGGAGTCCCCTCAAATCATGTCTGGTGCCATCACTGCTCCACCCTCACCAACCCCCACCAACATACATAATAGTCAGGGCTGCACACCTGCAAAACACCTATTCCTTGAACACAAGCAGGGCAAGGATGCCTCATGCCTCAACTAAAAAGTGACTTTCTGGGAGTTTTTTTTCTCGAGTTTTGCAAGGTAAATAACTTATTCATCATATCAGAGAAAGGGAGGGGTGGGGAACCTCTTAGGGGCACTTCCCAAGTCATATACATGTCTTGCACAGTATGTAGATAAAAAAATAGTGAGCCCAAAAACAACAAAGTAAAAGAAGCACTTCATTTTAAAAGGTGCACTTTTGTCATATTTCTATTTAAAAAAAGTGTGTGCACATTTCCAGTGGCATTGCTACGGCGGAGAGAGGGGGAAGAGGGATTTTCTCGCACAAGATCACTTTGCCCCCCCCTAAATGTTTTTGTAAAGTGACATATTTTGTCAGATTTATAGGTTTTTGCCCCCCATGAGACAAAATTTCCCCTCCCCCTCTCCCCTTTAAGCAAAACAACACATTCCACCAGTTCTTGGACCTTTTGACATTTAATGAGGTGCACTTTTCATTTTCAAAGGGTAACTTTTGTCATTTTCCAGAAAAGTGGGGTATTTGCGCCCCAGCTCCTACACCCATAAATTTAAGGTAATTCCAACTATATATGGATTAAAAAAATCTGATAGTATGATTTCAATGGTACCTCACACAAGGTTATATTATTGTCCAATTTGCCTCAAGAACATTTTTCCATTTAGATTTTAAAAAATCAAAACAAAGACTAATTGCTAAAAGCTTTCATCAAAATTTATTAAAAAGTGGTTATTTCATAGCTATAAAAATGGCTATTTAATAGATATTTGACTTGTCAAGCATTAATATATATATATATATATATATATATATATATATATATATATATATATATATATATATATATATTATATATGAACAGGCAGATATTTCTAATGTAAATCTTTTGTAGGAATTATTATTATCTCATCACTTACATATATGTGGGCTGGTGGGTATAAGATGTGTAGTCACTTTGCTGTATAGGCAAATAAATGCCTATACCTCCTACACTACATGGCCACCCCCCTTGATATTAGGGGTGTTGGTAGGACCCACTAGAGGGTCTCATATGATGATCTCATATTATGGGTTAAGGGTCAGTTTTTGAAACGGGACAAAATTTAGTGATTTTTGCATTGCATCTGTCCATGTGTGTGTAGGAAGGGAGGAAGGGGGAGGGGAGGTGTGCATGTGTGCATATGCATCAATTAATTTTGTGTCGCTTATAACTCAAAAACTGTAATACACACATGAACCAAAATTGGTGGACGCGTACCCCTGGCCCGGAACTTTTAAGTCAAAGTCAAAGGTTTTGGGAGATGGCTGTTTCTTTTAAAGAAATTACTTGGTATTTTTACAAATTGTATAGGTGGGAGGGTGGCCCGGAACTTTTAACAGTCAAACAGTCAAATGTTTTTGGAGATGGCTGTTTCTTTTAAAGAAATTACTTGGTATCTTTACAAATTGTATAGGTGGGAGGGTGGCCCGGAACTTTTAACAGTCAAACAGTCAAATGTTTTTGGAGATGGCTGTTTCTTTTGAAGAAATTACTTGGTATCTTTACAAATTGCATAGGTGGGTAGGGTTTAACATCCTAACAAAACTGGACAATAATTAAGGGTCAAAAATCAAATAAGTGCTTTTTATGCAAAATTTTGCAGCATTTTAAACTAGAAAAGTACAAGATCTATGTCAACCCTATAATTGTGCCATGACACACGAATTTGTGTAGACTCTAAGGTCAAAAGGTCAAAGAGCTATGGACCATTTTTCACTATTTCCCCCTATACTTATGGAATGGTAAGTGTAACGTGAGCATAAATGGTGTCATACAGTATGGGTACGACAAATAAGAAACATTTCAGAAGTTGTTTCAGTGATTAGGTTCAAGGATCAGAGGCCAAATTGGTGATTCTTGGGGTAATTATGTACTAATTTGTACATTCTTGTGCTAAAAGTCACAGAGCTATAGTGCTATTTCCCCAGTATGCTGTATGCTTAAGGTGATGAGATCAGCAACTCACATGGATTGCTTTCCTGTTAATCATGTTCCACAAATGTTTGAAGGAGAATGAATATAAACTATTGCCCCAATCAACATCTAGGAGGACAAGACATTCAAAGATTGAAATTAAAAACGAAATTATAGAATTATATCAATTATTTAAGCTGCATTCCTGTTTGTGCATCATAAAATTTGCATAGGTCAAATATCCATTTCAATCTTTGTTCACTCATAACTAAAAAAAAACTAAACATACTTTTTTGTTAAATTTCAGAACTGTTCTAATCAGAAATACATACTCTTTGTAATAATAATACAAAATTCTTACATAGTATTTTTCCATGTAGAATACATGCTCAAAGCGCTCAGCTTTACAATGGAAACTTCCTGGCTCTAAAGCGGCAGCCAACAAACAGAGCACAAACCTGTATTATTGCCTTGCTCCAATCCCTTACACTGAACACAAAGCAAGATGACAGCAGGTACTGTAAGTATTTGGCAAGACTCGATCCCTTTCTTTTATAACCTCAACGACGTAGCCATCATTGAGCGAATAAAACATTGCTCAAGTAAAAAAAAAAAAAAATGATTTTGATGGGTGTTTTTGCTGTATTAAAGGTCTATTCTATATTTTGAATTAATTTAAGCTCAAATTACCAGTAAAAGTCATCAGACCTTGTCATTGCCAAATATTTCTTAGCTTTTAATGGCATCATAAAATGAATGTAAATAAGGGGAAAATTTACAGCTTTCTCCATCATTAAACAAATCATGATATCATAATTCACCCAATCGTTATCTTCTGACTCTTTAGATCTCATCAACCAATTGTCTTTCTCCAAAGAAAAAGACAATAAATCACCCATGCAGCTAACTCAATGCAACATAAATAAATATTTGCCATGGTTTACATACACTGTTGCAAATTGCATCATATGTAGTAAATCTTTCATTAAACCAGAGTGTGGGATGCAGTTTGGGTCTGTGAGAATGAGGTTAGACATATTGGTAATCATATAACTAAGTTCACCCATGAATGAGAGACTTTCCATTTTCATTCTCTGTATTACATCTCCCATTTACTTTCAGAGGGTTGCTCCACCCTACTCCTATTTCCCTCCACTCTGCTTGTATCCCCACCTGCCCTTACTTTCCCACCTACCCTTACTTCCCCACCTGTCCTAACTTCCCCACCCTGCTCCTTGTTCACAAATCATTTACATCTTTTGCACAAAATCTGTATTTTGATAATTGCTTTACCTTATGTTGATGCTGTTTACAGTTCCCCAATGCAAAAGATACAGATACACTAACTTACTTTATTTATTCCTCTCTAATCTATGTTTGAAGTGCCACAAAAATTGTGCCGCATGGTCCTTGCTAGCTTGTACATGCCCCGTTTTGTCCATGGCGCTCTGCCCCTTTTTGGTTCAATCTCGAGGTTTACAGTCACTTTTTGAGACAATCTCTCTGTGACAAAACTCCATACAATGATAAGATTTTTAAAATTCTATTTCATCTTTGCTTAAAACATATTACTGCTTTTTACATCCAAAACATGCTTTTAAATCAATGTAATTAAAGGACTATGTACATCTAGCAGATTGTAGATATGAGCATGGAATTCAGAGTAGAATAGTTTTTGAAAATTTGTAAAAAGCGTATTTAGTTTTCTAGTTATAGCTAAGCAAAGTCTCATGATTTGTTAATTTGTCCGGAATTTGTGATATACTAAGAGGAATACATCTCAAAATCTTCATATAAATCTTTAAATTCTCTTCTTCAAATTCAGCTACTTGTAAATTTCAGAAGTCTTTTTTAGAAACATGATAATTTGGGGTGTGACAAAGTTCAATCAAATTTTGCCTAAAGTCCAATTCCATATTTCAGACAACATTGACAAAAAACAAAGGTTTAATTCAAAAGGTAATGAAGGATCCTTCCCCATTGATGTCACACACTATTGCACAATAACAATTAAAAATTAAAAATGCTGTAAATTGGACAATTTTTAACTAATTCTAATGGAATATTTTGCTGTTTTAATGGTTTAAATCATATCTTAAACCAATTAAGCCCATGTTGCCTCTAGATGTCCATAGTCCTTTAAGGTTCAAATCAATCCCTCATACAAACAAACATTAAACAGACTGAACACTTGTATTTTCTTGCAAACAAATATGTCACCAAATAAATCAATTTCCCTTTTTCCATTTTCTATATTTCTCCTTTCTTTCAAGAAATTTGTTGTGACAAGATGGATGTACAATTAAAACAAGCACTCGAGCAAAATGTGTGGGTATATTATTCAAATATTTGAATATACATTTCCTGTACCTGATGGTACTAATAACTATTGATATGAATGTTCAAATTAACCATAATCATTTCTAATTCATTCTTAAAGGATTACTTCAGTGGTCAAATAAGTTCATCTTATATGAAACAGGACTTTAAAAGAAACAATTCAAATATCTTACTCCGTTAAGGAGATGTTTAAAGTTAAAGCTATGTCTTATCTGTGTAGAAATCACTGGTGTAGTAAGTCTACTATAGAAGGTTGGTACACTCATCCTCACATTCTTAACAATTATTAATGTAAATTGAAGAAAATTTATTCAACTTTTTCAGTATTTAAATTATTTTCCCTCAAACTTTCTTCGGGTGGTAGATTATAATTACTCCTTCTAGATTCTGTTCTACTACTTTCTTGACATATCCAATGGTCTTTAAGCCACAAAATCACAGAACAAACAATGATAGAATATATAAAGACTTTAAGGAATCTGAGGCTGTGATATCACAACTAGTCTGATTCCAGTTGTTTCTACACAAATGATACCAAACTTGATACATCTCTTTAAGAGAATGAGATTTTGTAATGCTTTTCCACCATTTTGTTTCTTTTGAACTTCTCCTTCATAAAACATGGACTTGTTTGACCCCTAAACTAACCCTTTAATTCATTTCTCAACCTGAATAAGAAACAGAACTTTGTAATTTAAAAATTTCCATAAATTAGCAAAAAAATGCCCTCATTTTTCCACCAAGATTTTTCCCCGCATCTTAGTCATGCTTACGTCTTTAACTCATAGAATTTGAGGAGCAAATGTGATGAATAGATAAATCATTCAATTCAATTTTACATTTTTCTAGTTGCAGAAACAACTTCCGAACTGTGAAACGAAAAAAAAAGTCTTTAATCTGACACAATGACAGACATTTCTGTGAAACTTTTCATTCTCAATGTTGGAATATTCATTTTGAAGTAGGAAGAAGATATTAAACATGGTTCAAATATTTGACATTACATCATATACCATTATTTGACTACACTAAGGAATATACAATAGGAAACAAATCAAACTTTCTGTTACTGACAGTTTTCGGTAGATGATTGAAGATGTTGCGAGCATGACACACAAACCCTCATGACACAGGATCCCTCATGACACACGGACCCTCATGACACATGAGCCCTCATGACACATGAATTCTTATGACACACCATGACACACGGACCCTCCCTACTGTTAGGATGTAGCATTCTGCCAATTTACATTGAGAAAGATGTTAATTAACATTCCCACACCTACATTGTGCTCCAACCTGGAATTTTAATTGCCACGTAAGCCCTTTACCAAAATATACATTGGTAATGTTCGCTTATAAATACGAGTATGAAAAAAGAACAGACATTTTACATATATCCACTGCAGGCAGATGTTGACAGATTATTACAAGTCATGACGGCTGAGAAACACAGGAACAAGATTGGAAAATCAATCCAAATAAAAGTTATACTTGTTTACAGAAACAAATTGTTACTTCCACATTTGCAGTTTACATGGGCTTAGAACCATGTTGATATCTCTGTATCAACACTTTTCAATGATTCAGAACCATGCGACGTGGAACAACATAAGAAACAAGCTTACATGAACACATTCTTTAAGGGACAATACAATGTTGCCATTTCAGGTTAATCTTTTGACAAATTATTCTTTTCGGGATGGATGTTACTGTCAAATGACTAAAACTGCAAGATTAAGCAATTTTCACATTTACGTTTATTTCAATGTTCACAAATGCACTTCTTTTGTGGCAATAGCTAAGGTACCTAGAAACACATATATTTTCTATGACAACAAAATAGGAAGAACAGTTCATTTTTAATCAAACTCTTTAGATTTGCAAAACAAAATCTTGACCACCCTCATCCCCACCCCATAGTGCAAATCATAGCACCACTCCATACTATAAGAATCTTCAGTTTAAAGCTTTTGAATCCACTTTTCACTATTTACACTTCCATTCATCTGTTTTGATAAAAAACAAAACCAAATCTTTCAAAGTGATCATATTTCTTAACTTTCATAGGTTTTTCCATTCAAATATAAAATCAAATTAAAACATTTTTGATTTCTATCTGGTATTTTCAACAAAGCACAAATGTAAACAATAAAATCATCATTTTCATATTTAAGCAAAATAAGTTTTTTAAATCAGGTGCACTTCAACACTTAAAAACACATTCTTTTGATAGGGGATGGTGAAAGCCATCCTTTTCTGCTTTTGATGGTTTTTAAGGGTCTATGGACAGATACAAAAGTTTTCTGTTCTTCCACACACCAAAAACCCCCATTAATTCTATGTTTTTTAGTCTGAGATTTTTTTTTAATATATTGAAAAATATGTGATGTATGAACAGGAAAACACCTCAAAATGCTTTTGCTTTTCTTAACATTTCTTTCCTTAATTTCAGACCTTGAAAATGCCTTCTACAGTTAAAAGGGTACTGTAAAGATCAAATTCTCTTCATTACCTTATCTTCCCATTTAAAGAGAAATGGCAGAGGGTTAAAAACAATAGATTTACATAAGAAATTAGAGTCTGTCCCATCATACATCACAAGAGTAACACAAACAATTGCATATTTGCCCCAAAATCTTTAAAATGGCCAATTTTTAAACACTTTTGATGAAATTGGTTGCTTTAGTGGGTTTTTTAATCATGTTTCCTCTAGCCGTCAATATACATTTATAAGCTGATATGGAGGTACTTTGGTGATACTGTTTGGTGTTACTGTTTGGGAATTACTGACTGGCTAAATACCACCCATCAATTTAAAACTGCATGACTACCATCACGATAAACAAATCATCTTCCTCCAATAAATAGTGCTCCAATTGAAAGTATCATCTTAACAGCTCAATGTGTTCTTGGTGTGAGGTCAAAGGGTAAGGTCGATTTTCATGGTGAAGTAAAAAGAACGCCCCCCCTCCCCCTTAAGGTCGAAGCTGGATATCTGGTACACCCCTCTTGAAAAATTTAAAGTGAGATCCTCAGAAAAAGGGTAGAAGGGTAAAAAGAGTTTAAAATATAATTGAAGCTCCACTCTTTTTGCAACTTTCCCAGAAACATTTATTTTGTCACTATCAAGGTTTCAACCAGTTTCAAATAGAGGTGTGATACCCTTACAAAACATTTCTCATGAGATTCTCACGACAAATTTTCATGCAAACTTGATTGCATTTCATGAGATGTATGAATCACATGAGAAGATGTGATAATCTCATGAGAAATTCAAAGTAATCAACATATATGTCTATTTAAAATTGAGACAGATATGTAGTCCCATGTCATAAAGCACAAGCATTAACACCAAGAATGTTTCAATGTCAAATGCCTAAAGCCCTTTCCATGTTGGCGTGAGAAGGGAATTGTCATCTAAATGACAACTCCCCTGGTGTGAGTCACCACTTGGAATCTAGATATTTATTTCACAGCTTGTAGGTATCTATATACCAATTAAGTATATAAACCTATCTACATTACACACTGAGAATTCATACATGGGGTGTCGGAATTCTGAGTGAATATCAACAATGATATACATGTAGACCAGCACTTGTTAACATCTATGGAAAACTTCCAGATATTTCAATTCAATTAACAATTATATAAGCATCAAGTTCTGGGTAAACATTTGTCTTAATCAAAAAAGAAGTACCGTACTCAATAATCAATAAGTGCTGATGCTCTAATAAGCGCCCACCCAATATTTTTTGACTGATAACATATCCAAACATCATTAAATAATGAATGCCGTTTGTAAGAATTTATGTTCCATAACTAGTCTGAATCGCTGTTTAAACAAATAATTTGAAGACGGGAAATACTCCAGTTTTGTTACATTCTTTGCTGTATTCTTGTTCATACATCATCACTTTTGTGATTGGTGAAACAAGTTTACAAGCTTCAACTTAAAAACTACAAGGGCTATTGAGACCATATACCTTTAAACTAATTCCTAAAATTTAGTACTGATCTTCATCTGACTCTTTCCTCTTACACAAATCAACGATCATTTACTGTAAAAGAGAGTTACAATTGATCTAATTTGCATATGAAAATTGTGCAAAACTCAGAAAAGACCAGTTACAGAAAATCCACTGATTTTCTTCAATTTTTACAAATTTGACTTTCTATCAAAATAAACTTTGGTCAATTACAGGCACTTTCTACAATTAAGCCCCAGCCTGCATAGAAGCTAGCAACATCTTGTTGGCAGGAGAAAACAGTAATAAACGCCGTTCTCAAGGACACCACCAGTCCGTTTTCAAAGACACCACCAGTCCGTTCTCAAGGACACACCGGTCCGTTCTCAAGGACACACCAGTCCGTTTTCAAAGACACCACCAGTCCGTTCTCAAGGACACACCGGTCCGTTCTCAAGGACACACCGGTCCATTCTCAAGGACACACCGGTCCGTCCTCAAGGACACACCGGTCCGTTCTCAAGGACACATCGGTCCGTTCTCAAGGACACACCGGTCCAAGGACACACCGGTCCAAGGACACACCGGTCCAAGGACACACCGGTCCAAGGACACACCGGTCCAAGGACACACCGGTCCAAGGACACACCGGTCCAAGGACACACCGGTCCAAGGACACACCGGTCCAAGGACACACCGGTCCGTTCTCAAGGACACACCGGTCCGTTCTCAAGGACACACCGGTCCGTTCTCAAGGACACACCGGTCCGTTCTCAAGGACACACCGGTCCGTTCTCAAGGACACACCGGTCCGTTCTCAAGGACACACCGGTCCGTTCTCAAGGACACACCAGTCCGTTCTCAAGGACACACCGGTCCGTTCTCAAGGACACACCGGTCCGTTCTCAAGGACACACCGGTCCGTTCTCAAGGACACACCAGTTTGTTCTTAAGGACACACCACACCAGTCATATACTCATGGTTGGAATCAAACCTAGTACCTTGAAAATATTGCAAGTTTTGACTATTGCTGAGCAGCTACGCAACCCTCACATTGTTTTGAATAATAAATCAGCTAATGTAACCTTTGGGTATTTACAGAAATTACCACATAAAGTATCTGTGTTTATCTATGTGTTTATCAATCTATGTATTTATCTTGTTACCCACCTTTCACACAACTTTTTTACCTATTTGAACTCTCTCTTTCTTCAGGTGGTGAATATATTATACTTATCCTTACTAGATTCTGTTTCACTACTTTCCTGATATACCCAATGCTTTTAAGGCCACAAACTTACAGCAAAAAATATAAGAGAATACATAAAGACATTGAGGAATCTTGAGGTTGTGATGTCACAACTATAGCCTGATTTCAGTCGTTTCTACACAAATGATACAGAAATTTAAACTTAAATATCTCCTTAACAGAATATGAATTTCAAATGCTTTGTTCATCATTTTGTTTCTTTGGAGTTCCTTTGTCATATGAGATCAACTTGCTTGACTACTAAACTAAGCCTATTATCATACTTCACATCTATGTGTGTGGAACTATGCCAAAGCCAGCATAAGGTTGCGGTGTTTTAACAGATCATAACCTGTCTGCCTCTGGTGACTGTCAATACTTCAGATTCTAAGAAATTACATTCATGGAATGCGTGAAACCCCTTGAGGCAACCACAATGCACAAACGCCACCTATAAAATACTTTATTACTTCGTTAAGAATGTGAAGATGACGACACCAACCTTCCACATTAGACTTACTACACCAGTCATTTCTACACAGATAAGAAAAAAATCTTTAAACTTCAATATCTGCTTAAACAACACAAGATATTAAAGTAATTTCTTCACTATTTTGTATATATATTTTTTTTATATAAGATGAACTTGCTAAACTTATTCCTCAAAACATATTGCTTTCGCAGTGCAAGTACTTCTTGGTCTGGGTTTGTGATGGTGGCTGGTATATGTTTGCATGTACCCAGTCAACAAAATGCCTCTACGAAACAAGCTATCAATAAAAGAAAAAATCCCTTCTAGTGGTAATTTGAAAAAATATTAAGGGAGACATTAAGTTTGATACAATTCTTGTTCCATACGATAGAGCAATAAAATCAAAACCAACCACCATTCCTATCTCACGTTATTCATGTTTGAAGTTGACACATGTAGGCTGCCATTTTGCTCAATTTTGTACTGTAATCTTGTGCATGATGACACTATTTTCCAAATAGAAACTTAAGGATTATACTGCATTTCAAAACTATTCTTGACCCTTACAAAAAGGAAAACAAATTTTTTATCAGCTAGAAACCTTGCTGGGTTGATGATATCATTTTCTGCATGTTTCAAAATCAAAATGCCAGCTCTCATAGTAGTAGCATTAAAGTTTTTATTGATTATAAAAAATGTGCTGTTTCGGGAGGTATGAAGATCTGTTATATTTAATCATATCGTATGAAATAAGGATTATGTCAGACTTCATGTCTCTCTTAATGCCCCCCCCCCTCCCCCGCCCTCCCTTTCTCCAAAAAAAAAAAGAGACTAGAACTAGAAACTTTCGTACAGGGATTCAAAGTAATTTACTATTTCTTGGAAGTTTTTTGTTCTTTTTGCTTGGCGTATCCATGCAAATAACATTTAAGACTATTTATAACATAACTACACTTTTTCTATTTGATTGTTTGAATTGAATTGGCAACAGGGCTCAGTCGAACAACCTAATACTGTATTTTTTTCACTCTTGTGTGGGGTAAGCTTCTTGTAGCAGTACATACCCAAACTTTTCAAGTTCTGTCTGTGTATAGTATAGAGATAAACGTTTGGCGATGGATTGTGTGCTTAGTTTACTTCTAGCACAGCAATGGAAGGCAACTTATGTCATGAATTCTTGTCAGGAAGAAGTTCAAATAAGCTTTCTAATCCCCAAAAGAGAAATATGGATAAGGATTTCAATTCAATTTGAACACTGGCAATAGATATAGTGCATTAATTCCAGTAACTTTATAACTATCAGAACTGACAACTCATACAATGACAATGAAAAGGCGAAATTATTTAATGTCTTTAATATTTCTGTTGAGATGATTTGTCTTAAAAATCTTAAATGAAAAAAAAAGTTAAAAAAAACTGGAAAAATGATTAAAACCTCTGCTTATTAACAAATTTAAGCCAATATCCTTGAATAAAATGCAATTTCATACAACACAGTAACTGGACGCTACTCGATTGAAAAGAGACAGGTAAAGCTATTAAATGTCTTAAAGAACTCGTCAGGGATTTTTCTGATATTGCTGTTGAGTTTCAAACTTAATAGCAAAATGATTAAAAGATCTGCTGTAACTTTCCTACAATGAAATAAAATAAAATTTCAGTAACTGAAAGCTCCTACATTGAAAAGAAACAGGCAGAGTACTTAATGTCTTTCAGAACTCTTCCTTGATGTTTTGCTGTGATGTCTTTCTGCAAATTTTCAAGAGAAATTAAATGGCAACAATTTTCTAAAATGTCTGCTGATTAACCAATTTGGGCAAATATACTTCAAGAAAATTAAAGAAAGCTTTAAAGTCTCCCTCTCCTTCACTTAGCGCCATATCCACTACAACGCTACCTTCATCGTCTGTTTTTAAATTCATGACAAATTTTGAAAGGCATTTAACATCCTCTCTTTTAGATCCTGGACTCCGTTGAAGCTCTATGATTTTCTCTGTGACTTGTTTCTCCAGCTCCAGCCCCTCTTTTGCATCGCCGCTTTGCTGAATCTGTCTCCTAACTTTTCTTCTTCCGATCCAAACCTGATGGCAGATCTCGCAACTGTACGCCTCGGTCGTTTGTAAACTACCAGAAATGTCTCCCTCATCAGCGTCTGCCAACTCTGTCCTGATTTTAATCTTTTCTTGCTCTTTATGACTTTTGTCATTGGAGAAGTTCCCGTCCGCAGTGACATCTTTTAAATCTGACGCTTCCGTCAGTTTGGTTTTACTTTCAGTTTTCTGCCTTTTTGATGTCAATTTATTTGTATCATCCTCACCATATCCTCTTTTCCCTTTAATCTCTTTACGTATGGGCATTTCGCTATTAGCTGAAATATCTCCAATTTGCATCGCTCCAACCTCCCCTCCCTGAGTCGCATCACCCCCTCCCTGAGCCCCACCACCACCCCCCTGAGCCTCATCATTACTTCTCATAGACTCCACACCCCTACTCTTCCCACCATGTGGAATTGATTCAGATACAGAGTTGTCGTCTGCTTCACAACTATCCATCTCATCTTCCATTTCAAAACACTTCACTGACAATGCATCTTTTAAAATATGTAGCACTAATTGCTGAACTCCTCTCTGCCATGCAGACTTCAAGCTGTCCGAATCCTGATGCTGAGCAATAAAATCTTTACTCAGCTGTTGACTTTTCAGGCTTAGCAAAATGTTGAAACTTTCAGAGCAGTCACTCTCTTTCTTACTCTGAGTTGGTTGCGGAGGCTGAAAAAGCAAGACCACGCCCCAATGAGCTGGTTGGTCATCCTCGCTAGTCCGAACTGGGTATTTCTTAAATCTTGTTGTGATACACAGCAAGGCTGCTTTCTTGCATTCCTGCTTGAAAGACGAAGCTACTCTCTCGTTAACATTCATGGTGACATTGTGAGTGAGCTCTAAAGGATCCTGGATGTTCATTGGTCCTCTTTTAAAGCCCTCATTCGATTCACAAAACTGACCAATTGGAGTGACTTCACCTTGCATTGGACTGATGATAGTTGTTGCAAAATCCAATAGGGAATAGAATTCAAAGAATTCTGTTAGCAAAGTATCTGTATGAAGAAAACAAAAACAATACAACATTCCTTATTCCGGACTACAAATATACATAAGAACAAAATTTAATCCAAAGGAAGCTGACACTATTCAATTCAAAGTAATGAACTGACAGGGTTGAATTGTCATCTAGGCCATTAGGTTCAATCAATCAATCAATCAATGAAATTTACATAGTGCCCAAAACTAAAAGTTTGCACTAAGACGCTTTGAAATACAGGTAGTCATCTCTGGTAAGCTTGTTTGAAAAGGTAGGTCTTTTCTAAAAAAGGTGATAGATGTAGCATTCTTGATAAAGGATGGTAGTTTATTCCAAAAAGTTTTGGGCCATTGCAAGAAAAAGATCTGTCTGCAAATATAACATGATGAGTTTTGAGGACATGAAGTAAAGTAGAAGATGTTGAGGATCTGAGGTGTGTGGGACTCCGTCGGATTGTAAGTAAATCTGAGAAGTAGGTGGGAGCGAGGTTGTGGAGAGCATTGAAGATCATAATGAGGACTTTAAAATCAATGCGATGTTTAACAGGGAACCAGTGGAGGTTGACCAGTTCAGATGATATTGGGTAAACTTTTTGACGTTTCATGATTCGGGCAGCTGACCGCTGAACATTGAGTCGATACAGGCCAATATGTAATGCTTGTTTATGATGTAATTGGTAAAGAGCAACAACTTCCTTTAAAGGAATATTCCTGTAAATTTTCAAATATATGATAGAGGACTATTAAAGTAACAATTTGGTGTAAAAATCATGTTGATTTGTTTTTCCGCTTTAGAGATTATTGCATTTTAAATATTGCATGAGCGTGTTAAAAAGTGACCTCAGTGTAAATGTGATGTAATAAAGGCAGATCCATGACATTTCTTATGTATTCATATGAAACAAAAACATGTTATACTTAGAGTGTAAGGTTCATGAACTGATGTGCAAAACACGTTCTTATAAAATGTATGTTATACCCTATCTCAAAAATAAACAAAAAAAATGCTTTCAGTAATTTAGGAAGAGGACATTAATTAATTAATTATTTTTTAAAGAAATGTATTATCGTGTTTGACGTATTAAGATCCCCTGCTCTAATAAGCGCCCATCAAACATTTTTTGACTGATAACATCATTCATTTGATTAATTTGAATAAGTTTTTGCTTATTTTGCATCTGATGCTCGCAATGCTTTAGTGGTGGATATTGTGGAGCTAATATAGAACCAGTTTACACAATGCAATTTAAATAGCATACTGTACACAGCCCCGGAGCATGGGCGCTTATTAGGAAGAAAGTTCAGGCCTAAAAAGTGGTCTTATTCTATTATTTTAGTGCACTAGGCACTAAAGTAGTAAGGGAAGTCTAAAGAGCTGACTACCAATCAGAAGCCAGCATTGTTATGACATCATATCTCATTTGCATGTACTTAACAACATTTCTGACTGGTAGTGGGCTGTATAGGCTTTCCTGGAATTTTATCATACGACCTTCTCCCTTTTTGGAGGATTAGTTTATATACAATCGTCTTGCTACATTTGATTGGTCGGCTGGTTGATGGGAAAATTATTTCATCGAGGGATAAGGTCTTCCCCAGGGTTTGTTAGAGGAATAATAATAAAAAATAAATAATACATAAACAAATATAAAAACACACACACATATAACACTTGACGAACAAGTATGAACGTTACAAATGATAAGAATGTCACACACAAACAAAAATATTTACAAATATTTAAAAAACGATAAGAATGTTTTAAAGAATCGTTCTCTTTCTTATACCTGTGGTGGCTCTTAAAAGAGCCTTTGGGTTCTATTTTTGCCTCCTTAAGCAATGGGGCAGAACGGGCATTCACACATTGGTTCTTGTGTTTGGGTCGCAACGCTGCACCCTGTTTCTACAACCTCGTCCACCTCCATCTTTTCCTTTGCTTTTCTAATTTCTCTGCCGGTACCGCTGTACCATTTCTCCACCCAAAGGTGCATTTCTTTTTTCTTTGCTTGATCTTTCTTTTTGTTTCTGTACAGAAGCGAAACCTGGAAAATGGAAAATGGTGACGAAAAACGTATTGACATCTTCCAACACAAATGCCTATGAAGAATCCTTAACATAAGATGGCAACAGATCATTTCAAATAAGAAAGTACTACAAAGAGCTAATATCCAACTCCTTAGCGATGACATCAGACTAAGGAAACAGAAATTCATTGGTCACATATTAAGGCACAACAGAACGACAACTGCATGACAGCTCTAATATGGGCACCTGTCTGAAAACGCAAAAGAAGGAGACTTGGAGAAAAACCATTTAAAAGGAAAGAAACAAGGCAGGATGGAAAACGTGGAACAAGATTATGATTGCTGCAGCCTGCAGGACTGAGTGGAAACATTGTGTGGAGGCCTTATGTGCCACTTGGCACGAAGCAGCTAGGTAAGGTAAGTATGTATCTGGCCACTCGTTGGCAATCAGCCAGTCCTCGTCAAGTGTTAATAACACTCTGGCCCACTCGCCATTGGTCACGCCCTGGTCCTCTTCCTCCTCTGCCTCTTCAAAAGTATTGTCCACTTTTACTTTGAAAGGTGGCTTTTCGTTGAAGTCCCAGTCCTCGCTGTTCTCCAACCAGCCGTCACCGTCTTCAAAGCTCTCCAGAATGTTGAAGTTACTGTAAAGCATTGCCATCATTACTGTTGGTGGATTTGAAAAATAACTGATCGAATGATTGAAAATTGTCAAAGTTGGTAGTTTTATTCTGTCTACAGCCCAGTTATTTTACATGCCGCGTATTGGGAGAAGTGCATAACTAATCCACCTTGGAAATAAGAGAAACAGAAAAAGAAAGATACCGAAAAGAACAAAGGAGACGCTTAACATCAGTGGACTACGGGAGGACAGTTGATCGAATGCTGTGATACAGATATAGAACCCAAAGACTCTTTTGAGAGCCACCAACTATTCAAGAAAGAAAAAAATTCACTTTAACATTCTCATCTATAACGTCCATACTTGTTCGTCAAGGTTATGTGTGTTTTTTTTCTTCATTGATTTATTTATTCTTTATTATCATTATTATTATTCTCCTAACAAACACTGGGAGGTGACCTTATTCCTCGATGAAATAATTTCCTCCACCAACCAACCGACCTATCAAAAACAGGGAGACGGTCGTATATAGACCAATCTCCCAAAAAAGGAGAGGTCGTATGATAAAATTACAGGGAAGTCTATACAGCCCACTACTGGTCAGAAGCATTGTTGAGTATATGCAAATGAGACATGATGTCATAGCAATGCTGGCTTATGATTGGTAGTCAGCTGTATAGGCTCCCCTTACTACTCGCTTATCATGTCGAATACAGAACATGTAACTCCTAAAGACAACATGATTTTTACACAAAATATTTTTTTTCTTAGTCCTCTATCATATATATATGAAAATGAAAAGCTCATGGGAATATTCCTTTAAGACAAAGAGTACCTGCCAAGAAGATGATAAATTCCCCCAGCAGAAATTTAGCACCATTTGAACAGTGGATTTTGCTAAAGGACACAGCACATCATTGATGAGAGGAATCAAGACCCAATGCTGCACTGTGACATGTCCTAATTAAGTACTAAGATACATACGATATACACAAAATTATATTTTCCTAAGTATAAAAGATATCAAAATTTCTTCAAAGTAAAGAAGATATCAAAAATTCCTTTCAAATGAATCCAATTATCTACAACATTTGGAGCGCTACTAATGCTACAGCATTTATAAAATGGGATATGTTTATATGGATATTTTCAGGATATGTCCTGAAAATATTATATTTTAAAGTACAAAACGAAGAAAACATGGGGATAATTTTTGAAGCTGTTCTTTACCTGCAGAGGTCTCTGTCGCAGCTTTGGGGATTTTTTCCACATCTGACTGAAAACTGCAGTTCCATTTATCGATAGTGACGGTTGTGCCCGAATCTTTATTCAAAAGAGAGAATATGATGACAAAATAAGGTGAAATGCTACAAAATTGTTGAAGAGATTTTATGTTTTGACTAAAATAACATGAATTCAATGTCAATACTAAGCACTCTATCTTGTTTTCATTTCAGGTGAATAAATTGAATTGACTCAAATGTGGAAGTGCTTTTGCTGATGCCTTATATGTGATATGTTCCTGTCATGTCAAGAAAGGCAAACGAAAGTTCAACAACAGGGCTATCATGAATGTAAATGATGCAAAAGTCTAGAAAGTGAAAGATAAGTCCAATCAAAATTCTCCATATTAACAACAGGAAAGCAGTTTTCCAGCCTCTTTCGACACTTCACACAGTGATTTCTAACACAGATTACATGTACATAGAAAATAGAGTTCACACAGATAACAACAATCTGTTAGATTACAAAAGCAATTTTTAGTCATAGTACTGCCCTGAGCAGCTAAACTACCACTAAAAATTTGTTGTTGACACACTTCTCATGACATTACTGTAGAACCTGCTCTAAATATAAACTGAATCACTTTGACAGCAACAGTAGCAAATAAAATGTTGAAAATTTCTGTGAGAAGATGTATTTTTGTGTATTGCTTTCTAGATTGTTTCCTTTGAAAGAATTTTTTTATAAATCATTTTATAATTTCATGTGTAGGTAAGCAATTTTCATGGTGTTCTTACTTCATTAAAAACTAAATAATATATTCATAATCTCTTTTTCTTTTGTAAAAATTAATTTTACTTTAATCTACAAGAAATTTATAAATATATGCAAAAAGAGGAAAATTCAAACTCAAGACACATAAAATGTCCTACCGTCGCATCTTCTTAAAGTTTCCACAGAGGGAACTACTCCTTTCTTTTGTAAAAAGAATATGACGAGCCATGTGAGTGCGTAATTTGTGAGGCGTGGTCCAGCACCAACATTGCCAGCTAGTTGACGACACTTTGCCCATTGTCTGATGTTAAAGATCAAAGGTCGGACATTAGAACACAGCTGGGTGTAGAGTTGAAGAAGTTCTGTATTTCTAAGGGACAATCTAATGGATAAAGAAAAAAAAAAAAATTGTATAGCTTTTTTAAACTTTTATTTACAAGTAACTCAGTTTATATTTAGTACATTTTTTGTAGTATTTTATACAAGTTCATTTATGTATATTACAGAAAATAGCTCATATGTAAATCAAAATGTTGAGGAAACTCTAGAAAGTGTAAAAACTTGTATAAAGTCCCCAAGTTCATTTGCAAACATCAAATAAATAAAAAAAAAAAAAAAAAAGTATTTTGTTTAGAGCTTTTGTAAAGTTTTGCATGTTTATCTAATATCGATTGTGGCAGTTCTGCGAACATGAAGTTTTCAAATTTGTTTAAGATTACAGTAAATTCTTGCAATTTTATCCAATAAAGGCTGTGGCAATTGCTGCCAACTGAACATATCTCAAAGATTTTGGTATTTCTGACAAGTGTTTTAATAAAGTAATTATTACCTGTTGTTCAACACAACATCACAATGCAAGCTAGACTCCTTGTGAATAAACTTAACAAGAGGCTTCCTCGCCGATGGAATGACTCTGACGTTCTGACAGCTCGGGACACATTTACGAAGAACCTGACAGACAAACTGTAGAACCTCCTCATCCCCTGCGCTATTAAAATCAAGATCTGTTGTTACATCATCTGTTTCTGTGATGGCTGGTGTATAGCTCTGTAAATCAAACACATGTGAATTTTAAAGACAAGAATACTTTATGGTAAAGACCTTTTCAAACCAATTTTAGCCGAATGTGATTACTTTCATTACTTTGATCAATCAACTGCTGACAAAATTTTTCTTTATTACCTGAACAAATTAGCTGCAGCTAAACAATAATGAGCAAGTGTATCACCTTCATGTACAACCTAGTTTTTAAAAGCATTTTTTTTACACACTTGGTCCCATACCCTGCATGAATTGTGTAGATGGCCAAGAATCTCCCAGTATTTGATTGGTCGTTAAGATTCCCCCAGTATGCGATTGGTCCATTATGGATACATGAATTTCAGGCATGTGATATTACTTTTTCTTTTTTCCAGAAAGCGCTGTTTTAGATTCAGATCATGATGGAAGGAATTCAACTGTTGGAATCACTTTATTAAATGTGATAATGACATCAAGCTGTTAAAAGCTGTTGTTTGATTCACCCCACTTTCACTTAAACTTGGCATTACACCCTGTGCTAAAAATCTATATCAAAAATGCTCTTAGAGTTTCAAAGTGGCTGAAGTATTCAGCATTTAATAGCAAGAAGGAGATTCATATCTTAATAGGGCATTACAGTGAAATATGTTTTCAACTTCAGTTGCTGGTTGAAATTCTTCCGACCTAACTACATTATAAAAAAAGTAGTGCTGTCATGATATACTGAGTATTGTAATATTGTACTACTTTTTTTTTCTCTGAAAGCAAAACTACCCCAACCTAAATATCGTGATGTCACTTTCACAAAAAAAGTGCAAATCAATATAACATTTTACATTCCTTTGAGGTGACTAGAATACCATAAATATAAATTCCATTTTTTTTTTATAAATCCAATCAATTTAAGTTAATTCTTTCCAAGAATACTTTTAAAACTTTGTCAACTCATCTGTACTGTATTTCAGCCTTGGCTACAACATACCTGATCAGCAACTTCTTCTTCATCATCATCATCATCTTCAAATTTGGCAAATTTGTATGAAAATCCCTCTCCGGCATGAGACAGACTTAGATGAATATCCAGGTCACATCCTTCTCTTCCAAACCCATTGACTGATGACCCGTAGGGATAAACATGGCAATGCGAAGAAAATTCACAGAAGACCTCCTTTAGCAGACCACAGATGAGGTAACGGAGCTTCACACTTTCATATGATAATGATGTAGCTGTTACCAGTGCGTTTATTTGAGAGATATGCTGTTGAGACCAAGAAATAGTTATTTAACGAGGCTACCATGACAAAAAAAACCTGGGCATTGAACTACCTGACTGGAGTGGTAGACAATAAAATCTCCTAAATGTGACTATTTTGGGGGGTTTTCCTCTAACTTACTTGAAATATCTTTTAACAAAATTTTGTTTTGCCTAATCTAATCAAACTTTGAAATATTATGTTGTGAAGAAGTCCTGTATTGAAGTCATCAAGTTTTAATTGCAAAATTTATTCACTAGAAATGTGAAGTTAATCTCCCCTGCCAAATATTTTTGATTTTCTCATTTTACAATTAGTATCAATGCATGTTTTTACAAGTAACATAGATTAGAAAAAAAGTGATGCCACACCCACTTTAATTTAAGAAATATCATAGATACAAATATTTTCATTGTTATGCAAATATGTTAATAAGAATGCACACACATCCACCCCCTCCCAAATCTCAACTGAACAGTACCAATGCCCTCTACCACTTTATTATCTCAGTTGTAAATATTTTGTATGAAAGTCCATTCTTATGCAAATAACCTAATTAATATGTACACTACACCTCACCATTGAGTGTAGACTGTGCCCTTCACATATATGATCGTTTGTGCAAACAAAATCCCCACACCCACTTTAATTTTGGAGATATCATAGATACAAATATTTTTATTGTTATGCTAATAAGCTAATTAGTATTCACACACAACCCCCCAATCATGCTCAATTGAACAGTGTTAATGTCATCTACCCCAGTGCTAAGTTACATGAATGTGCACCATTCATAACTTAAGTTATGATCTCAGGTTAAACATTTTGTACACAAGTCTATTGTTATGCAAATAACCTAATTAATATGTACACTACACCTCAACATTTAGTGTAGACAATGCTCTTCACATATATGATCATTTGTCCAAACAAAATCCCCACATCCACTTTAATTTCAGAGATATGATAGATAGAAATATTTTCATTGCTATGCAAATAAGCTAATTAGTATGCACACATAACCCCCTATTCATGCTCATTTCAACAGTACCCATGTCCTCTACCCCTGTGCCAAGTTACATGAATGTACACCATTCATAACTTAAGTTATGAGCTCATGTTAAACATTTGTGGACACCGACGACAGAGTGATCCCTATGTTTCTTCATCCTGCTTCGCAGGCAAGACAATAAATTGGCAATTTGGAATACTGCTGTTTCCCCTAATAATCTTTATGTAATCATGTCGAGGAGCAGTTGCACAGTGGTTAAGGAGTCATGCTTGTGCGTGAAAAGTACCGGTTTCGACTCCTACTGAGAGCCTTGCATTTTGTCCTTGAGCATGATACGTCACTCTGCATGCTCCAGTCCAGTCAGCTGTAAAATGAGTGCCAGCATTGCTGACAAAATAACATGCATGGACTGGCATTCCGTCCAGGGGGAATCATATGCTCTCATCCGCCTGCGCAATGGAAACCGGGGATAAGAACCGGTCTTATGGGCCTCATGGCTTGGATAGATTTAACTTTTTGCGTACTTGCTTTAGACCTAAACTTACATCTTTCAGCTCAGCCAGGTTGTTAAACATCGCCACCTCATCTGAGCTGAGAACAACGTTACCCCCTCTCTTGTTTCCTCTCCTGCGTGGCATAAACGGCTTGTTCTCTTTTGGTCTCACAAGAATTTTCCTGCCATTCATCGTTTGCTTTTCACTTTCCACAGCTTTAGTAGCTGCCTCTGGAGATGTGAACTCAACAATGGCATATTTCGACTAAAAATAGAAACAAAACAAATTTTTCTTGAAATTATTTTTATATAAAAGTTTGAAAAGATAATGAGAATATGATAAATAAAATTAGTATTGGTTTAATATGAAGTTCCCAGTTAAAGGGTTAACATATTGATCAGTCACAAATATCAAAAAGACAAACAACATTTTAAATATAGCTACTTCAATATCTTGTTCCATTCAAGAGACAATCCGTTTTAAAGATTTCACAAATGTCTTTTCAATGTCTAGTGTAAGAAATCTTCTAGAGAAGGGTTATGCCACATGCTAACATTCTTACCAATTGTTAATGTATTTTATTGAATATCAATTGATTTTTTGCATGGAAAATATTGTTTTGCTTTTAAAGTCTTAAGACTTATTTTACTCATATGCTAAAACAACCAATGATTGCAAGCCACATATAAAATACTCACAGGAGTTCTGTGGAATGTGAGGCTCTGTTTACTGATACCATTCATTTCTACACATATTATTTGCTTAGTGGAAAAGGAATTTTAATTATTTTTCATCAGTTTATTCCTTAAATTGTCATCTACAATAATTAAACTTGAAATGTGAAGTTAGTAAGTCTCACCTGGCATATAGTTTTGATTTTCCCATTTTACAATTAGTAACAATGTATGTTTTTACAAGTAACATAGATTAGAAAAAAAGTGTTAAGACTTTTATGGCCATGGTTGGCAATTGTAAATATCAACCCAGGTAAGTAATAATGCAAAATAAGCCCCAACCATACATATCTGACCTGGCTAAACCTGGGAACCACAAAACTCTATTGTTATGCAAATAACAAAATTAACATGAACACAACACTTTATTTTATTTACCTTAGTATAATCTGACCACATCCTCACTACTTTAGGAGAGATGTATAAACAAGTATTCACATTGTTATGCAAATATACACATCCAAATGAACAATGCTTTCCATACCTGCAGCAGTAAGATTTGTAAATATACATGTGGAGCATTCCTAACTTAGTAATGAGCAAAAGTCTAACATTCTGCATGGAATCTATTATGCAAATAACCTGCTAAATATGCAAACATCACCTTACCATTTAGTGTAGACAATTGTCTTCACATATCATTTGTGAAAATAACAACACAACACTAACCCTAATTTAAGAAATATCAGAAAAATATATATTTCCATTCTTATGCAAATAGGCTAATTAATATGCAACCCCCAAAGAAAGAAAATCATGGTCATTTATTCCTCTACCCCTTCCTCTACCCCTTTGCCACTTTACATGAATGTACACTATTCATAATTCAAGTTGATTGCACAAAAGTATATTGCTATGCAAATAATCTAATTATACACCATTAATATGTTCTTCACATAAATGATCATTTGTGTAAGCAAATCACCACACCCACATTAATTTAAGAGATATCATAGATACAAATATGTTCAATGTTATGCAAATAAACTAATTAGTATTCACACACATCCCCTCAATCATGTTCAACTGTACAGTAGCAATGCCCTCTACCACTGTACCAAATTACATGAATGTACACCATTCAAAACTTAAGTTATGATCTCAGGTAAAACATTTTGTACACAAGTCTATTGTTATGCAAATAACCTAATTAATATGCACCTACACTTCACCATTAAGTGTAGGCAATGCTCTTCACATATATAATCATTTGTGTAAAACAAAATCAACACACCCACTTTAATTTAAAAGAGCATGAATATAAATATTTTCATTGTTATGCAAATAAGCTAATTAGTATACACACACACAATCTCTCAATCATGCTCATTTAAACATTGTCCTCTACCCCTGTGCCATGTTACATGAACGTAAACCATTCATAATTCACGTTATAAGCTCATGTTTAACATTTGTGGACGCCAACGCTGACAACAGGATGATTGACGACTGAATGATCCCTCATCCTGCTTCGCAGGCGAGACAAAAAGGAACATGCTTCGCCTTCAAACTTATCCTTTACGAATCAAGTTTGAAAGTTTCCTTATACAGCAACACCTCTTGTTTCTTTTCATTATTTGCTAAATTTATTATAAACTAAACCTTTAAAAAAAGAAGAAGCTCAAACGTTTAACCAATCATTTGAAAGTTATAAGCTCATGTTAAACATTTGTGGACGCCGGCGCTGACGACAGGATGATTGACGACAGAATGATCCCTCATCCTGCTTTGTAGGTGAGACAAAAAAAAACATGCTTCGCCTTTAAACTTATCCTTTAAGAATCAAGTTTGAAAATTTCTTTACACAGCAACACCTCTTGTTTCTATTCAGTATTTGCTAAATTTATTATAAACTAAACCTTTAAAAAAAAAAAGAAGCTCAAACGTTTAACCAATCATTTGAAAGTTATAAGCTCATGTTAAACATTTGTGGACGCCGACGCTGATGACAGGATGATTGACGACAGAATGATCCCTCATCCTGCTTCGTAGGTGAGACAAAAAGGAACATGCTTCGCCTTTAAACTTATCCTTTAAGAATCAAGTTTGAAAATTTCTTTATACAGCAACACCTCTTGTTTCTATTCAGTATTTGCTAAATTCATTATAAACTAAACCTTTAAAAAAAAGGAAAGCTCAAATTTTAATCAAATCAATTAATTTAACATCTTCTGCAATATACTCTCTACATTACTCATTTGCACAGAAATTCATAAATTTTTCTCTAACATACAGTACAAGAATACATACATTTCTGACAATTCCATCAAGTACTATATCACCAGTGAGCTAGTTTTTTGTTAAATATTATGGAAATGATAATTTATTTAGTGTTTAAATAAAAAAAAATTAATAAAAAATATATAAATAAAAATATCTGACAAGAGAGCAGAGCACCAGAATAAGAATCAGTTCTTCAAATAAAGTAATAAACACAAAGAAAAGAAAGAAAGCAGAAAAGAACTCACATGTCATTATCAAAAGATGTACATGTTTTAACCTTACTCTACTACGCGGCAATAATATCGCCATTTTCAAACCACCTTACCAAAGACCTATAAGAGTAATCTTAAGTATCATTTGAAAGTACTTAAACATTTCTTTCACAAAATATAACTTTTTGTTTGTTTGATGAGGGCTTAACGGCACCACAACAATGAGGGTCAAATTGTTTCTAAGAGGTTAGATCATTCTAGAGGTAGGAAGAAAAGAAAACAGGGGGAGATTGAGAGAAATACAAGAACTAAAAGTCAGAAAGCTGGGATCAAGAGAGGAGGTGCATGGGTGAAAAAAAAAAAAAAAGAGAGATGGGGGTGGGGAGGAGGACTAAATATGGTTGTAGAGGGAAGCATGATTAAGGAAGGAGATAATTTTATCTGGAGGTTTTCTGGAAGAACTCTGGGAAGGTTGTACAGGGGCAAGTAAGGTGAAGCTGGACTGGAGGTTGTTGCAGAGAGGTTGGGGGAGCTAATAAGGAGGTGAGAGTGAGTGTGACCTATTCTAAGATGTGAAATATAAACGTTGTCGACACGAGAGAGGTTGTGGATGGTGGGTTTGATCGGAATGGAGGGCTGGATGACATGGGGTTTGTTATCAATTTGGAAGTCCCATGGGGTTTGCCAGCGGTAACGAAAAAGGGAAGCAATAAGCGGTTTGATGTCAGAAGGGTTTTGGGAAATAAGGTGGGGGGGAGGTTGAGGGCAAACTTAGCGGCTGCATCAGCCCTGTCATTGCCAGGGATGCCAACATGGCTGGGTATCCAGAAGAAAAGAATACTTTTCCTGCAGAGGGGAGAGGGGGCAAAAGGTGTTTATGGAGAAGGTGGGATGTGGGGTTATCCCATTTAAGATTGAGTATAAGAAGTTGAGGACAGCCTTGGAGTCGAAGAAGATGGCAAAGTGGCTGAGCAATAAAGTTGAGGGTGAGGAGGAAGGCCTTGGCCTCAGCCAAGAAGATGGGCGAGTTGGTCAGAAAGCCTTCTAATGAGGGTGATGTCTGGATGATGGCAGCAGCAGCTGTCTTGTCGCCTTCCTTGGAGCCATCAAATATAGATGAAGGTGTAGTTTGAGAGTTGGTCTTTGATTTGGTTGTGGAGGTTGATGAAGAGTTTAGGGTTGGTTTGGGTTTTGTGATGAGTGGAGAGGCCCAGGTGGATAGAATGGAGGGGGGTGGCCCAGGGAACTTTTCATAGAAGTCGCATTACAGATTTTTGAGAAAAAGTACAGTAGTTTGAAAATGGGTATAATTCAAAAAAAATAAGTTTTTTTCTTCTTCCTTTAAATCTTACAATAACTTCAAGATCACATTTTTGCTTCAAAATCAAACATGCATAATTTCTGATCTAATTTTTATAATCCCTACCTGCAATCTTTTGTTCTAGAGAAATCAATTCAAAATTTCATTAATTTTTGCCATTTTTGACCCTATTTAAAAAAATAAAATAATGTACCAAAACCGTTCATCGCACATGCTTTGATGAACCGCCAATTAAAACTGTTTGCTATTTCCTTTTATTTGATATATAAATAAAGGCATACCCCCTCTATTTAGATTCACTGCTATAAAAATTCAATTTTACCACGTCATTTTCAATGATTACGTAGTGTAGTGGATGTGAATGTGAATAGCATGCGAGCACACCAGGTTCGAATCCTGCTGAGACTAGTGCACTATCATTTTTCTGCTGCAGTTTTCAGAGTTTATTCAACTAAAATCATTTTTAGTGTTTTTTCATCTTTCTTTTCTTGCTAAATATTGTAGATTAGCATCATTGGAAAGGAAATTTTATAAAGAATCTAAATATGTAACACAAATCTGTTTTCAATATTCACAAGAAATTATACTCGTGCAAAGATTGACCCATTTGTTGGCCAAATTTAGACAAAAATTGCTTAATTTGCATATTTTGTCACATTTTTCCTAATTTGGCTTTTATTACTTACTCAAAAGATCAATATCTTAGCTTTTATTCAAACCAAACCTAACTTGTAATGAAAGGAAAGTTGTCAAAAATGCATATGAAAAAAGTTACAAAAATTGGGCTCACATTTTTCAAACTCCCTAATATACTGTAGGGTTAAGTATGCCTATTGTTTAAAATGCATGCATTTAGTCAAACCACTGGATGCTCTCAAATATGGTTCATTTAAAGACACCTTAAGAATCATGTCTTTTTTTGTGTGATCTACAGCTGAACCTGTAACTCTTGTTTTTATAAGATAAAAGAAAATTTACATGCAAGTACATGTATATACATGATATGATTAGAACTTACTTTTTCTTTGTCTATGATCACTTGAGAGATTGGACCAAATTCTGAGAAGAAGTCAGTAAGTTCTAGCTCTGAGACAAGTCTGCACAACCCACCCACAAACACGCTCTTCTCAGCTTGTTCTTCTCTGGTACTCTTGAGGCTGATAATTCTTTGGTGTTTCTTTCCTTGGACATGATCCTTAACACATTGTTCTAAGAAGAAGAATTAGCATCAATGATATTAAAGTCTAACTGTCAAGCATGAATTCATTCTTAATATAGGCCACACTTGAAACGGCAACCATAGGGGTGATTAGTATTAGGCTGCATAGGAAAAATCTCAATTTTTTCTCCATTTTGATTCTTTTTGAAAAATTCTTGCATCCTGGTCATGAAACTCTTTAAAATTGCAAAATAAAATATTTAATTATCTATTTCCTGTAAAAAGTGTTCATAGAACCTTTTGAAAATCCTTGTTTCTGATTGGTTGATTAGCATTATTTTCCCATGTTTGAATGAAGTATCGAGACATAGCTACCGTCCTCAAAACTAAATGTTGGGAGAATTCTACATGGTAATCAGCACAAACAAACTCACCACTGTCCTTCTGACCATTGTCTCCATAAGTTAATGAAATTACATTCAAATCACATATCTCACAATGCCATTTAGTATAACTTCTACTTCCCATAAGGTAAAATATATGATTTTGACATTACCTCTATTGCTATGCTGTAGCAAACAGGGTGATATGGATCAGATCATGAAATCAAATGTCCTCTCAACTGACAACCCACAATCCTTGCAGCGATTGGTATGGTTTTATATAACTTATTTTTTTTGTCGACCTGGACAGGAGGGCCAGCAGAATTGAAGCAAAACCTTCTTCCTTTTGAAGTTGACAACTTGGAAAGGAGTATGTCATGATGAATTACAATAAAAGCACCAATAATCACCCAAGAAACCTCCACCAAGGATTTGAGCCAAAAAGGATTTGTTTACGGTGACAGTGCAAACATTACAAAATACCTTCAAAAAAACTGAACCCAAAATGTCACCGCTTCTTTCAACGACCACGAAGCTTTGTGAAGGAAGATGGAGTGTGCTGTGACAATGTTCCACTAGGAAAAACATGATGAAAACCATCTCTGTAATGGTAAAGTGCAGTGAGATATACACAAACCACTGCTCACGAGCCACAGCTATCACCACACTAAACAACAGACTTTGATTCACCAACAATTGCTACATTGAGTGGCCATCATTGTGAAGGGCAGCATACTGTAAAATCATATTGCAGGGATTCCAGCACAAGTCAGAAAAGGAGTATGTTTAGTACCTAAGTGCATCACTACAGCCTACCTGTAGTATAACAAATCTAACCCGAGAACAAACAGCAGACACAAAAAGCACCAGGTTCAATAGCGTCATGTTCAACTTCCAACGTTACTAGCACTGTTTAACTTCAACAGGCCTAAGCCTTTGTAAGCCTAACGCGGGGCCTAACGCTAGTCAAAACAACTAAAACAATGTGAATCGCAAAAACTGTGACTCTATGGTTGCTATTTTTAATTGTCATTTCTCCGGGAATGTTAATATGTACTTTCAAAAGTAAAATAACATCCTGGTTCATGTTGATAAAACTTTCACTTTTTGCACTAATGTTAACAACGTTTTGAAAGTTCAGATGCTCGAGAAACAGAGAAATGTTTGTTATGACTAATTTGTGTGACACAGCTGGTAACTGTAGGTCATGTCAGTAGGTCAAAACCTTTTTAAAGTTTTACCGACGACGAGTCTCTTAGCTCAAACTTATTTTGTTAAGTGAATTTTCCTCAACTTTAATGTTTCCAAGTGTTTGATTGTTTCACAATACAATTTAATTCACCGGGTTGAATGCATACGACTCAAAATTAAATTCTGAAACAATTGCTTTACTATCCAAAATATGATTTTCAACAGCAGGAATTGTACAGTGAAAATGTTGTCTTTTTAATTTTGACTTAACAAATTTAGGTGTGTGAGGAAAATAGATAGTTTGGTTGCCAAATGTAGGTTTTTGGCTGTACCAAAAAAAGTCAGCACAAAATGTTTTTGCATAAAAATGTTCTACTATATGCCCTTACTCAAAAACTGAATGATGCCAGTCTGTCACCCTTGAGGAATTTGAAATATCCAAAATGGTTGCCAAAACATAAAAATGTCATAACTTCTGCATTATATATTCATAAAACATATTTTGTATATCTTTATATAGATTATTGAGGTCAAGGAAATCATCTTAATATTTAAAAGGACTATTGAGCAATTAAAAAAAATCAAGGGGCAGCCAAGATGGCCACCCAAAACATAAATTTGCCATATTTTATATAATGAATGAGCCAGAAGTATGTTCTTTGACTTAAGCCATACAAATTTTTGGTCATGTAAATTATAGGGCTATACTGTGTTAGAAACAGTTTATCACTGCAACTGTTACCTGGTATAATTCCATGTAAAAAAAAAAAGCAAAATTACTCAACACTGGACCTTGTTCTTGGAATCAACATTAGCACCATTTCACCAAATCATGAAAATACTTTGTATTGGTAACATATACAAGGCATGATAGGGAGTTTTACTTCCTTTGCACAAAACAATTTGATTGTCCATGTTGGCTGGTCATGGTCACTTCAGTAATAAAACTATAGGATTTCTCTGTAATCTATCCAAAACTGTTCACCCATCTTCATTTTTGGTGGTGCTATTTGTCTTTTCATCACTAACTTCTGCCGCCTCCTTTAGTCCTTTGTCCATCTATTTTGACAGTTGTTTGTGATGAAGCATTTGCAAAACACTGTGCATGCGAGCTGAGCTAGATAATATCCACATCTTGCTGTTCCACATACCTGATCAGATGCACATCCACAACAAGTCATCAGAAGGACACCTGAAGGTGCTGGTGGTTTGTCTGTAGGAATTGTCACAAAAGTAAGAATTTTGGAAATGTTATCTTTGCTCCATCCAAAATTTGTTGGATCAAGACCAGGTGGATGTGCTTCTATTGCTTATTTCCATATGCATGCCTGAATGTGAGCTCTTTTCACATTCTTTGAGAATGACTCTTGATGTTGGTGGCAAAGATTGCAGCTTAGGGGTCTTTTTGGCTTTTTGTTTCCTGTCTTACTTAACCACACATCATATCTGACATCAAGACATGCTTTTTCCTTTTCTTCCGTAGCATGTGGCAACAAAACACACGGCTTCTTGAATAACATCCGTAAATCAGCATTTATCGCACCATAAGTCTCTAATTTGTGTCCTTTGACAAGCTGGTTTATGACTTGCCTTTCCTACGCCACTAAGCTTAGCGACAGTATCACATCCAGACAGAGCATGAGCGCTAGTAACTGAGGGACAATTGCTGCATGTTTCTTGCACGTTGCTGCTATGTCTATAACTGTTCCTTCAGCACTTGTTCTTTCCATCAACAGAGAGCAGGTTAAGTCCTAAGGTGCATAATAGTGCATCAGAAAACAAACACATCTGTGTCATCGCAAATCACTTTCACAGTTTTGGCTCCCTGTGAAACAGCATAATACAAACTACTGAGGAAATGTAGCGTCAGCTTCCTCTTGGCTTTTTCCAAAGTCCACTCTTTCGAGCTTCTTCACCAGGGGTCTGAGCCTTAAGGGGCCCATGGACTCCATGCCAAAAAGACGTGGTGCTTCGTGTGCGCATTAATGTGCCCCTCAACAAGTCTAGTACCCTGCCCCTTTTTAAATCAAGCTAGGGGTCTGTATGATATTTTGATTTGACACCAATCCCATTACATGTAAGTAGATCCAGGATCATTCATAAGCAGACATTTGTGTTTTTCCAAGGCTAACAGCATCATCTACATTGATTGAAGTTGAGCTTATTCTTCCAGATACAATATTGAGAATAGTGTCAGAATGCTCCTCTGGGTTCAATGGATCGATGCAGGTGTCAAGCTTCTCACGGATCTTCTTTCTGTCAGCAGCAACTGATTGAATTCTTGCATCTGCCTCCTCCTTTTGTGCAAGGTGAACCTCTGATATCTCTCATATCATCCAAATCTTTGAGGGGGCGACTACATGTACATGTATGCAGACTAAGAGCCCAACATTTTAGAGTAGACCGATTGAGGATTATTCAGTCCTCTCCTGGACCATGGCCATACCGCATAAAGTGCTTCCAATAAACATATCTGACCAAATGGCATTCCAAAGACCAGGATTGTGCCGCATGACACATTCATCATTTCTGAATAAAGCTTGTACAGTACATTTTTTGATAGTGCTTCCATGGACCTCAGGTAATACAAGCCATACATACCTTGCATAGTTTATATAAGAAGGCATCAAGGAGGCGACAAGCATACAACAAATGTAAGGTCCACTCAGCTTCTCTTTCTGCTCGAACAAACATCATCATGATCAATACCGTTTTGATAAGGCAATCAAGCCTAAGCTTGTTTGCCCTACTCTGACTCGCTCTCCTCTCCAAACTCTTAATGAAGTCATCGTAGTTGTTACTTTCTGGGATAAGTTCCTGTACTACCTCTTCCCCCAAAATACATAATGCTCTTACATTTTGGGGAACTTCTTTCCAGTCAACACGCAAGGTACACCAAAAAATGCACCTTTCAATATTTCCTCTAAGCCACTGTTGGCCATCAATGTACCAACACATCCTACAAAACTCATCAGCACGTGCATACCACTCAGCCGTGGAAAAAATGTTAAAGAATTGCTTTGGATGCACCCAAATAACATTGAACATGATGCGGTCAAGTTGCTGATCAGCGGTAAATACAGTGAATGTCTGTCCACACTTAACAGTTAACCTGTGAGCTTTACACATGGCAGTCATCATAGTATCTGGATCTGATAGAACAATGTCTATGAGAAGAGTGTACATTGCTGCAGTTCCAGGTTTTGGACTCTGACCTTGTTCCCTTGTGAGTTTGGTCTTGAAACCACTATCAATTCTAGAGTTTTGGGCACACTTACTACCTTTTTAAGAAACTTAAAATCTAGGTCCTTGGCTCTTCTATGCACCACTGCCTGTCTCTACATTGGGAGCTAGTTGCCTTTTAATTTCTTCCTTTTCATTAGTAAAGGTACTGTAAATGTTGAAGAACAAATTGACCAAAATACACCATGTTTTGCTCAATAGTTCATTTTACCTTTCCCCAGGCAAACAATCTTTGATTACAGTTACCATAATAATGATGTGTGTCACTAAAAATACCATGTAACACCAGTGGGAGCAGTTGTTATCTTGAATCTAGATACATTTTGTGGTTTGGAGCTAGTTGGCCTTTTTGAATTTCTTCCCATTTTAATGATACAACATTGTCACTCTACAACTTTGTGTGTTGTTTAGATATTTCTTTTCTTGTGTCAGTTGTAGATTGAGACCATTCTTGGCAGAAATGTTTGCATTAAAATTATTATCTACATGTATTGCCCAAATTAATCCATCTTTAGACTCTGTTATAGGTCGTGAATTTCTGTTGTCTTGAGCAGCAGCAGAGGATTTGAATTTAAGTACTTTATCATATGAACAAGTCACACCGAAGTTGTGGAAACTCTCAATTTTGCTTTCTCTCATTTGTACACCCAATATAATCTGCAGATTTGTGGTCTATTGGTGAGAATACCAGTAATCAAGTTTCCAATAAGCAAAGTAGGAAGTGAATATTGAAGTTAATCTGACAAGCTTGACAGTAAGGAAAGTAATGTAATCCTTGTATTGTATACACTACTATTGATACATAGTTCCTTACATTATTTTACAATCTGTATAGCACTGGCTTCAGTGGATTTGTTATCCTCCTCTAAATCCACTATCCACAGCAAGGAAGATGCTGCCATATAAAACAAAAGCATGTTGGCTAGACCAGGTGATGAGAATACCAAAATGTCTTCAGCAAAAATCTCAGTTATCTGCTTAACTAGTTTTCCTCGTGACAAACTTGTTCCACCATATGATGTGTAAACTTGGTATCTTGCATCCGCAGCATGCAGGTCACTAACTGCTCCCATAATGCATATCCCCAATTGTCTTGTCCACTCATCTTTGTAAGATTCACATACTTTTAAAATTTGCATGAAAAATAACTTAGGAAAACAAGAGGCAAATCCCTTTCAATGTTATTTAAACATTTACAAATTTTAAACTTAAATTTCCAAAGGGCATGAAAAGTAAATTTTAACACTAAATTCATATGACTATGTCAAACAAATGCTAGAAATCACTTCTTTGACCTTAAAAATCTTTGAAAGGATACAATGATTAATTATGACTGTACCCTCACCACAACCTTCAAAATGGGATACTCTATTTTGGCGGCCATTTTGATAGCCATTTTGAAAGTATCAATTTCCCAAGGTCACTAATAAGGCATTATTAAGATTCTGAATAAGGACACCCTAATCATGCACAATCTGCAAAGAACATTTGTGCGGACTACTTCGGGGGATCCTCGCAACCAACCACCAGACTAAGAGGTGTGATCAACATGCAATTTTTAATTCAACACTTTTCTTTCATTTTTGTTTGAATTCAATTGGTATTTATGAATCGGAATAAAGTCAAAGGTGCCTTGGTCTCACTGATCATTCAAAATCAGGTACAACGTCCACAGAAGGGCAGAGGGCCCGAGGCATTATGTGTCATACCTGGTTTTGAATGAGCAGT
The DNA here is from genome assembly GCA_020152595.1 of Chiridota heheva. Taxonomy (NCBI): domain Eukaryota; kingdom Metazoa; phylum Echinodermata; class Holothuroidea; order Apodida; family Chiridotidae; genus Chiridota; species Chiridota heheva. The sequence goes on along the minus strand of JAIGNY010003268.1, from coordinate 330,188 downwards.
AGAGACCTCGGCACCATCGACTTGGATTGCTTAATTCAAACACGTTTCTCCTTGGGTGCAAAATCAGGGAAAATATGAGAAATTAATTGAGGCCTTAAAAATCAAGTAATTTTTTTATATTACTTAAATCAAGTTAAATCCCACTATTTACATCTGATCATAAACGAATCTGAAATTTAGGATAAAAATACCCTTCCAAAAATGATTTAGGCCTACCTATTTCAATAGATTTGATACAGGCTGCAAACACACAGCTGTTTTAATTTAAGTCTATTTAACATGGCATTTAAAATAGCTCCATACTTTCCTCGATTTTGCACATGAGGAAGGTTTTTCAACAATTTACAAATATATGTTTAATGACCAGGGTTCAATTTTGCACCTGAGAAGGTTTTTCAAAATTTACAAAAGTTTAATGATCAGGATAAGTTACTTCAATTTTACACCTCTGACCTGAGGCTGAGGAAGGTTTTTCAACAATTTACAAATATATAAGTTTAATGACCAGGGATGCACAATTTTCAAAATAAATTTCTTATGCAGCCTGTTAAGTATAATGACCCCTTTAATTAACAAAAAAACTTAAAAATTCACTTGTCTGTCGGGCAATCCCAAATTTATGTCAACCCGTACTAAGGGATGTGTATGAAACTAACGTTAGGCTAGGCTAGTAATAGTATATTCAACTTCAAGTTCAGTGTGGGCAAAATACAAAAAGAATACAAACCAGTTGCTAATTTAGTATCACAAAGTTCGCAGTAAAATCCTTTTCCTTTGATCTTTATTGCAGATATTTCAAGAACTTCCATTGCATTCGTAGACATCAGTTAAGCATAGGGCCTACAATTGACAAGTTTCTGTCATTAGATTTGGCTTTGTCACCTGGTGGCACTGATTGTGTGTAGGTCCTGGGCTAGACCTCTTTAACTTTACCTTAAAACAGGACTGCTTAAGCTTTTGCGATGCATCTTAAAAATAATTAATAATTTTGTTATAACAAACAACTAAAATTACAAAAATGTATAAAAAAAAATGTAAAAATTTACAATTTAAATAATACAAATATATATAAATTTTATTTAAAAAATAAAAAAATAGGTTTTTTGTAAATAAAAGTTAAATAAAAATAATAGTATTTTTAAGACCATTTTGCTTGCCAATTTTTAGGAAGGCTTGTCAACTTGTTTTGAAGATGGCGCGATATTTGAAAAATATTTGTGTTATAATGTTGATTAGCTTGGTGGACATGTGCATTTCTGGTGGCAGTGATGGTAATATAAATACAATACTTTTTATTCGTAATAAACGGTATTAGAGGTCTTCTTATGATAGGCTACAGATCGGTAGCCTTAGCGAGTATCAAACGTCAACGTTTGAACTTACATTAGGATTTGGTTCTTCCATTAGGTTTACATACTCCCTCGTCCAGGCTACAACACTAACACTTAGTCTGTAAGTAGGGTTAGTTCAGTGGGCAAGCATGTCCATCTTCTATAAAGAGGACTTCAAAAGAAACAAAATGGTAAAGAAAGCATTTAAAATCTTATTCCATCAAGTTTAGAGTTTGGTATTATTTCTGCAGAAACGACTGAAATCGGATTAGGCCTACAGTAGTTGTGATGTCACAGCCTCAGATTTATAAAACTTGTCTTTATGTATTTTAAAGAAAGTTTATTTAATTTTTTCACTTCAAATTATTTTTCCTCAAACTTTCTTCAGGTAGTACTAGTAGGCCTATATTAGGAATACCCTTCCTAGATTCAGTTTTACTACTTTTTTGACATGTCCCATGGTCTTTATAAGCCACAAAATCTTAGGACAAATTATGATAGAATACATAAAGATTTTGAGGAATCTGAGGTTATAACATCACAACTAGTCTGATTTCAGCGTTTCTACACAAATGATACCAAACTTTAATCTTAAATATCTCCTTAACAGAATAAGATTTTTGAATGCTTTCTTCACCATTTTGTTTCTTTTGAAGCCCTCTTTTATACAAGATAGACTTGCCTGACCCATAAACTAATGGCCTTGGCCTACCTATCTAGTTATTGTCACAACCCACATACACATATGTTATTACTGGGACATTTGTTTTGTGTACGATTTTTAATATTTCATGTAGTCACAGTCATCTTAACAAAATAATGTTTAATTCAGGCAATTTCTATATAGTGGACAGATTCTAGCATAGACTTCAAATAGTTTGAATTTGAATTTGTTCATGTCAATAATCAACCACACAACTAAATTAAAGGATAAACTTAAATATAGGCCTTGACAATTGAAATAAGCAACTCAAGAACATACATTATGATGCATCTAAACTCAAATTTACTTATTTCAGTTTTTGATGCATCTGAACTCAAATTTGATTACATTTTCTCTAATAGTTTTTGGAAAACAGGAGGGGGCGTATTAGAGGGTAAAGTATGAAGAAAAAAATGTAACTTACAAAAACTGTGTAATGTTGATCCTTTTAGGCCTATGGTATTAGTTTCTTTACAGCATTTGTCCTGGATTATTAATGGAATATACTCTTTGCATACTTTCTGCTTGGTTATGTTCGACTTACAGTTTTTTCAAGTCACATTCAGAAAGTTAAACGTAGGTTGTTACATCCTGAAAGTATGAAAAATGATGAGGGGGCGTTTATTAGAGGGGGGGGCGTTTATTAGAGAAAATACGGTATGTCCGGCCGTCCATAGATTTGTCCAGAGAATTCCTCAGAAATGTTAAAGTTTTTTGAGAATTCCTCAGAAAATGTTAAAGTTTCTTCAGACTTTCTCAGAAAAAGTTAAAGTTTTTTTAGATATCCCTATGCAAGGTCAGAATTTCTTTATAAAATGTTAAAGTTTTTCAAAGATACTTAAGATAGGATTGAAGACTAGTTTCCTTTAAAAGTCTACAATACATTTGATATTTTCTTAGAAGATAACTTAAAATGATATAAGTTTCCAATATTCTTCATAGATCTTCAAGTCTCTCTGGTAGTACTTGAGATTTAAAATCCTTAAAATTCTTTAAAATATTTGGGCACCAACAGTTGTATCAGGCATGATTTTTTAAAGTCCACCTTTATTATTGTGCTCATTTGCCTAAAGTTGCTACAGTATTATGACCTGACCAGACTTTTTTTTATTTAATATGCTATTTATTATGCTTAGTCAGGGAGTGTGACAGGATGTGATTGCATATCAACATAGGGAGGGATGCCATGTGGGACATGGATGAGGGCCATGAAGGGCATATGATTTAATATTTACCATGTTGTATACACCAAGGGCTATATCAGGCATAATTATTTGACTCCACTTTTTTTCCTATTCAACAATTCATTTGCATTTAAGTTATTATGTCAACTGACACTTTAATACATAGTATGCTCAATCAGAAACTGTGATAGCTAGGATGAGACTTCTTATGGAGCTTATTTTTTATTTAAAAAAAATTTTTTTAAGGGATGTTGTATCGTTTTACTGTATTTAAGTTTTTATTGTGTCTTTCATGTTTTGTCTTTTGTAAAGCATTTGGGCTGTAGAAGATGCTAATGATAATGATTATAATAATAATGGACATGGGGTGGGATGCCATGTGGGACATGGGGTGGGATGCCATGTGGGTCATGGGGTGGGATGCCATGTGGGACATGGTGGGATGAAATGCCATGTGAACATGGGGTGGGATGCCCTGTGGAACATGGTGGAATGCCATGCAGGACATGTGGTGGATTGCCATGGGAAGGAATGTCATGTGGATTAAGATGATATGGGATGTCATGTGGGACATGGCGTCCCACCCCATTTCAACAACTCATTTGCATATAAGCTATTATATGAACTGACACTTCAATACATAGTATGCTCAATCGATACTGTGCTAGCTAGGATGAGACTTCTTATGGAGCTTATGGGATGTCATGTGAGACATAGGGTGGGATGCCATGTGGGACATGGGGTGGGATGCCATGTGGGACATGGGGTGGGATGCCATGTGGAACAGGGTGGAATGCCACATAGAATATGTGGTGGAAGGCCATGAGGACAAGGGTGGATTGCCATGGGATGGAATGTCATGTTGGACATGGGATGAAATGGGATGTCATGTGGGACATGGCATCCCACCCCATTTCAACAAGTCATTTGCGTATAAGTTATTATATGAACTGACACTTTCATACATAGTATGCTCAATCAGGGACTGATAGCTAGGATGAGACTTCTTATGGAGCCTGTGGGATATCATGTGGGACATGGGGTGGGATGCCATGTGGGTCATGGAATGGGATGCCATGTGGGACATGGGGTGGGATGCCATGTGGAACAGGGTAGAATGCCATGTGGGACATGGTGGGATGCCACAAGTAACACAAAGTGTTACATAGTTTGGAATGCCATGTGTGACATAAGGTAGGATGCCATGTGTAGCATAAGGTATGATGCCATGTGTGACATAGGGTAGGAGGCTATGTGGGACATAGGGTATGGGGACATGGGATGTGATGCCATGTGGGACATAAAGTAGGATGTCATTCGGACATTAGGAGGGATACCATGTGGAACATATGGTGGGATGCTATGTGGAACATCAGGTGGGAAGCCACTGATGTGGGACACAGGGCGGAATGCCATGTGGGACATAAGGAGGGATGTCATGTGGTACATATGGTTGGATTAATGTGGGATATACATGTAGGATGGGATCCATGTGGATCATAGCGTGGGATGCCATGTGGGACATGGTGGAATGCCATTTGGGACATATGGTGGATTGCCATGTGAGACACTGTATGGTGGTTTGCCATGTGGGAGATATGGTGGAATGCCATATGGGACAAGGCATGGGATGTCATGTGGGACATGAGGTGGGATGTCATTTGGTACATGGGATGTAGGACATAGGGTGGAATGCCATGTGGGTCATAGGATGGGATGCCCTGTGGGACATATGATGGAATGCCACATGGGATGTCATGTGGGACATGGGGTGGGATGCCATGTGGAAGATATGGTGAAATGCCATATGAAACATGGGATGGGATGCCATGTGGGACATGGGGTGAGATGCCATGTGGTACATGGGATGCCATGTGGGACTTTGTGTGAGATGCCATTTTTATAATTGGCTGGATCATATAATATGGGTGTCAATTTGCATGGGCATGCGAACCACGACGGTATTTACCGTTCTAGTTTTATTTAGACAGGATCTGAGTAGAAAAATTATTATCTGACCTCTCAAAAAAGTGAAAAAGTGAGCTTGCCAGCAGTATATAAATTTGATAAAATTAGCTTTTCGTGTTCTATATCCAATTAATTATATTATAGACAACACTCAAGAAAATATTTTGGCAGTTTACAGACATTTATTGGTCTAAATCTAATGGATGCATGAACAGGTCAAATACGTAATTGGACAAAAACAGGGAAGGTGGACGAAAACCACACGGCCTACCCTACATGTATGTCTGTTTGTGAAGATTTTTTGAGGGCATCTTTAGACCAGTTTAGAAATGAACCACCGCATAATTTGCCTAAATTTGTTTTTATAAGTTTTTCGGGGAAATTTTTCCTCTGTCAGTTTAGAAATGGTAACCATATGTTTATCTGAGTAAATTTCAACATGAAAATTTAAAATTGTCTTCTTATCATCACTTAAATTTTCCTAAATTTCTCAGTTTGTGTTGATTTTCAGACATTTTGGGGCATCAAAGACAATAAATTTTTAGAGCTTTTGAGGGCTTGGCCCCCTGGACCCCTTCCAAGGGGCCCTTTTCAGGACTTCTTCCCATGATTTACAATTGGGAACTTTGCAGTGAAATTTTCAGTGGTTTTCATGAATCAAACCAAAAATCTTTAGACCAGGGCATCGTCTATGAACTCCACAGTTTTGCTTAAATTTTCTCAATTTTAGGAGAAATTTCTCCTACTGTCTTATGCCTGTTTAGAAATGGTAACCAAATGCTAATCCAATTATTTGAGTAGATTTTAACATTCAAATTTAAAATTGTCCCTACTTACATTTTGGAACATTTTTCATTTTTGGGCATCAAAAACAAGAAATCTTTAGAACTTCCAGGGCTTTGCCCATGGAAACCTTTCAAGGCTTTGCCCCTGGACCCCTTTCAAGGCTTTGCTAATGAATCCCACAATATTGACTGAATTTTTTCAATTTGCAGGGGAAACTTTTCCTGTGTCTGTTTTGAAAATGTTAACCCAAATACTGATTGAGTAGATTTAAACAGAATATAAAATTGTCTTCTTTTCATCAATTACATTTTGGAAAGAAATCTTCAGAGCTTCTGACGCTTCACCCTGGGACCCAAGCCAATTCCAAGGCTTCACCAATGAACCCTGGACCTCTTCCAAGGCTTTGCCCCAGTGCTCCTGGACACCTTCCAAGGCTCCACCAATGAACCTCACAAAGTTGCCCAAATTTTCTCGATTTGCAGGGAAAATTTTCTCTGCCTGCTATAGACCTCGCCAGGGGCCTATAAATGGGCACACGGTGCTATGCAGTGCCCATTTGGTACTTTAGTACTGTGCCACAAGCCAAAATCTGGGGGGATCTGGTCCCAACTGTTCTATAATGTGTGATTATATAGATATGTACAGTATATTGTATTTTAATAAGTCAGGCAAATGTACATTTTTGTTTGGCAAATTGACTAATACACCCCCCTCAGGCCCCTCCCCCCCCCTAGGGCTCAAAGTCAAGTTACGCTGGCTCCAGGTCATTGCTGGCCTACCTCTTCTGTGCTTGTCCCATGGGTTCCAATCAAGAGCATACCTGCCTGGTCATGCTGGAGTGGTCTCTGTGTAAGGTGTGTCCAATCCATTTCATTTGTGCTCTTATACAGTATTAAAAATAGGGCTTTGTTACATGCCACCAAATTTCCTGATTTGAAATTTTGTTGATAGCTGTTCATGATATAAATAGTACAGCAGTAAAGCTGTTAAACATAGAATATACATTAAATGCAATAGGATTTACTGGGAAGGATTTGTTTTTCCCTTGCACTACATTACAGTAATTTGGAGTCATCATTTGCTAAAACTTGTATAGTTTCTTTGCATTTGCAGGGAAATTCGATAACTTGCCAACAACTGGATCACCAACCAGCAATGCATCAGGTTTACACACATACTGTTATGCTGCAAAAGATGGTTTGCTGTTCTTGCGATTTTTGAGTAGTGTACAGGTGAAGTCACCATTTTGCATTCCTCTAATCTACATTTTGAGAAGTTTGTCTTTCTTGCCTGGTATTCTTTGTTAAACTTCAACAGTATGAAAAGATTTCCAAATTAAATTTGATGTTGAGTAAACCTTTTTTTGAAAAAAAAAAGATTTTGATCTACATCCATTTTCCATATTATATACTTAGAAACTAGATATTGGTGCGCATAAATTCATAGTATTTTGTAAAGATATTTCAATGCATGCATCATTTGTGCTAATGGCACCATTAGTTCTGTGTGATATACTTTTAATCTTTCTGGCGCTTACTGTATATTTTTTGTTGTCCAATCTATAGGGCTCACCCGAAATTCAATCTACTGTATAGGTGCACTTATTGTTACGTTCAATGAGAGAAAACACAATTTTTCGTGATTTTGACCAAAACTGCACATAACTAAAAACTCCAAGAAATCTAATTATTGTCCAATTTGTCATGATATTTCAGCAAAAGAAAAAATTCTGCACCCCGGGATGGCTGAAAAGGAGGAAAGAAACAGAGCTTTCCGTGCAGTCCATCTGCTTTTTTGAAATGCTGTGACATTTTCGCATAATAGGTACTTTCATAGTGTAATGTGTAAGGCCTAATTTTTTCCACAGAAATACCTCTTTTACAGCCATGAAACAACTGGGTTGGCAGTATTTGGAACGAAAGAAGGCTGGGTTGTGGAGAGCTTTCCTGTAGGAGGAAAGGCCAAGGAAAACTTGGGGATAACCCAGGTGTGAGTGGGAGGGATAGTGTGCCTTGGCGCCATTCACACCACCCCCATCACCAGTCTTCATTTAGAGGCCAATGAACTCCCCCTTGACCTTAGGTGTACATGAAGCAATATCTTTCCTGAGGAGAAATGGTTTGTCAATCATTCACAGTTATTGCACACATCTTTTCAGGCACAACTATTTTTATCACAAATTTCTCCCACTAAGACACTTAACACAGATGAGTGATTTCAATCACAAAAGTGCCCTGATTACTCTTCACTGGCTTCTGTAATCTTACCACACAAATAGCCTTGGCTAACTTAACTGTGGTTTGCATGGGGTTGGCAGATAAACAATCATTGTTTTGAATGGAAACAAAATACACTGAACAGGAAGTCAGGTTGGTAATTGCCAAACTGAGTTTTCAGGATTAACTCAGGTGGCGGGTAGGCTTAAAGAGAAACTTTTCGGTATGTACCAGGGCAGGTCTCTCCGCATCGATTATGGCAATATTGTCTACTGTGCCGTTCACAACTCTTACCTCAACCACATCAACACCATCCAAAATGAAGCTCTTTGGCTTTGTCTGGGTGCCTACAGGACCTCTCCCATCACCAGCTTTGATGTTGAAGCCAACAAACCTCCCTTTCTGCTAAGGTGTAGGAAACTTAGCCTCTTCTATGCTTTTAGAGTCCTCACCAACACCCAGAACCCTGTTTACAACCTCATTAGGTACCCCAATTTCTCCACCTTCTTTGATAGGACTAAAACCTTATCCCCTCCCTTCAGCTTATGCATCAAATCAGACTTCCCATCTCGGCATTAACCACGCCACTCTTGGCATCTTCTCCTGGCCCATTTTTCCTCCCTAGGCCACCCCTTTCCCTTCTATCCACCTGGGCCTCTCCACTCATCACAAAAGCCAAACCCACCCTAACCTCTTCATCAACCTCCACAACCAAATCAAAGACCAACTCAACCGAACTACACCTTCATCTATACTGATGGCTCCAAGGAAGGCGACAAGACAGCTGCTGCTGCCATCAACCAAGACATCACCCTCAGTAGCAGGCTTGCCGACTAATCCTTTTTTTCAGTCAAGGCCATCCGCCGATGCCGACGACCAGTGAACACACAATTACAATGACGGGGTCGTCGCCTACGTATTCAGTTATGATAGTAACAATGCTATCACGAAACGCTTAATACGACCCGAACGAGAACACAGGTACGGCGTACGGACAGACATAACATTGACAACCAAGTCAATGTCCACGGCCTTTGATAACCAGTTGTGGTGCACTGGCATGTCTACCCAACCCAGGCTTGAACTCAGGGCCTCGTGGTTTGTAGATTAGACATGTATGATAACCGCTACAGCACAGTTAGTAGACAACCCAAGGCCATTCTCCTCACCCTCAACTTTATTGAGTACTCACCTTCAACTTTATTGAGTCTCAGCCTCTTCTCCGACTCCAAGGTTGTCCTTACTTCTTTACTCAATCTTAAATGGGATAATCCCACCTCCTCCGTAAACTCCTTTTTTTCCCCTTCTCCCCCCCCCCTCCTTGCAGGAAAAGTATTCTATTCTTCTGGATATCCAGCCATGTTGGCATCCCTGGCAATGACAGAGCTGATGCAGCCGCTAGGCTTGCCCTCAACCTCCCCCTACCCCATTTCCCAAAACCCTTTCTGTCATCAAACCGCTTATCCTTTCCCTTGTTTGTGACCGCTGGCAAACCTCACGGGACTCCCAAATTGATAACAAAAACTCCACGTCATCCAGCCCACCATTCCGTTCAAACCCACCATCCACAACCTCTCCCGTGTCGACAATGTTCACATTACCCACCTTAGAATAGGTCACACCCACCTCACTTACTCCCACCTCCTTATTGGCTTCCCCCACTTCCTTATTGGCTTCCCCCACCCCTCTGCAATAATTGCCATTGCACCCTCACAGTCCATCACCTCCTCCTTGCTCTCCCGCTGTACAACCTTCCCAGAGCCTTCCTCGCTCAATAGCCGAGCTCTTCCAGAAAAACCCTCCGGATAAAATGATCTCCTTCCTTCATCATGCTTCCCTCTACAACCATATTTAGTCCTCCTCTTCCACCCTCCTCTCTCTACTTTCTTTTTTTCACCTATGCACTTCCTCTCTCGATCCTAGCTTTCTGGCTTTTAGTTCCCATGTTTCTCTCACTCTCCCCCTGTTTTTTTTCCTTCCTACCTCTGGAAGGATCTAACCTGTCAGGCACAATTTGACCCTCGCTGTCGTGGTGCCCTTAAGCCCTCATCAAACAAACAAACTCCTTCGCATCCTCTGACCCACGGAACTTATGTTTCCATTCCACCCACTCTCCTTCCTTCACCAACCATTTCACTCTCAACAAACGTAACCCCCCACCTTTTGGTATTTGGATGCATTCTCATTTCCCCATATCCAAAATCAACATTTGTTTCGATAGCCAGGCAAACTATCCCTCCTACTCCCACCTGGGTTATCCCTCCTCCTCAAGCCTTTCCTCCTACATGAAAGCTCTTCACAACCCAGCCTTCTTTCGCTCCAAATACTGCCAACTCAGTAGACACTTCCACAACTACTCCTTCCTCTTCACCGACAGCTCCACACAGGAAGGCTCCTAAGCAGCCACTGTCGCCTGTCCCGGCCTCACCCTTTCTTCAGGGTTACCTGATGAAGCCTCCATCTACTCTGCTGGAGCAATCCTCCTAGCTCTATACTTTGCAGAACTCTCCTCCCACCCCTGCTTCGTCATCTTCTCTGACTCAAAATCAGTTCTTACTGGCATCCTCATCATGCTCTGGTCTAATCCACTAATCTTATAAATCCTAAACAAACTTCACGCTCTCTCTTCTTCAGGAAAGAAAATGATCTTTTTTTGGATCTCAGCCACGTCGGCATCCCTGGCAATGAGAGGGCTGACATTGCCGCCAACAACGCTCTGTCGAACCACATTTCACATATTCTTAAACCGCACTCTTGACTTCTGCTTCACCATTTCCAACTACTTCAGGAAGACCTGGTAAGACTCCTAGAACCAGTAACAAACTTCACACTATCAATCCCAAAGACGGGACTAACACCTCTGCACAGTCACAATTGTAGAGAGGACGTTGTTGTCACCCGCATCCGCCTCGGTCACTCCTTTCTTGCCCAGTCATACCTCCTTTCTGGCTCTCCTACACCTCTCTACCCTACTTGCAACACTGATCTCTTGATCCAGCATAACCTGTCTCTTATACCTGAACTCAAGATCTCTCCTCTCCTCCTCCACTTCCATTTCTGATCTTTTCATGAACAATCCCTCCTCCAACATCATCACCTTCCTCCGCAATAGCAACTTATTCCACATGATCTAATACTTACCCACGCTCCCCCCTTTTTCTATCCTACCATCCTATTCTTTCCATTTCTTACCTCTATTTGCTGCTTTATTATTCATACTGTCCTAACTATTGCACCTTAGATTTCTAACACCCTCTTGGCACATTTTACTCTGACTGTCGCAGTGCTGTTAAACATGAACAAACAACAAGATAAGAATTTAAAGCTCATTCTCATAGACCATGGGTTCTTAATTATTTTTTTCCAATATCCTTCATTTCACAACAGCCTCAGTCCGCTGGCCAATCGTGTGGCAAAACCAGTGTCACGTGACAAACAAAACTCTTCAAAACAATCCCTAAATACAAACAAGCTGAGAGCATGTGCGATAAGAAGAATGTATGCCAGATGTCAGCGCTTCTCTTGCCAACCTTTCTTTGATGCGCCGCGAGTCTGCCCTTTTTATAGCGGAACTAGAGATAACATTTTGCCTGATCAGCCATGATATCATAGTGCGCTGATCTGCCTAGGAAAACCCCAAAATAAACGAGTATTTTGGGATTTTTACAGATCTCATTTGGATTTTTTCTGCTACGGCTATTGTTTGCAGGCCAGATTAGAATGTCTGGCGGGCGAGATTTAGCCCGCAGGCCGCCTACTATGAAACGTTGTCATAGACCATTAATCTGTAGGTGTCCATAAACCTTTAAATTCAACAAAAAAAAAGAAACATGTTTGTGATTAATTTGTCTGATATTAGATTGCATTCTCCAATTTCATTTACAGGTAAACATTAAGCCCCACGATCCAGAGGATAATCCAACAATATTCATTGGAGGAAATGCTACTGAAGTGAAGAAAAAGTTCAACAATGCCGGAATTTTTCACAATATCTGGACTCTGACACCCTGGGAAAACTCAGACATTAGATTGTCAGCAATTCAGAATTCATGCATTGGTATTGAGACATCTAAAGGCTTCACACTTACAGCGAGAGAAAGAAGTATGTTGGCACAGCTATAAATAGCAGTATACTTTTATTTGTATTTTCATGGAATTGTATCTCTTCAGCGTGTTCCTGTGAAAAAGTATTTGAGTTCAGTGTCAAATTCAGCATTCATTTATAAGAGTGTAAAATAGCTAATATATTTGATATCCAGCTTTGGATTGAATTGATTTGTTCAGTACTGCTTAAACTTACAAACTCCCATTGAATAGTTGTGTTCATATCATAACCAATGAATTAGAACACACTGGAACATATAGAACATGTTTATACTGTACAAAAGGAATATCTGTGGGTGTTTTGAATCAAAACAAGCTTTGTGTCTGCCATGACTGAGATGTGTTTTATGTTTCATATTGGGGCAAATTGTATGTAATAAAAACATTTATGTTGGGTTCCTTGAATACAATACTTTGGAATATCTTAGAATCCTGTAATGCATGTAAAAGAAAAAGCAGGGAGGTATGATGATTTTACCATAGAAGAGTGGATTGAGGATATTACAGGCCTCCCGGTAAACCTTTAAAAACCTTTAAAACATTTAAAAACCTTTATTGACAATTTGAACCTTTATTCCTTTCAAAATAACCTTTAAAACCTTTAAAAACCTTTATTTTCAAAGTTAAGTAAGGTAAATGATTCGAGTGCCAAGGTTTTAGCTTCATTGGTAAGTATAAACATCCATTTAATAGCATATCTGTTCTCAACACACATTTAAAAAGTAGCAGGACCAAAATAAAATTTCCAACTTCATGTAAGTAATGGACTTTTGGCGCCACCAACTGCCTTTTGCCCCAGAATATGCTCATTGTATGAAAATTTATTCCATGAGTTAACCTTTATAAACCTTTTCATTTAAATCCAAAACCTTTAAAAACCTTTATTTCAACTTTTCCAACCTTTAAAAAAACCTTTATTTAAAAAAAGAGTCACTGGGAAGCCTGATATTACTATAGTGTGGATGTACATCTGTTTTAGATTAATTTCTGGAATTGAGGGTATTAATGTAGTTCCGATATACATCTATTTTAGATGAACTTCTCGAACTGAGGGTTAAGGTATTCATATAGTGCCGATGTGCATCTATTTTAAATAGATATAATAGTAAAAGCAGGGAGTACTAGGTATGATGATTTTACCATAGATAAATGGACTGAGGATAATCATATAGTGCCGATGTACATCTATTTTAAATACATGTAATAATAAAAGCTGGGAGTGCTAGGTATGATAATTTTACCATATTAAAGTAAACTGATGGTATTCATATAGTGTCGATGTGCATCTATTTTAAATACATGTAATAATAAAAGCTGGGAGTGCTAGGTATGATAATTTTACCATATTAAAGTAAACTGATGGTAATCATATAGTGCCGATGTACATTTATTTTAAATACATGTAATAATAAAAGCTGGGAGTGCTAGGTATGATAATTTTACCATATTAAAGTAGACTGATGGTATTCATATAGTGTCGATGTGCATCTATTTTGAATACATATAATAGTAAAAGCAGGGAGTACTAAGTATGATCATTTTACCATAGAAAAATGAACTGAGGCTAATCTTATACTGTAGTGCCGATGTGCATCTATTTTGAATACAAATAATAGTAAAAGCAGGGAGTACTAGGTATGATGATTTTACTATATTAAAGTGGACTGATGGTATTCATATAATGCTGATGTGCATCTATTTTGAATAAATATAAGTCAAAGCAGGGAGTGCTAGGTATGATGATTTTACCATATTAAAGTGGACTGATGGTATTTATATAGTGCCGATGTGCATCTATTTTGAATACATATAATAGTAAAAGCAGGGAGTACTAGGTATGATAATTTTACCATATTAAAGTGGACTGATGGTATTTATATAGTGCCGATGTGCATCTATTTTGAATACAAATAATAGTAAAAGCAGGGAGTGCTAGTATGATGATTTTACCATATTAAAGTGGACTGATGGTATTTATATAGTGCCGATGTGCATCTATTTTGAATACAAATAATAGTAAAAGCAGGGAGTGCTAGTATGATGATTTTACCATATTAAAGTGGACTGATGGTATTTATATAGTGCTGATGTGCATCTATTTTGGATACATATAATAGTGCGAACTACACAGGACCATTAATTTGATGAGCCATATCACCAAGATCTTGCTTCGTGTTCTAATGTCCAAGATGAGAAATAGTATCCGGCCAGAAATTTTCAGAAACGCAATTTGGTTTTGTTGTACACAAAGGCACTAGGAATGCAATGTTTACACTATCAATGATCATGGAAAGGTGCATAGAAGTACAGAAAGATTTATATTTATCTTTCATTGATTACTCCAAAGCCTTTGACAAAGTCAAACATGAAGATCTCTTTGAAATACTCAGTAATTTGAACATTGACGGAAAAGACCTAAGAGTTATAAGAAACCTATACTGGGACCAGGAAGCAGCAATAAGACTTGAAGGAGATTACAGTGAATTTAAGGTAATTCGAAGAGGATTCAGGCAGGGGTGTGTTTTGTCACCAGATCTTTTCAACATTTACAGTAAAACAATACTTGGTAACATCGACAGTCTTGAGGGGCTGAAAGTTGGAGGCTATAATATGAATAAGCTACACTATGCAGATGACATGGTACTTACTGTATAGCAGAGTCAGAAGAAAAACGCAGCCTCTGCTGGATAGAGTTGTAGAGGAAAGTGAAAAGAGAGGGCTGTCTTTCAATGTAAAGAAAACAGACTGTATAGTGGTTTAAAAAAAAAGCCATAAACCCATTATGTAGTATACGAAGCCAAGGTGAAATAATTAAACAAGTACAACAGTTTAAGTACATGGGCTACACAATAACATTAGATAGTTGGTGCATTAACGAAGTAAGAAAACGCATTGCAATTGCCAAAGACATGTTTACTAAAATGAATCCAATTCTGAAGAATAGAAATAATGGAATGGACACAAAAGTCCGTGTCTTGAAGGCATATGTATGGTCTACTCGTCTCTATGGCTGTGAATGCTGGACAATTACTAGTGACATCAAGAAAAGATTAGAAGCTACAGAAATGTGGTTCATTAGGAGAATGTTAAAAGTATCTCGGACAGAAAGGAAAACAAAAGATGATGTCCTGATAGCTTCAGGCATGGACAGGCCCCTCCTCAATGCCATAAGAAGGAGACAGATGGAATTTTTCGAGCATGTTTATCAGGAGGGTGGGTTGGAACAGCTTGCAGTATGTGGGAAAATTGAGGGCAAAAGAAGCAGAGGAAGGCAGCGAGTTAAATATGTCCAAAGCTTAAACAACTGGGCAACCAACAACAGCCTAAGTAACAATAAGTTTATGCATTTAGCTCTAAACAGAAATGACTGGAGGGCCATGATCGCCAATGTAAGCCTTTCCAGAGTGCATCCACAAAGTTCTGTTCAACTGAAACAGCACTTTTGAAAGTACTGGCTGATATACAGTCTGAGTTAGCGCTGCTGGTGTTGTTGGACTTGTCAGCAGCGTTCGATACAATAGATCACCAGGCACTAATTCAACGTTTTGAAAACATGTATGGTATCAAAGGAACAGCCCTGAAGTGGATATCATCATATCTCAGTGATCGGCATCAGACTGTTATTATCAACGGTCATGCCTCTAGGCTAACTGTTTTAGACTCTGGCCTACCCCAAGGGTCTGTTTTAGGCCCCAAGTTTTACACTATGTACACAAAGCCACTGGGGAGCCTTATCAGTATAAGCATAAGCTGGCCTATCACATGTACGCTGATGATACGCAGGTATATTTGTCTTTCAGCCCCAAAAGTATTACAGACCAGAATAGCAACATTTGCAGATTAGAGGCATGTTTGTGTGATATAGTGCGTGCACTCAGGTCATGTAGATCTTGAAGTCTCGTGGTACCACGAACAAAAACTGTCAATTATGGTGACAAATCTCTTAGAAGAATAGCATCAGCACTCTGGAATAACCTTCTAAGTGATGTTCGAGACTGTTCAGATTAAAGACTTTTAAATCTTTATCAAAAACACATCTATTTAAGTTAGCATATGGACTATAACTTCTAATCATATTAATTTATATTATATTTCATGTACAGTGCTTATGAGCATTAATTTTCATGAATTTTAGCACTATAATATTTGGTATAATAATAATAATAATAATGTCTGTTCCAGTCTCGGCACCTAGAGAGAGAGAGAGATAATAGTAAAAGTAGGGAGTACTAGGTATGATGATTTTACCATAGAAAAATAGACTGATGGTATTCATATAGTGCCAATGTACATCTTATTTCAAATACATGTAATAGTAAAAGCAGGGAGTGCTACACGACGTGTACCTCCGCTTTCCGTTTAGTATGCACTGCAACCGCCGATTTTGGCCAAAATCGATGTTTGCACGTGCACACACCTCTATCTGATGCACATTGAGCATATTATTAATGCCCCTATTATAGCGCACTGAAAGGAAAGAGCTTGCACACTTAATGTAGGTATTATGATTTTACCATAGTGCCATCTATTGTATATGAATATTTCATTCTTGTCTTTGCCAGCTGTTGATATTTTGTACCTTGGCATTTTGCTTTGTGGTCTTGTACTTTACCTGTCAGCCCACACACTCAGCAGGTAAGAGCAACCTTCAAGATTTAAAGTACAATGATTATGAATTGAAACTTTTATTTCAAATTTAAAGTTATATGGACTCGTAGAGGTAACATTAGTTAAATTGATTTAATATCCACTAAAAAACATGAAGAAAGCAAACATTCCATCAAAATCAGTTAAAGAATTGGTTCTTTTACAGCTTTTTACAGATTTGTGTGCGAATATACAAATGTGTTACTAGTGTGATGTATGACTCTGGTTTCTTATGTAAATCCATTGTTTTTTAATCCTTTGCCATTCTCTTTGAAAAAGCGAAGATAAATCCGATAGAGACGATTTGATCTCTACCTTACCCCCAACCAATTTCAAGCTGGAGAAGGCATTTTGAACATTTTCAGCCCAGCCTTCTTCCGCTCCAAGTACTGCCAACTCAGTAGACATTTCCATGACTATTCTTTCCTCTTCACCGACGGCTCCAAACGGGAATGCTCCTCTGCCTCCGCATCCGCCTCAGCCACTCCTCTCTCACTCATTCCCATCTCTTAGCTGGCTCCCCTGCCCCTCTCTGCCCCACTTGTAACACCGATCTCTCCATCAAGCATATCTGCGTAACCTGTCCCCTATATCAGAACTCCAGATCTCTTCTCTCCTCACTATCCTCAATCTCTGACTTTTTCGAAAACAATTCTTCCTCAAACATCATCAACTTCCTCCGCAACAACAACCTCTTCCACCACATTTAACTCCCCCCTCCCCTCCCTTTTTACACCTAACCTTACATAACCCTTTCTTTTCACCAAAAGTTTGTTTAATTTTTTTATTCTGCTTTTCCCCCTTATCTCCCTGACAAACCTTCCATCTCCTCACTATCCTAACTAACTCTTAATCAATAATTTATTTACACCCTCTTGGCACAATTGACTGTGACTATTGCGGTGCCGTTAAACATCAACAAACCAAACCTGCAGCCACAACCTGTCCTAGCCTTACCCTTTCCTCAAGGCTGCCCAACGCAACCTCTATCTACTCTTCTGAAGCAAAGACCCTCCTCCTGGCCTTAAACTTCATAGAACTTTCCTTCCATCTTTTTCGTCATCTTCTCTTACTCTAAATCTGTACTCACTGGCATCCTCAACATGCTCTGGCCCAACCCCCTCATTCCACAAGTCCTCAACAAACTTCACGCTCTTTCCTCCTTAGGGAAGAATTTTTCTTCTTTTCTGCAACACCGACCTCTCCATCAAGCATATCCTCTTAACCTGTCCCCTATACCTGAACTCCAGGTCTTTTCTCTCCTCACCCACCTCAATCTTGGATCTCTTCAAAAACAATCCTTCCTCCAACATTATCAACTTCCTCTGCAACAACAACCTTATCCACCATATTTAATCTTTCTTTGTCTTTCCTTCTACACCTAACCTTACACACCCCTTTCTTTTCACCTCAATTTTTTTCTCTCACAAATTCACCCTATTTTCCCCTTTTTTTCCCCTCTCAATCCTCCGTCTTTATTTGATTTCAAATAAGGCACCCGGTCCAGATGGTATACTTCCTGCTGTCGTACGTGAGTGTTCTGATGTTTTTTCTGTTCCCCTGAGTATTATCTTTTCAAAGTGCTTTGATGTTGGTGTTGTTTCTAGTGATTGGAAAATTGCTAATGTCACTCCTATTTTTGAAAAGGGTGACCACAGTTTACCTTGTAACTATAGGCCAGTGAGTCTTACTAGTGTTGTGTGCAAGTTCATGGAGTCAATTG
Organism: Chiridota heheva; assembly: GCA_020152595.1. Lineage (NCBI taxonomy): Eukaryota > Metazoa > Echinodermata > Holothuroidea > Apodida > Chiridotidae > Chiridota > Chiridota heheva. The sequence continues at coordinate 311,526 of JAIGNY010003268.1, read as the reverse complement.
TTAAGGATGTTGTACTAGATCATTTACTGGTCAATGGTTTGTTGAATTTGTCCCATCATGGGTTCTTACTAAGAGGTCTTGTCTTTCTAATTTATTGGAGTTTCTTGGTGATGTTACTAAATTAGTTGATTCTGGTCACAATGTGGATGTTATCTATTTAGATTTCCAAAAAGCATTTGATAAGGTTCCATTAGGCAGGCTCATGATGAAAACAAGAGAGCACTTGGTGTGGAGGGAAAGTGTGCCAGTTGGATATATTCTTAGTTAGTTGACATGTCACAAAGAGTTCTTGTTAATGGTGAAGTATCTCCATGGAAGAAGGTTACAAGTGGTTTTCGTCAGGGTTCTGTATTGGGTCCCGCTTCTTTTCTTAATCTTCATTAATAATATTGATGGTGCTTTTGGCTCCAGGATTTGTAAATTTGCTGATGACACTAAGCTGTACAGGATTGTTGATGATGGTAGGGATTCTTCACTTTTGCAAACTGATCTGGATAAGTTAGTTTCTTGGTCCCAAACATGGCAGATGTCATTCAATGTTGATCAATGCAAAGTTATTCATTTTGGTCAGAACAATTTGGCTTTTGATTACTGCATGAATGGTTCAAATCTTGGATGTGTTGATCAAGAAAGGGATCTAGGTGTTGTCATTACTAGCAATCTGACGCCTTCTAAACAGTGTGCTTTAGCAGCTGCAAGGGCAAATAGGATGCTTGGTTTGATTAGAAGAAATTTTTGTTTTCTTCGTAGAGAGGTTGTTCTTAATTTGTATAAGCAGTTAGTCAGGCCTCACATTGAGTATGCTATTCAAGCTTGGAGTCCCTTATATGAGAAAGATAAGTTCATTTTGGAGCAGGTTCAGCAAAGAGCCACAAGACTTATTCCTGAAGTAAGGAATCTCTCTTATGAATTTGGGTGACTAACCTTTCTTCGCCCGTAATCTTGTTTTGTTATGTTATTCCATTTTTCAGACCACATTGTCATTTATCAGACCATATTTCCATTTATCAAACCATATATCATTTATCACAACATATTCCATTTACTACACCATGTGTCAATTTATCACACCATGTGTCAATTTATCAGACCATATTTCATTTATCAGACCACTTTTCTATTCATCAGACCATATTTCCATTAATCAGATCATGTTCCACTTATCAGACCATAATTCCATTTATCAGACTATATTCCATTTATCAGAACATGTTTCTATTTATTAGACCATATTTCCATTAATCAGACCATATTCCACTTATCAGACCATAATTCCATTTATCAGACTCTATTCCATTTATCAGAACGTGTTTCTATTTATCAGAACATGTTTCTATTTCTCAGACCATATTTCCATTTATCTTTTCAGGAGTGTATTCTTTCATTATTCTACTGGTATGACCATCGGCGTATTTGCTTCCCTTCTGGTGCTTATGTACATACTAAGCAGATTTATACCAAAGGTAAAAAAACTTTTAAAATATGTCTTTTTATTTTGTTATTCTTTGATCGATGTAATAAGCATAGTTCAAGGTGTGTTTGAGAAACAGTGGTGTACCCAGGGGGAGGGTGTGGAGAATGGGGTTAGATCCTTCCCCATCCCAATACAAAAACTTTAGGTTTTCTACTGTAAATCTAAGAGTACTAAGACATGCATCCTTTTGTATATAATGGAAGATACTTCATCCCAAAATAAATCATCTCCATAATCAAACCCTAGCTTGATCCAGAAAAGGGGTGGCGTGTCACAGTTGCTGACCAAAAAGGAGCATTTATAAGGCACTATGGGTACATTAAAGGCAGGGTCAGGACATTTGAAATGTAAATAAGGGAGTAATCAATACAACAAGTAGTGTAGCTGCATCTTGTTAAGTTTTACTGGGGAGCTGTAATAGTATAAAAAGAATGAGAAATAGTTGTCAAAAGTATGTTTATGTGAACAAAATGTAGAGTGCTTAGTGAAAAGGGGCAGGGTGGAGGTAATGAGGGGCAGGGTGGAGCACTCGTATAAAAAAGTCAAACTAGGGACTCGATATTCCAAGGTTTGACTATGCCACAAGTGTGAAAGTAATAGTCATATGCATGATGCAGAATGCATGATATGGTCAGTTGTCGGTTTATTATGGTGCAAGTCTTTTTGTTTTTTGTGGACTGTGGTACTTTGATGTACTACTGGCACATGAAGACACAATAAAGCTACATTCTTTGAAAATGTATCAGAAATGAAAACCGCAAATATTCACATAAAAACTAGTAAATTTTGTTTGTTGTACACTGCATGACGTGTCGGTTTGCTTCTGACAAAGATGTTCAACGCCATACAAATACCAGACGATGATCCCAAAATTTACACGTAACTGACTGAAAAAGATCTACATCTGTAAGTTATTTCTGTACAATATCCTCATGAATATCTTGATTATTAAGATGGCAAATTTTTGTATAATTTACTATTCATATTACTGAAGAAATGATATCAATAATCATGTACTTTTTGAGAGCTTTTACATTTTAAGATTGAAAGCTTATCATCTGCTTTCTACTGACTGACTGTAATTTTTCTTCAACAGAAAATTGGTGCTGGTGCCTTTTTATGTGGAGGTTGGGCTCTTGTTTTATACCTGTTTAAGTGGATTGCGGATAATTTCATCAACTCCGATTACAGGGATTACATCCTTATATATTTTATTGTAGCAGGTGTAATTAGCTTTGCTGTATGCTACTGGTATGGTCCTGTCACTAATGAGAGAACTATTAACCTTATTCAAGGACTGCTGCAGTTTGTTGGTGTTGTCTGTATATATAACAGCTGTCAGTATCGGCCTGTGAGCATAGCGATCATCATCACACTACTCACCATGACATTCTTTCCTGCCAAGTATTTGCCAAAAAAGAATCCATTCTACTTCTTGAGATGGTGAGAATTTTTAATTATCTTTTTGTCTTATTATCAAACATAAACCACTTGACTGTCATAACTTCATTTGACAATGGTCGAGCTACATCATCACTAGCACTCTAGTTTTTCTACGATTTGAAGTTTGAAGAATTGATTGAATAGTGGTTATAAATTTTTAAGAATATTAGATTTTTCAAAATGGTTTGTGTTTCAAGGTTAACCTTGTTGGTAGTTACTTCATTGTTTCAGTAAAAACAAAGAAAATAGACAGTGACTTTAATGAAGATCTTGAAAGTTCAGTATTACTTATTTCTAAATTCAGCAATGGTTATGGTTTTGGCATTTACTTACTGTATGCACTTTGCCAAAAAAAAAAAAAGTTGCGTGGTATTTTGAAATGCTGTTAAACATTGAAATCATGATTGAGTAATCAGATATTTCTTTTTGTATCATAAAATCAACAAACGAACAGAACTATGAAAGCAATTGTGATATCAGAAGATACTAATTTTAAAGTTATATATAAGCAGTTTGTATGAAAATGACTGTTGTAATAAAGGCTACCATTAAAAGTAACATCACCCCCCTTTCTTCACAATTGTTAATGTGCTAAGAATAAATTGAACTTGTTCTGCTAATTTTTCACGCTTTCTGCAGATTATAAATCACAGACTAATACACTTTGTATTAGTACTCCACTGCTATTTCCAATGGTTGTAAGTCACAATATCTCAGAAAATAAAATACAAACACATTGAGGAAAGTGAAGATGTGATGTCACAACTTGTCTTATTTGAGTCAACTCTACACAAATCAAGTAGAACTCTAAACATGAATATCTCTTTAACGGAATAAGATATTTGAAAACTGTCTTCAATATGTTGTTCCTTTTATTGTCATCTTCCAACTACGATTCTTGACCATTGAACCTTTAAAAGTTTAAAAGATTTACTCTTTTGCAAATATCATTTATTTTTTCAAAATAAAAGAAACATATTTTCTGTTTCCCCAGGGGATCTTATCCCCCACTCCGTCTACTGACCCTGGAGGAGTTTGAACAGCAGGGTCGTGAGGAGACTACGAAGGCTCTCAATGAGCTCAGGGAATATTGCAGAAGTCCCAAGGTGGATACATGGCAAATGGTATCCAAGATGGATTCACCCAAAAGGTATCAGGCAGTAGCTATAACTTAGAATTACCAACTTTTGAGTACAACATTCCTAGAAATTTGTACCAAGGGTATTTGAAGTTTCCATCAAAAGCAAACAGGCCCAATATTTTTGTTGGAGAGCAAAGAATATGATTTGCCTATAAAATTTTAAGTGATTTTCTTTCAATTTTGAAACAGAAATTGGCAAACTTGAATCTACCACCAAATTATGCTTTTGATCTTCTGTTTATTTTGTATTTTTTTGCCTTGCATGTTTTTGGACGTTTTTCATATTCTTTTCTTTTGTGCATCCATTGATATTTTCTGAATTGTGATACTTTTCAGCTTTGGGGTATTACATGTACCTCCACAAGCCCCCAAATGCTAAGGAGCAATGCAATAAACATTTCTCTGTTAAGGGAACTGATTCTCCATTGAGGGAACTGCAGAGTTTGAATTAATTATAAAATATCCCATGGTTCTGAATAAGGGTGTCAAAATTCTTCCATGAAAAATCGTTACAGAAAATGCATTAATAATAAATACATCTTTATATGCTTCCCTCTTGCAAATTAATGCGCTAATCATCGCTTAATTACATGGGAGACATTTTGTGAGCGCATAGTTACCACACATACTGTTGCTAACTCAAGAAATCTATATATAAAAATTAAATTATTTATGTATTATTTATATTTTTTTAATGACAAATTATAACAAAATCTTCCTGCGAATACTCACGATTATTACCACTGGAACAGTTCATTCTTTTCAGGTCTGGGGAACTAATTCTTATCCATTGGAAAGGCTACTGGTTCTCACATGTTGAAAATTCATCAGGTTCTCCCTCTGTAAAAAGTTTACTTGTTCTCATATTTTAGAAATTCATCAGGTTCTCTCCCTGTAGAAAGGCCTCTGGTACTCATCTGTTAGAAATTCATCAGGTTCTCTTCCTGTAGAAAGGCTACTGGTTCCCATCTGTTAGAAATTCATCAGGTTCTCTCCCTGTAGAAAGGCTACTGGTTCTCATCTGTTAGAAATTCATCAGGTTCACTCCCTGTAGAAAGGCTACTGGTTCTCATCTGTTTAGAAATTCATCAGGTTCTCTCCCTGTAGAAAGGCTACTGGTTCCCATCTGTTAGAAATTCATCAGGTTCTCTCCCTGTAGAAAGGCTACTGCTTCCCATATGTTAGAAATTCATCAGGTTCTCTCCCTGTAAAAAGGCTACTGGTTCCCATCTGTTAGAAATTCATCGGGTTCTCTCCTTGTAGAAATGCTACCCATATATTAGAAATTCATCAGGTTCTTCTCCCTGTATAAAGGCTTCTGGTTCTCATCTGTTAAAAATTCATCAGGTTCTCTCCTTGTAGAAATGCTACTCATATATTAGAAATTCATCAGGTTCTTCTCCCTGTATAAAGGCTACTTGTTCTCATCTGTTAGAAATTCCTCAGGTTCTCTCCCTGTAGAAAGGCATCTTCTCATCTGTCAGATAGATTTTAGATAAGTGGATGTTCTCTGGTCCAATTATTGCTAATCGCTCAAAGACTCGTTCATTGACATGACATTTGCCAGAAACTATTGAGAATGGTCGTACCTACTGAATGACAGATATCTATGGAATGATTTGAAATATCAATTTTAAAACACAAGCAGCAAGAATGGCCTATATTCCTTTCAAAATTTCAGGTTATTCACATTGTTCATTTCTACATTTCATTTGCATACTTTCAGTGATAGCAAATGACCTCTATTCTTTCCTATTTTTGACAGATTTGCAAATTTTGTTGTCGGCAAGGGCCACATTAGTCAAGGTGAACTCACTCTGTATGAATCAGACATGTCCTTACCCCTAGAGGATGATATCCTGACCAGCGATAGTGACTCAGAAGACCTATGACTTCATTAGCATAAATTGTCATGGTTATGGAATATGAGGGTAAAGCGCGAAGAAGATGCAAGAATAAGCAAAGTTGTGTCCTCTCCTGCTCAGATTTCAGACAAGAAGGTCTGGTTGAGAATGTGTCTTATGGTGGGGTATAATCTATGAGGTGCTGCAAAATGGAGTATCCCAGGGTATTTTGACATTTTTCCAAATCTGATCTCGTTACACAAATCATAAATGTAGGATTTGTTTTAGAGCTTAAATTCCATAGCTTTGTCAGATCAAATTAAACGAGCTCTTTGTCGGTCCAAAAGTAAGGGCCTTTTTTGCAGTGTCACAGGAACTTTGAAATAACACAGATCTATTTTTACCTAAATATTCATGAGAAATAATTTTGAACATTCATCTCAAAGGTTTTCAGGACCATCACATGTACAAAAAGTGTGTGTGAATGTCTTGATATTTTCGGCCGCCAGCTTCAGATTTATTTGGTAAGTCTTCCTGTATTGAGTTCATCCATTTGTCATTCATTTTATTTGATCCTGTTTACTCTCACTGTGATTCTGTATTTCTTTCTGAATTTTTGGGCAAGGTTTAATCTTTGGTTAGAATGGAGCCCATGCCTCCTAGCCTTGCATAGTATAGAAAAAAGTATATTTGTGGTGTTTTAATTGGGGAATTTTTTATCTTTAATTCGAGATATGATATGAGATTTGAGATTCCTCTCCAACACCACGTGGGGTACAAATCCTCCTGCTTTCCTCAAAATCTTCAGGTTCACCATCCCTGCCAAGCTCGACTATGGCAATATTGTCTACTGTGCCACTCACAACTCTTACCTCAACCACATCAACACCATCCAAAATGAAGCCCTCAGGCTTTGTCTAGGTGCCTACGAGACCTCCCCCATCACCAGCCTTCACGTTGAAGCCACTGAACGTCCCTTTCGCTAAGGTGTAGAAAGCCTAGTCTTTCCTACTCTTTTAGAGCCCTTACCAACACCCAGAACCCTGTTTACAACCTCATTAGGTACCCAAATTTCTCCACCCTCTTTGATAGGACTAAAACCCTATCCCTTCCCTTCAGCTTATGCATCAAATTCGACCTCCACCATCTCGGCATCAACCCCGCCACTTTTGGCACCTTCTCCTGGCCCATTTTCTCTCCCTTCTATCCACCTGGGCCTCTCCACTCATCACAAAACCCAAACTCACCCCAACCTCTTCATCAACCTCCATAAGCAAATCAAAGACCAACTCTCAAACTACACCTCCATCTATACTAATGGCTTCAAGGAAGGCGACAAGACAGTTGCTGCTGAGGTCATTCAAGACATCGCCCTCAGTAGCAGGCTTTCCAACTACTCGTCCATCTTCTCAGCCAAGGCCATCCTACTCACCTCAATTTTATTGAGTACTCCCCGCTCAGCCACTTTGCCATTTTCTCAGACTCTCAAGTCTGTCCTTACTTCTTTACTCAATCTTAAATGGGATAACCCCACGTCCCATCTTCTCCTCCGTAACCCCCTCCCCTGCAGGAAAAGTATTCTTTTCTTCTGGATATCCAGCCACATTGGCATCCCCGGCAATGACATAGCTGATGCAGCCGCTAAGCTTGCCCTCAATTTCCTCTCACACACTTTCCCAAAACCCTTTCTGACATCAAACCGCTTATCGCTTCCCTTCTTCATGACCACTGGCAAACCTAATGGGACTCCCAAATTGATAACAAACTCCATGTCATCCAGCCCACCATTCCAATCAAACCCACCATTTACAATCTCTCCCGTGTCGACAATGTCCACATTACCCACCTTAGAATAGGTCACACCCACCTCACTCACTCCCACCTCCTTATTGGCTCCTTCACCCCTCTGCAACAATTGCCACTGCACCCTCGCAGTCCACCACATCCTCCTTGCCTGCCCCCTGCACAACCTTCCCTCACCCCCCCACAACTCAATTGCCGAGCTCTTCTAAAAAAACCTTCCGGATAAAATGATCTCCTTCCTTCACCATGCTTCCCTCTACAACCATATTTAGTCCTCCTCTCCCCCTCCCCCCTCCTCATCTTCTTCTTTTGCACTCATGCACTTCTTCTCTCGATCCCAGCTTCCTGGCTTTTAGTCCCTGTGTTTCTCTTAGTTTTCCCCTATTTTCTTTTCTTTCTACCTCTGGAATGATCTAATCTCTCAGGCACAATTTGACCCTTGCTGTCATGGTGCCATTAAGTCCTCATCAAACAAACAACTACAGTATTAATGGTGCCACATAGGCAGCAAACCCAGGGACATGTCTCCACCGAGTGTATTAGAAGGGAGTATCTCAGATATCATCTGACATATTCCTAAAAAAGCTTTAAAAGAGGGTCTTAATTTGAGAAAATCTCCCACCAACCCCCTAACCCCCCCCCCCAAAAAAAAAAAAACCCAATAATAATCATAATAAATTGGTCATCAGTAATGTGCTGCCTGTGTTTAGTAAAGAGACTTCTACATTAGCCTAAAGTTTCAGATTGACAAATGGTTTATAGATTGAAAATTTACTTCAATGGCCCACCAATATCCTTGGTCACACAGATACTTTGTGAACTCATCTCACAGACTGAAACCAGCCTCAAGACCCTGGGGACTATTCTAAATGTTTGTGCTTGTGTCTCTTCCATTGATCATTCAAATGATATCTTTCATGCCTCCCAGACTGAGGGGGGGAAAAGTATAACAATCTTTGCTTTACACAAAATATATAGTGCTATTAAAGGAGCATGTGGTATCATAGATTACAATTCCAGACAACACTTATAGACTCTTTTTTTCAGTACTTTCTGTATATATGTCAAAGTTGCAGATACAGTTTATTTTCCCAACTTTGAAATTGGGGAAAAGAACTAAGACTTATCCTAGTATTTTTATACTACAATTTAATTCATGGAAAAAAAGCTCCAAATTCTATTTGAATCCATCAAAAATTGACTGTTTTACAGCATGTAAAATTTGTGGCCCAATTATTCATGATGCAAATTTTGAATGTTAAAGATCTCTCCATTTTCTCATTGAAACCCTTCTTTTAATTCTCCACCAAAATACTATTTCAAAAAGCTTTTGATCAGGAGAAGATTATTTGAAACTTACCATATCCTCGGTTGATTTTAATGTAAAGACATTAGGACCTTTAAGGAATTTGTACTGGTCTCCGAATATTGGGAAATTCGTCTCTTATACGGAATCTCTGCGATTTGGAGCATTTTGTAAGTTCAAAATGATCCATTTTGATAACATATTTTCTATTTTCATCCTATTTTTTCCCATGCCATCCACTCCGTGAGCAACTGGAGAAAACATTTAGGGAATAACTTGCTCTGGGGGTTGACATAAAAGATAATTGACCTATATAGGAAACTTGAACTGCAAATTGGGAACTTAGGTGAAATTAGGTAAAATTTAAGGTATATGGACAGGTAGAGAGATTTTGCCATAAATATGTTTCTTTTAATATGCTGAACATTTCATAACACAATATCTATCAAAAATTTCCACTCGTTTATAAAATATTTGCAAAAAAAAGTGAAAAATTACACCCCAATATATGGCTGAACTTCCACTATTAAAATAAGGTGTGTGACCTTAAAATAGGACAGTAAATATGACAAGCTTTTACCATATAGGCCTACAATGCATAACTTTCACTGTGTCAGCCATAATGGCAGGCTACGTCGAAACATCAGTTTCATTGCACCAGACATCAGAATATCGCTTAAACATAAATTTTCTCACTACCAATGTTCTTATTAATTATTTTGTGACATTTTCTTGTGGATAAAGAGGAAATATTGACTCAAAGCTCAGTTCCGTTATTTCTTTATGATAAGTGACCTCTAACTGTCTACTCGTTACACTAAGGCTGAATGTATTATTGTATGGTACACTGGAACTTTCACATAACATTATTGTTTTGAATACAACCATTTTTGGAACAAAATCTAGAATCCGCATAGATAAATGATTGTAAAAAAAATGGTACCATTATTAAGTGAGTAAACAATTTGGGAAAGATCAAAAGGAAAGTTAATGGAGAATTTCTACAGGTTATCGTATCTTGTGAGTCATTCAATCAGAGTGGATCACCTTCGTTGTCACATGATGTACTGACCTACCCTTACGTCACGAAAAAATGAAACAATTAGAAGAATACGTTTGGAGACCTAAAAATTAGCCGGATTTTTCACATTTTGGGGATCAATTTTGTAAGGAAGTGTTTGTGGTGAGTGCTTATGAAGGGCATTTGTATCAATTTATTCAAAGTGGTTGCTACCTGTCCATATACCTTTTGTGGTAAATGTTTATGAAGGGTATTTGTATAAATTTATGCAAAGTAGTTGCTACCTGTTTATATACCTTTGTGGTGAGTGTTTATGAAGGGCATTTGCATCAATTTGTGCAAAGTGGTTGCTACCTGTCCATATACCTTTTATGGTGAGTGTTTATGAAGGGCATTTGTATCAATTTATGCAAAGTGGTTGCTACCTGTCCATATACCTTTTGTGGTGAATGTTTATGAATAGCATTTGTATCAATTTATGCAAAGTGGTTGCTACCTGTCCATATACCTTTTGTGGTGAGTGTTTATGAAGGTCATTTGTATCAATTTATTCAAAGGGGTTGCTACCTGTCCATATACCTTTTGTGGTGAGTGTTTATGAGGGGCATTTGTATCAATTTATGCAAAGTGGTTGCTACCTGTCCATATACCTTTTATGGTGAGTGTTTATGTATGAAGGGCATTTGTATCAATTTATGCAAAGTGGTTGCTACCTGTCTCTATACCTTTTGTGGTGAGTGTTCATGAAGGGTATTTGCATCAATTTATGCAAAGTGGTTGCTACCTGTCCATATACCTTTTATGGTAAGTGTTTATGAAGGGCACTTGTATTAATTTATGCAAAGTGGTTGCTACCTGTCCATATACCTTTTATGGTAAGTGTTTATGAAGGGCATTTGTATTAATTTATGCAAAGTGGTTGCTACCTGTCCATATACCTTTTGTGGTGAGTGTTTATGAAGGGTATTTGCATCAATTTATTCAAAGTTGTTGCTACCTGTCCATATACCTTTTGTGGTGAGTGTTTATGAAGGGCATTTGTATCAATTTATTCAAAGTGGTTGCTACAGTACCTGTCCATATACCTTTGTGGTGAGTGTTTATGAAGGGCATTTGTATCAATTCATGCAAAGTTGTTGCTACCTGTCCATATACCTTTTATGGTGAGTGTTTATGAATAGTATTTGTATCAATTTATGCAAAGTGGTTGCTACCTGTCCATACAGCTTTCAAGAAAAAAAGTTGGTTAAATTATAGAAATTTTGCGTAAAATTAAAGAAAAATATACCAATATTTCCAAGATATTGAAGAAAATTTCCCCAAATTTAATCAATTTTCCTAAAAATGAAGGAAATTGAAAAACATATTCTGAAAATGAAGTAAGATAATAAGATATCCCCAAAATGATGGGAACTTCTCGAAATTTGAAACAGATTTCTAGAAAATTATCATTAAATCATCTAATATGTATTACTTTAATACCTTTATTTACTTTGTTTTTTTTCCTTTTTTGACAATTTTATTTTTTGATGTATAGCATCGGTGGCACGTATGTAATTGGATGGGAGACAAAATTACTTAGTAATGCTAATGAACAGATGAATGATAATTGTTTTAACGAATACTCAAATAACATAGGAAAATTGGGAGAAAATACCATTGTCCTGAACTCGAGAATGTATAATATACATACAAATCCATGGCCTATATACCTAAGGACATTTTGTAAACCTGGCTTGGCATACCTTTACTATGGCTTTTGGGGGGCCATGACCCCATTGCCCCTCCCCCCTTCCCTGAAAAAAGATATGCATGAGCCTAGCTACCAACCAACATGTGAGAATCTTTATCTCACAACCTGAATCTTAAGTTGAGCATCAATTTCTTGGAGACCATGTCATCGGATTTTACCATCACTGGTCTCCAAATTTCCTTGAATGGTCTCCAATCTTAGTACCAATGAGTACGTCATTAAAAAAGGCACTGGAAGACATTGTAATGTCAATTGCAGAGTTATAAGAACAAAATTTGGATGAAAATTATTCAAAAGTTTTTAGAAAAAAATGTTGGGCCTTATATATTTAGAACTCTGAAACTACATAAGCTTTCACAAAATTATAATATTGTCATACTGACAATGGTCCTTTCTATCTGTAATCAAGCAATCATACATTATATACATATAAACTGAGCCTCTTTGTGCATACTTATAATAAAAGAAATGTATTGTTTTTGTAATTGTTTTGGTGACTTCCTTTGCTTTTTGTCCACTTAGCCTAAAAAACTGAACTTTTATACAATCAGTATGTTATGATTGTTTTTATATAATTTGTAGATATGTTTGTAGAATTATTTGTATATTGTGAATATCAAAGAGTCTATGATTGATTACATGAAACGAAATAAATCTTGTTTTCTTAATCTAATATTGTTTCCTAAAGTTGTTTTATATTCTTATTTTGCAAATTTTATTGTAATGAAAGGAAATTGTTAGTTTTGAAATGCTTCTGGTATATCAGCCATTCCTCCCCCCCCCCTTCTCATCAGGTCTGTTGAGATCCAGATATGACTCCCTGCCCCCACCACCACCAGGACAAGCATGACCCTAATAAAATAAAGAAAGTAATATTATGGTGATAGTGACATTCCGAGTATAATGGCTGATTATACAAAGAAAGTCATCTTACATACATTGTCCAAATACTATTGAATACCGTTTGTTTTATTACAAATGAAACATGTTTAACAATCAAACACGTTTTCATAGATGCTCAAGGGTATAGAACAGGTAGTTGCGCCCCTAGGCTCTTTTTGAGAGAGAGATAGGTATGATGATATGGTATGTTTGGTATAGTATGTTTTTTGATGCCCAACTTACTTTCTCCCCCTCCATCCCGTAATTGTTTCAAATGTTAAAATTGACTCAGATAAGCTTGGATTACCAATTCTAAACAAAAGGAGAATTTTCCTTTTAAATTGAGAAATTCACGCAAAATTGCCGGGTTCATGGGCAAAGCTCTGAAGAATTCTTGTTTTTTGATACAAATCTCTCGAAAATGAAGAAGATATCCCGGAAATGAAGGAATTTTTCCAAAGTTTGAAAATAAATGAAGAAAACGTTTCGAAAATTTAAAAAAGATTCACGAGAATTGAAAATATCCAGAAAGCGAAGAAAATTTCACGAAAAGTTGAAGGAGATTTTTTGAAAGTTAAAGATTTACAGAAGAATAAAAAAATAGTATATTCGTTAGACCTTTATGATTGGGTTTACTTAACCCCCTAATCAAATTATTGGGGATCCTTAGCCCCCCGGTTCCTACGCCACTGAAGGAGCGGAAAGAATGTGTACTTCTTTTTTCAGCTCATACTGTAAAGGATTAGAGTTAATATGCCTCCTGTAATTTCTCTTAAGCTGTTCAATGTCTTCACTTTTACCAACTGTACTCAATGAAATCGTTTGCCCTTCATGGCACGGCAGATAGACGACTACGAATCTACGAGCCGTAAAATATTATTTTTTCAGCAAAATATGAAATGTAAATCAGAAGAAGCAATTGACTATTTTGCAAAGTTACAAATTTTGTTTCGGTTCACCAACAATTCAGGAAAGGAACTTAAAGTGGGAGGGCAAAGAGGTCTTTAGTAAATTTTGGATCAATTTTTTTTTTTTTTTTTGAGGCAGAAGGTCTCCTCGGCCCTGTCGGCTCCGGATCTTCCCCAAAAACTCTTACTTCTGACGCAAAAAGGTATGCATTTTGGGTGCCTGTATACAGATTCTACAAATTTGTTCAAAAATGAAAGTCTTCGCGCCTCTGAGGTATTGCATTATGTCTGTTCTCTACCAAGCTGACAATTTTTTCAACCTGAAAGATTACTTTCACTTACAGGAGCGCATTACCGAATAGTCAGGGCGTTCTTTTTTGCGAATTTCACGGATATATTATCTGCAACATATCGATACACTTCATGCCTTCATATTCCGCAGATGACGTGGGGGCAAAGATTAATTAAATATTCATATTAACCAAAGAATTGCTCTACCGTTGCATGTTAGATAAATATTCGATTTTGGGGAGCCACTGAAAATACGCCCTCAATTTTCCGTTTGTGCTCCTTTAAGAAAGCGCATCAATTATAGTCAAAAATACACGCCTATTTCGTCTCCATTTACCACTTGTTGTATGGGTATCGTAACATCTCGTATAATAAAAAGAGATAAACAAATCAGAAAATGAAAAATAAATGTCCAGATTCGAGGTAAAATTCCGAGCTTTGAAGCTTAGACTTCAAAAGTAGCATATTAAATACGTACATCATTAGGCTAAGTATTACCTCAATTTCATGAAAATTAGGTTATAATAGGTTCTTTCTGTTTTCACATATTGTTTTGATGATTTCTACAAGTCACATTTTTCAGTAATTTATATAATGTAATAATAAAGATGGTCATGGTGTAAACCTTTGTAACACGTAAAAATTATTCTAATTCAGTCCCCCACTCCACTATTTCCCTATTCCTACTCAGTGCCTGCTTATGTTATATATAGCTCAAATTGATCAGAAATGCAGAACTGCTTTTGGTCAACTGAGAATCCGTAATCTATCTTTTCAATCGTGCCGCACACTTATTCATTCTTTAGCTATAAGCCACCTTGACTATGCCAATTCATTGTGTATGGGTCTACCTCAATCTCTCTTGAGTAAAATTCAATGTGTTGTGTTCAAAACTCAGCTGTCAGAGTGTTATTTAACAGTTTTACTCACCGTTCTCTCGTCACACGATGCTTCCTAAGAAAGTTTATTGGTTGCCAGTTTCTTATCGCATCAAGTTTCAAATTTCAACAGTTACTTTTTATGCTTTGAACGGCAATTCACCTTTTTATATTAAGGATCTTGTACAAGTAAGGACTAGCACATATAAAACTGTTCTGTTCACCATCTGACCATGGTAACCGATTAGTTCCTAGAGTTCACTCCAAACTTGGGAACGGGCTTTTTGTCATTTTGCCTCTAAACTCTGGAACAATCTCCCATCCGAGATTCGGGCCAGTCCTAAACTTCCCTTGTTTAAGAAATGCTTAAGACATACTTTTGTCGTTTAAATTATTTATAGATTTGTATATTTTACTTTTAATTATTTCACTTTGTGATTATTTTACTTCGCAATACTTTTTATCTTCTATATCTTCATTGATTTTAATGTTTTATAATCTTATATTTATATTTTTACCTTTTATAAATAAAACTTTACTACTGTATAGCCAGTCCTATACACTTCCCTTGTTTGAAAACGCTTATTTTCATCGTTTCAATCATTTATTGATTGGTATATTTTACTTTTGATAATTTCACTTTGTGATGATTTTACCTTATATACTACTTTTTATTTTCTCTATCTTCATTGATTTGTATGTTTTATGACCTTATATTTATATACCAATTATGATTTTATATTTGAAAACTATTATACAGCGCTTTAGATGACACTTTGTAATGTAAATTTAAGTGTTTTATAAAGTGTATACAACAGACCTCCGTGGTGTAAAGGTTAGTGCTTTGTCCTCTCACCCGCACGTCCCGGGCTCGTATCCCGGTGGGTCTGCAGTCAGTGAGTGTACAACTGGGTATTAAAGGCCGTGGCCGTCTTGTTATAATGTCCAGCACTGGATGCTTTTGGGACGTTAAAACCTTGCTAGGCTATCTTACCATCTCGAGATCTTACCACCTCCTTGTGAGATTTGCTTCAATTTTCGGGAATTTTCCTTCATTTCGGGAAATTGTCCTCAGTTTTTGGGAAGTTGTCTTCAATTTTCGGAAAATTTCTTTTAAGTTTCGGGAATTTTTTTTTCATTTTTCGAGAAGTTTTCTTCATTTTCGGAAAATTTTCTACAAATATTTGTAAATGTTTCTAAACTTTGCCCTGCAAATAGTTTTTGAACATGAGAGAAAACATAAAATCTGACCCCACAGCTTCTCTTTCTATATGCGCCGCTGTATAATTCCTAGCTAGTGTGCAGAATCCCCTATTGCTGGCATATTTTTACAAACATTTTGGAAATCCAAGATATTTCTGAAGCAGATTTAGAACCAATGACGTCTGCACCATGCGGGAAACGAGAGAGATCTTCTCCCTATCATTCACCTCGCGGGGGCAACGGGGAAAGAAACGCCTTCCATTTCACGGGGCAATGGGAAAATAAGTGTTCTTTTGATCGCAGACTGTCAATTATAAAAAAATATATAGGGTGTGTACGACGTCATCCGCGCATAATGCAGGAAAGTCACGGGTAAACAAACAAAAGGCGCACAGCATATTACGCTCTTGGTTTGCCTTCACATGTGTGGCATCTTCGCAGCATCTTCCATATCAAAACTGTACAGTGCTAAAACGAAAAACATTCAGTTCTGGTTATTAGGCGCTTTAAAAAATGTTATTTTTGCATTTTCTATTTTGTTTCGATTATGAAAGTATCTGTCTTCTTTTCACATAGTCAATGCGTAATTTATAAACAGTAGCCATTCCCGAAAAAACTTACTTCCGGTACCAAGGATACCAGCTGAGTGCGTGTGTCGCACATTCTTTAAAGCATTCGCGTCTTAACGCATAGATTGTCTTCCCACTTCATTTCATGCCTATCATTGCATGATAACTTACACCGTGCGTTAAACAAATGAAATAAATGCGTACACTAACGGGAGTCTGCTTTCTATGACGCAATAATAAATATGCAATGGTGATAGTTCTTGTTGTTCAAATAAAGCCTCATTATTCAATATTCAGCCTTCTTATTAAAATATGGTGATATTACAGCGAACTCTGTTACGAAGATTTTATTTTATTTCAGCATTCTGATAACACGAGCAACGATGTATGAACAGCTTTTAGAGAGTTTTGTTCATCTTCTTGGTAAGACTTGAATTTTCCGTCTAGTTTTTCTTCAATCTGCCAACAGCCGTGTGAGCAAACAGCCAATATTATTAGTACAATGACATCTAAGGTAGGCCTAGTACAATGGGGCAACATCAGGGTGGGTGAACCACACGGACCCGAGCAAAAATCAATATTTTTGTGGAGGGCAGTGGCGTCGCTAAGGAGGAGCAATTTTTGCTGTGCCCCTCAACGAAAAGCCGGCAATACAAATTTTCACTGATGACTTCAATTTAAAACATTTCCCTTTTTTCCCACACTATCCTCAAATCTATAGGTACTAATAGCCTAAATAGTTATTTCATGTTCTAATGTTTAAATCAATATAAAAAACAAACAAATTCGGTGAGTGTTTTAAAAGATTTAACTTGAGTTTTCACCATTTTATTACAAAACAAAATACCAGAAATGTAAAGTCTACAGATAGTTTATTAGTTGCGTGCGATCTGATGTATATCAGCATAACGTCATAGGGCCTATTTGTCAGATAACATATGACTGTGTACTGTAGCCATATGCAACGGCTGTACACAGTATTGCAAGTCGTGTGTACCATGTAGGGCAAACTGGGTGAGATGTTGATCTCACTAAGGACCTATAGGTTCAATATTCTTAAGAGGGAAAGAGAGTTTTTACTGATGATATTCTCCTTTTTGTTGCGAAATTTTCACTTCCATTGGGACAAGAAAACAAATTTGAGGCAAATTACCAACATAACATGCAGGTGACATTTTCCTTTATTTTCCACACTTTTGTGACCTTTTCAGAGTTATTCGACTCAAATATCCAATCATCACCCGAATTTTCTAAATGTTCAGAGGAAATTTCTTCTGCACCTCCTTATATGAGTTGATTTTAATGTTAGCAGTAAGAATTTAAGATTTTGTGATTTTCTTTCAGTTTGTAAGTCATTTTAATGCTCCGCCCCAGTGCTCCGCCCCTATATGCTATACGTTTTTTGTCCAAATTGTCTCAATATTTCGCAGAGAAATGCTTTTTTGGTCTGTTTAGAAATGGTATGCCAGATGCTCATCTAAATTGATTTTAAGCCATTTTGGGGCATCAAAACCATGGAATCTTCAGAGCTTCAGGGACTTCGCCCCTGGATCCCTGGTTTGTTGCCTGAATTGTTTTAATTTTGAAGGGAAATTATTTTCTGACTGTTACTGCATGGTTCAGAAATTGTAACCCAAATGCTTAACTATCTGTCTATAGAATCATTTTTTTTTTTTTCTTCAGCAATTTAAGTTTTGAATTTCTGTATTTGACTCGAAGCCATTTTAGGGCATCAAAAACAAAAAATCTGCAGAACTTCCGGGACTTCGCCCCTGAATCCCAGATTTTTGTTGGGGGGCCTAAGTTATTTCAATTTTCAGGGGAAATTGCTTTTTTGCCTGATTATAAATGGTAACCAACATTCATTTTTTTAAGAGTTGATTTATTTAGCATTTGAATCTAAAATTTCTTCATTTCATCAATTTAATTGTGGAACATCTGTGTTTAATTTTTAAGCCATTTTGGAGCTTCAAAAACAATAAATTTTGCAGAGCTTCCCGGAGCTTCGCACCCTGGACTCTACCAAGGTTTCGCCCCTGGACCCCACCAGGGACCCTTTAGCGGGCCCTGGACTACATGCCGTTACGCACACGTGCCGCCTTTTGGCGGCACTTTATTCGTGACCCCCAAATTTTCTCCTCTGACCTGTTGTACCCAAACGAAAATCTCTGGCGACGCCACTTAGGGGAAGGGAGGGGGTTGACCAATACAACTGTAATATAAATGTTATGGAGCCCTAATTGCTCTATGAATCATACTCATTTATTACGTGTGACTTTATGTTTTCAGAATATCCCGACACGGCTTGGTTGCAAGGGGTAAGCAAATTAGCAAATGTTTCACACTCGCCCATAAGTGAAATAATCAATTAACAGTAAAATGGTCAAGACTTACAAGCAATACTTTCAAACTATAATGCAATACGTATCATTTATTAAACACTGACATGAATATACACTAAACGAACAAATTGCTTAAATAGTCACCGAGAAATAATTAGGGCATACTTACTATATTCCACGTTCATTTTAATCTTCTTATTTTTCTCCCATCAGATTTTTTCAAGACACCCTCCAATGGTTCAAATGATGACGAGATATCCGCAGTTTTTTCTCGAGTCATCTATAGAGTCAATGTTTCTTGAATAAGGTAAGATGAAGAAGTTATTTGTCCTGTCTGTATTCATCTATGATTAGATGATTGGTATCATACGCAATTTGGGGGGACTTAAAGGCATGTGTTAATGGTTATTAGTCCTGTCTGTATTTATCCATGATTAGATGATTGGTATTATACGCAATTAGCGGAGAGTTGAAGGCATGTGATAATGGTTACTTGTCCTGTCTGTATTCATCCATGATTAGGTGATTGGTATTTTACGAAATTAGCGGAGGGTGGAAGGCATTTCTTAATAGTTATTAGTCCTGTCTGTGTTCATCCATGATTAGGTGATTGGTATTATACGCAATTAGTGGAGGGCTGAAGGCATGTGTTAATCCACGACTTCCTGACTTGTATAGCATAACCACTCTGGATATGAAGGAAGGTCCTTCTTTGGTTTCTCCTTTGCTTTGGATAAAGGTATGGCGCGGAAGATTGGAGATTAAACATGAATTAAATCTATTTCCCAATGTTAAGTTGCAAAGCAAGAGCATAGAGCACAGAAATTATCTTTTTAGCACTTAATGGTTAAATCCTTTCGAAATGAAGTTACGTTTTGTATTATAATTTATTTTACTAATTTCATTACCACGGAAGCTTTTGCAGGGTTTTGTTGAACGCAGCAAGCTGTTTGTTTGGCCCGTTGTTTAATATTATCCAACGCACGAATGACCTGAAGATCGGGCATAACAAAACTGCGAAGAAAATACGACATGACATTTTTCGACGTTTTGGTTAGCAAAAGTATCATAAATATTTTCACAACTGAAGTTTTCTTTACCAATTTTTAATATTTTGCCGGTCAATCAAAAATAATGAATCCAATGACATAAAGTGATGAATAATGAAGAATAATCTAGCTCTGTTTGTGGTTTTTAAATTTTTACGAAAAATGTATCTTTATGGTCCTGTCAATCTATAATGCTATCAGTGGCGTAGCCAGGGTGTCGGACGGGTGGGGTGGAGAGTGTCGGGGAGGGTGTCAGGGGAGGGTGTCGGGGAGGGTGTCGGGGAGGGTGTCGGGGAGGTGTCGGGGAGCGTGTCGGGGAGGGTGTCAGGGCGGAGGGTGTCGGGGGAGGGTATCGGGGAGGGGGGTGTCGGGGGTGGGCACGCGATACAGAACAGGTTCATTTTAAGAGTTTGACAACACTTTCACAAGTTTGTAGTACATTATTGAAAACCTTTCTTTTATCCACATATTTTTCAAAAAATGACGATAAACCTATAACAATGTACAAACGTAAACCATAAAAAATGACTATATTTTCCACATTATGCGTTTTCATAATTTTGTGTTTTGTATATTGTGTATTATAGCTCTTTTTGACATGAATTTTGACTAGTACACCTTCTTACTATGCGGCGTTGTGGCATACTTTTTTGCCCTTGAAATGTCAATTTTGCGAGAGCTTCCGCCAGGGCTTCGCCCCTGGACCCCACCACATGCCCTTAAGCAGACCCCTGGATCCCACACATGTAAGATATCTTTTCAATTCAATTTCCCCCTCCCCTCTCCCGATATGAAAATCCTGGCTATACGCAACTGATGCCTATCGTTTAAAACTTATATTTTAATTTTTTACACTTCACAGAATTATTTGGTGACTCCCAATTTGATTTTGCATGTAGCACAAGCTTGGTAGAGATTTAAATCCAGGACTTAGCACAAGCGACTACCGAACAAAAATACCTTCGTCTCAGGTAAATGGTGATCTCTCTTTCTTTCTTTATGAAAAGCAATTGATATATTTACCCATTGTGCTGTTTTTACCACTATTCAAAAGAACCCCAACACCGATGATTAAGGTTATCATTTTAATCTTGTGACAACTTTGAACTACAAAAAAGGGTGTGGGACCCAAGCTTAATACGTCTCTGAATGCCGTACAACTCTTATCTTTTGATTTCTTTATAGCTATGAAGAGCTAAAGGTATGCTCTCTATCACCAGTTGAACATTTTGAAAAGAACGGCATATCTACTGACTTTTGTCCTATCAGCCTATCATTGACGATTCCGCTTATACCAATTCTTCCCCTAATCAGCTAATGGTCAAGATGACCCGAATGGAACTGACGTTGGCGTGTTCATTTGAAGGAAGGTTGGCCTCATTTTGTAACTGATTAATTTTCACATATTCATAACCTGCTCTCGAAATAGTGACTATACAGATGATTTTGTCATACCTTCAAAACGATAACAAACATTTATTTCATATATTAATTTGTGAGCACCCAAAAAGAAGGTTGTGAAAATCAATTGAAAAGCAATTCGAATGTCAAAACTAAGGCACTGTTATCGTGCAACGTTCTACATGCTAGTGTAGTTTATTCAAATAAAATATAAATTAAGGTCCAATCAGTCTTTACAGCTGGAGATGCCGAAATAATTGTTAAAGGGCCCAGTGCATGCAGCAGTGCAGTGCTCAGAAGCGGTCCCCTATTCTTAGAATGAAACTGAAAAAAATTTCACCCTAAATCGAATACCTTTTTTTAAGAAAATTGATTGCACCCAAAATATGTCAAAATATATGACATTTCAACCTTTTCTAGTCACAGTATACGTACCTCGTGTATGAT
Source organism: Chiridota heheva (assembly GCA_020152595.1). NCBI lineage: Eukaryota > Metazoa > Echinodermata > Holothuroidea > Apodida > Chiridotidae > Chiridota > Chiridota heheva. Next base: position 289,771 of record JAIGNY010003268.1, on the reverse strand, counting down.
TTGGTATGGATCATATTGCTGCTGATACTCTTTTGGCAGGTAAAATGTTGTTTACAAAATGGCGGGAATGCGCAGAAAGGACCTCTTTCACCGAAAACAGACTAAATAAACAGACTTTATCATACTTCTACATTTCCCCTTTCCAGGCGAAATCACACCCATTTAGCATTTGGAATCTTCAAAAGAAGATGGGCAACCTGAGTTAAGACTAAGAACCTACAAACTGAGAAGAGTCCATTCATCTACAGTGTGTCAAACGGGCTAACAAGCAACGATACACTTGCAAACGATCCATCTACATGTAATGCATTCATTACACCAGCCAGCAATAGCTCAACTCTTGATACATCCAGCTCTTTGAGTGTATTATCCATCAACGATGTACTTATCACCAACGGGCTGTCGACTAGAAGTGCGTCAAGTGTCAACACTACAGCAGCCACCAACGGCTTACCGACAGGAAGTGTGCCAATTGCGAACATTGTTGTAACCAACGGACTGTGGACTAGAAGTGCATCAAATACCAACAATGCTTCAGCACCCAACAGACTGTCGACTAGAAGTGCGTCAAGTGCCAACACTGCTGCAGCCACCAACGAACTGTCGACTAGAAGTGCGTCAAGTGCCAACACTGCTGCAGCCACCAACGGACTGTCGACTAGAAGTGCGTCAAGTGCCAACACTGCTGCAGCCACCAACGGACTGTCGACTAAAAGTGCGTCAAGTGCCAACACTGGTGTAGCTACCAATGAACTGTCGACTAGAAGTGCGTTAAGTGCCAACACTGTTGCAGCCACCAACGGACTGTCGACTAGAAGTGTGTCAAGTGCCAACACTGCTGCATCCATTAACGGACTGTCGACTAGAAGTGCGTCAAGTGCCAGACCTGCTGCAGCCACCAACGGCTTACCGACTAGAAGTGTGCCAATTGCCAACATTGCTGCAACCAACGGCCTATCGACTAGAAGTGCGCCAACTTGTAATACGTCACGGTCACTATCCAATGCACCAGTACCAACCAATCAACTTCGGCTACCTCTAACCCAGGTCGCTCTTCACTTGCACAGATTCTGCGCTGCAATGTCGACAATGAACTTCGATCTAATCCGGCCACTGGGGAAAGGTGGACTTAGTGAAGTCTTTTCTGCTAAAGCAAAGCACCAAAACTGTTCAATCCAACAGGTAAGGGCACATTTGTTATTGTTGTTACGAACACTGATTACTTTCTTGTTACGAACATTGATTAGGTAGTGTATTGTGTATAACTTAATATGCAACTATGGTGTTCGCGATCTCTAATGTTGAAAGTTATCGACATGCAATAACCCCCTCCCTCCGCTTCCTTAATAAAAAAAAAAAAAAAGTATGAGCGAGTTAATCAGGTTGGAAAGGCTTCGCTATGTGAAACTCGTTTACATACCGTTTTGCAAAACACAAAAAAGATTGATTCCCTTTATGGTTAATCTCTTCATCTGTTCATGGGGAATTTAACGTTTGCGGCACCATAAACAATATCATACAAGTTTTGCTCGCGTTTCCCTAAAATTAACATATTGCAAGGGTACCCTCAACATTTTAATTTTACTCGAGAACTCAGAATTTGCTCACCCTCCCAAATCTCTTTATTTTTTTAAAAGAAAAGCATATCTGACATCGTTAACAGGATGAAGCATGATGTATGACGGCCAATCAAGAGGGCGTGGAAAGAAACATTACGAAAGGGCTATAAAGAATGAATGTCTACAGATTTCTTTTGAATATTTCCTAATTTGTTTATGGATTTGCTTGCTTTTTACAGGTAGCCATCAAGTTTTCAAGAAAAAACTACGTCGGGAAGTGGATAAACTGCAGAGGCAGGACCTTAGCAGATGGGGTCCTTGTTCTAAGGGAATTTAAGAGATTGAAAATTGTTCCTAAGCTTTTTTGCCAGGGCGAATGGAAGGTGGGCGGGAAGGAATACATTATTCTCTGCATGGAACAACCAGAGAACTGCGTGGATCTATACACCCACTGCGAGAGGAGTGGACACTTAGGCAACTCCAAGGCGTTAATGTTTTTATAAGCAGATTGTTTTCGCCGCTTGTGACATTTATCGTGCAGGGTGGGTTTACTGCGATCTGAAACCTAATAATCTTCTTGTGTGCCCATCCGGAAGGCAGATCAAAATAATAGATTTTGGATTGGCTGAAAAACAGGCCGTCAGGCCGTGGAACCCCCGGATGGAATGTTCCACCCGAGTGAGTGATTGGCGATTATGACGAGGTGAACGGCGGAACTGTGTGGTCAGTGGGTGTCACGTTGTATTATATGTTGTTTTGGAACATACCGTGGAATAGTGTAGCCGAGGCGAATACACTACCACTGCGAATTCCATCTAGAGCATCACGTAATGCTGAAAGGTTTTAGAAATTAACGCTGGAGCGCGATCCAAGGCATCGGATAAGTCTCTTCGAGGTTGAAAATCTTTTCACCAGAAAGTTTCTCTCAAGAAACAAGCGACTTTCCACCAATCCTCCTCATAACCTTTCAATCCCGGAATTTTGAGACCAGAATGCACCCGCGCCTGCCAATCGTGCGAATGACAATGCCACGAATCCTTCACTGATGGCCCAGAAAAGACCCAGAAATGTTACAGGTACTCCTCTGATGCCAAATCTAGTTTTTGTATCCGTGCACTGCATCACATTAACACTTGTTGAACAGTACCCCGAATCACGTCAGTGGTGGATACTCGTACCATCACTTAGAACAATCGTCCCTGGACTCTAGTTCTCAAAGCAGTGTCACGTGAGACAAAGGAGCTACTATAAACTGGGCAGTACCCGCAGGGATTTGTCACATTAGTTTTGTAATAATTGAAAAATTGACGCAAACTTGAAATCTTAGTAATATTTTGTTTTATATACCTGTATGATTTACACCGTTACCAGATAATGATGAATGAACGTCATTCCATACAACTTATCCGGGCTCAGTAAAATATATGTTTACGCCCTAAGAGCTTGGTGTGTGCCCCTGGCCTTAAAAGAAGTTAAAGATTTGTAATTGTTTGTCGACAAGCTGTGCAATTATTGTATGGCATTGAGAATGGTTCACAATGAATTTCACTTATATGTTTCAAGTATTTTTATATCAATTTATCGAAGTTGGGTGAAATAAAAGATAATAATTTTATTCAGTTTTCTTTAATTTAATTTGATCTAAATGACAAAAGGATGAATACACTAGTTGGGTTTGCAAATTTGCTTTGTTTCTTAATTGTTTTACGAGTATGTTCATAATAACACATAATGATGTAGTATTGTTTGGTAGGGCCGTAATTCTCGGACAGGGAATATTTGATAAGTGCAAAGTTCCAGAAATGTTTTCAGCCATTTGATATTTCTATTTGTTGAATAGCTTGAATTGAAAATGTATTTTGATGAAAACGTTGAAATTCCAAGGGCTCCGCCTGAACATATTTTGAAAACTTCACTCATGCTTTTTGTAAAGGAATTGCTCCATGCTAACATGGTATACACATGGTGCACACAAGCATGAAAGGTTCAAAGTTAAAAAAGTGGAGAAAAATTGGGACAATGTTAAAATGCAATGAAGTGTTGCCGATTTTAAGGTGCGGTGACTCAGTGGTTAAGGAGTCTTCCTCGTACGCGAAATGTACCGGGTGCGATTCCTGCCGCGCGCGATGCATTGTGTCCTTCAGCAAGACACTTTTACATTATACCCTACTTACCGACGTCACTGGTTGCTGCTAATTTCGCACTTTATCTTGTCAGCATTAGTTTTTCGTCATGATATCATACTGTAGCCTTGCTGTGCTGATATAAACCAGAGCTTTGATGCCAAATATAAATAAGCCTATAAATGTTTAAAACGTGCGACGACATGATTTCCAAATTACTACAATTTTCTTTAATTTCTGTTATTATTAATATTTTATCGCCTTACATATTGGCGGAAGGAGTTTCCCCTATTTACGCAGTTATGGGAAATAGGAGGGAATTTGGTGATAATAACATGGTATAGTGGATATTTGTCTTACTGCTTTACTGCTACTATTTCACTTCAGTAGCCTACCATGTTTTTGCCCGATGAAATAGTCAACATTGGAATTGTTCTACAGGAGATCACACCCAGCAATGTTGGAATGAAGGGAGGGAAAGAGGGGGGGGGGAGGGGGGGGGGTCAAAGTAGGTCACTACCCCTTGCCCTTGAGTATGTTAGACGGATTAGCAGGATCATGTGTCCTTTTAAAAGTAATACGAAATCTCATTTTACATTAAGGAACAAATTATTCATAGTTTAGAATATACCCTGGCAGGCATTTAACACTTTACTGGAACCGGGGCACACTATGGGTATCCCTCCTCCACGTTCACACACACTTTGGACTTTTTGAACATATTGAAAAAGCAAGCAATGCACAACTGCCATGGCAACCGTTGTTTTCCCAGTTTATCATTTTGTCCAAACTCTTAGATAAGTCCTTCCTATAGGTTGTGCGAGCCACCCTAAATTTCATTAGTGGTGCATCTTTGAAATGGTGCCCACGGAAAACGTAGATGAATGCCCAGTCCCTTGCCATAGACTGACGTGCCCTCACCCACTTCTAAAGTTAAAAAAGTGCCTGTCTACAGAGATTTTCTTGAGTTTTCTTTCAAATTTTTAAAACAAGTCTCTTAATATAACCATACAACTGACATTTTTGCTAAATAGAATTGATGTACATACAGTATATAACATATGCGAAGATAATGGACACAAGGTAGGTATAGTACATGGTATGCCAAAGACATGCTAACCATAAGTACATAGTAGAGGCACTCAGAGAAAGCAAAGGTATTTAGATTATGGCGCTGATAGATAAGATAAATGTACTTAAAGAAAGTAAAGGAACTCAGCTGGCAAACCGGTTAGCTCCAAGACAAGACATGTTCTCCCTATTCTGCTGCAGTCAGAAATGAGGGAAGAATGCACATGTGCATATAGCCCACAAACTGAATAAACAGCAAAGGACTAAAAATCAATCAAAATACTTCACAACACACAGAACTCAACTGAGCTTGGAACACATAAGGAGTGTAGAACAATAACTACACACAATCTGAAAACAATGCGATGCAATGCAACGAAGTACCAAACCGCTACAGATCTACCACTAGCAGATTATATGCTTAATTATCTATAAGCTTAAGCAATTAAGTGGCCTGCGTGATCTGGTAGTATGACAATCTGTGGCGTCCCTTCTTTAATTCCTGGTCGGTATCCAAAATTTATAACAACTCCGAACACAAAACTATTTCGACAAAATATTTTAATTTCCCCTTAAAATCTGGACTATTGCCTTTTCATTATTAAGAACTTAAATAAGTAAATGAATCAATCTTTTGCTTCATAGAGGTACTCTCTCCCATACATTCACACACGCACTTGAAGGATATATTTTAAAAGTTCAGAATATTCTTTGATCCAATGGGTTTCTCCCCCCTCATGAGTTATGCCTTTCCCGATCAAGCTATGTCCCCAGCCCAATTCATAGATGAAGCTTGAGAGCATGCATATACAGAGATGTCCAGAGTTTATTAGGCTATTTGGATGAAAATAAAATGCCCCTGTCCCCTCCAATAAAAGCTAGGACTTTTTAATTCATGATGGATAAGAAAACTCTTATTTCCTTCCACGGTAGCCTAGCTGCCTAGTCCAAAATTACTTCAATTATAGGACTATAATAGTCAACATTTCTCAGTTTGGAGAGGAAAGGGCCATGAAACATGCTGACTTGAAATTCAAGCGAGTCCATCTTATACCAGTTATATGAAAGCAAAGGAAACTGGTGAAGAAAGCATTCAAAAATCTTATTCCGTTAATCAGATATTTCAATTTGAAGTTTAGTATCAATTGTGTAGGAACGACTGAAATCAGACTAATTGTAGTGTTACTGCCTCAGATTACTCAAAGTCTTTATGTATTTTATCATATTTTGTCCTGTGGTTTTGTGTCTTAAAAATCCTTGGATATGTCAAAAAAGTAGTAAACCTGAATCTAAGAAAAGTATTTATAATAGACCACGTGAAGACTTCCAACTTTTCCCTCAAAGTTCCAAAATGTCTAGCTACGCCACTTGGTGTACAGTAGGCCTACTTCTGCAGTACTTTACGAAAGACTGTCAAGCTCACCAGCACATCAAAATAAGATTGGTGGAGTTAACTGTTCTTAGTACTGCAGCAGGATTAAGTTCAAGGACATGAAATGTACTTTTAAAGCAGAAAATCTTGTGCTTTTAGATAAGCTTACAAGCTGCTTACAACGAAAGCGGTTTATAATATAAAAGCCCTATTTAATAAGATATGTTGATCATGTGATTTGGAATTAATAAATAGCACCAAACAAGAGACGATGGGAGGAACCATGCATAACAATGTTGTAAAACACAAAAAGAAATTATTTGGATTTTTGAGGGGGGGGGGGGGCGGAAGGGGTGTTTTTGTAACTATTATTTGATATCTTTCTTCTCAAAAACAATGGTCACACTGCACTGTCCTCACTAACTGGGCAGTCCGGCAGCATGCCTATTAATGAGAACATAAATGTTCCTCTAAATGGGAACATTTTGCTACATGGAAGCCGCCATTTTGTGATATTTCCCATGATTCTTTGTTATCCTAACGTAAAAACCTTACGCAATGTTATATATTTCAAATAATAAACTCTGGCATTTTATCGAGACGTCTGAACAATATGGCTGCATGACTTTAATATTCTCGTGCGTTATAAATGTTCCTATTTACTACTTAAGTAGAAAACAGAAACAGAGTGCTGAACTTAATATTGACTGTGACTGAAAACAGAAACAGAATGCTGAAATTGATATTGACTGTGACTGAAAACAGAAACAGAATGCTGAACTTATTATTGACTGTGACTGAAACCAGAGACAGAATGCTGGACTTATTATTGACTGTGACTGAAAACAAACAGAATGCTGAAATTAATATTGACTGTGACTGAAACCAGAAACAGAATGCTGAACTTATTATTGACTGTGACTGAAAACAGAAACAGAATGCTGAACTTAATATTGACTGTGACTGAAACCAGAGACAGAATGCTAAACTTATTATTGACTGTGACTGAAAACAGAAACAGAATGCTGAACTTATTATTGACTGTGACTGAAAACAGAAACAGAATGTTGAACTTAATATTGACTGTGACTGAAAACAGACACAGAATGCTGAACTTAATATTGACTGTGACTGAAAACAGAAACAGAATGCTGAACTTATTATTGACTGTGACTGAAAACAGAAACAGAATGCTGAACTTATTATTGACTGTGACTGAAACCAGAGACAGAATGCTGAACTTATTATTGACTGTGACTGAAAACAGAAACAGAATGCTGAACTTATTATTGACTGTGACTGAAAACAGAAACAGAATGCTGAACTTAATATTGACTGTGACTGAAAACAGACACAGAATGCTAAACTTAATATTGACTGTGATTTTCTTTGTACTCTCGGTGATATGCTTGATCAGTGCATGTGTTGGTTGGAGTAAAGTCAAAAAATATTCAAACGAGGGAGAAACACAGGCTGCACATATTTGTGAGATAGAAACTATATGCTGAGTAAGTTTTTGGGTAAAGACGGTATGAGGTAATCTGGAAATGGCATGCTCCCGGACTGCTGGGTCATTGATACATAAAGCGGAAAAGTAAACTGTCCTTCTACAAAAGATTAATCTTAATCTCAGCTTTTAATGAGTAGCTGAGAGCCTTGAATTTTCTGATAATCTTTTCATAGCATTAAAAGCTCAAATAAAATGAAAATTGAATTGTACCCAAATGCAGTCGAAAAGTTTAATAAAAACAATTTTCATATAATTTAATCACCGCATTTGCAAAACGGGGAGCAGATAGGTTAGAGCATATTAAACTTCCATGAGTAAGTAAAAGTTTGTAGTCTCTGACTTGATATTAATTCAAAATGTCAGAGCAGAGAAGCCTAGAAGCCAGTATTCACGTATCGATGGAGAATCCAGGAAGACTTCGTCAAACACGGCAAGAAAACAGAGACAGAATGCTGAATTTAACATTGGCTGTGATTTTCTTTGTACTCTTGGGGATATGCTTGATCATTGCATGTGTTGATTTGAGTAAAATCAAAAGATATTTAAAAGAGAGAGAGAAACAGGATGCACATATTGGTGAGATAGAAACTATGCTGAAGAAGTTTTGTGGTGAAGACGATATGACTTCATCTGGAAATGGAAAGGATACCAGGACAGCTAAACCAGGACCATCTGGTGTAACATTAACCTGTAAGTTTCCTTTGAAATGTTCCACTGTAATCAAAAGAATTTGTATTAAAGGTCAGTTTACTTGTAAATGTGAAGACAAAAATGCAATTCAAACTTTTGATTGGTCGTAAATTTCGAAAAAGTTACACAAATACTGACAATCTAATCACTCACATCCAAGTCACGTCAATAATATATTTTCTGTGACGTGCTGGGACTTTATTAATCTTTAGGTAGTAAATTTTTCTGCATGTGCATAAGTCTGTCTGCTTATTTGTCTGTTTGTAGTCATAATTTTAAAGTAAAGAATGAATCTTTTTGATTATATTTTAGATGCTGGGTAGATTCGTTATTACGCCCAATGTAGAGATCATCTAACATCAATTTATGGTGGTGATTGTTTGATGATTAGTTTGCGATCATGACAGGCCCTTACCAGGGCCGTAACTCCTTGGACAGGGGAACATAAAAGTAAACTTAATATAGAAAAAAATGAAAATTCCATACGGTAGTCTTCTATATATGCTTATAATTAGCACGTGCATTTTAGCTAAGATATTCAGCTTTAGGGGCCAGGTCCCATTTTAGCTAAGATATTCAGCTTTAGGGGCCAGGTTCCATTTTAGCTAAGATACTGAGCTTTAGGGGTCAGGTCTCATTTTAGCTAAGATATTCAGCTTTAGGGGCCAGGTCCCCGTACCACTGCGGTTCTTCCATAAACCGCACAGGGACAGTGCGACCTTTGGTGTCTAGTACCCCGTTAAGATTACGGGCTAAGAAGGGTTAGTCACCCCATAAAAAGCCCAAAGTAACACCACCACCACCATCACAAAAAAGAAATAATCAAAGATGCCCTGAGTTAGTAAAGAACTTATCAATGTTGACTTTGAAATTGTGAACAGAATTAGAGCTAACTACCCACTCAGGCAAACCATTCCACTCATTAACAAGTCTTTGCGAAAAGCTAAAACGCCGAATATATATCCGTGAGAAGTCATTGGTCAACTTCAAACTCTTACCACGTGTCACATGAAGATTAGCTGAAACATGCAAGAAATAACAGGAAGTCAAAAGCATCACTACCAGATGGGAATTACGCCCCTATGCATTTTCTCCTTCATTTCCGAATGCTTCGTCAGCTGGTGAATACAAACCATATGTTAATGATGAATTACATAGAAAAAGAAATAACTTGGTTTATCAATATTCACATGATACGGATAATGCGCTAAAATAAGCTGTTCAGATTTTTGGTTTGTACTCATAAGGTTGAACGTTTTCAAGGTGGAAAATCTTAACTTTTCAATTATAGTTGAAAATGAGGTAACTGGTGATATTCTGACCGCAGCTGCGATTTGAGAGCTAATATTGCCACAAGCGACGATCACTTAGAAAAATATGTCCAATTATTGCAAGCAAAAATATTTCAAGTAATTATTGTTTTATGATTCTTATCTTTCCATTTTTTTCTCTCGACATTTCGAGTTGGGGGATTTTTTTTCATGCATACGTCTTACATTCAGCTACGCTACGGAATGTTTTTTTACCATTCATCTGGGCTAATTTTCAAGCTATTTTGAAACGAAATGATCAGATGATAGTACGTCGAGAAAAATTGTTTGCGGATCCTTTCACTAGTAAACGAAATATTGATTGGCGCAACAGAAGAAATCTGGCACACATCCGATCAAAGTACCGATCACGGCTCGGGGGTCTTGGCATGCTTGGTGTTTCTTCCCCGAATTCCAACAAGATTTGAAATAGGCGTGTTGATATCAAATAAAGAAGGGGCTTCATCATTTTTTAAAAGAATATTTTGCATTAAATTTCTATCAGGTATTGGAAGAAACAATAATTGTTAGATGATAGGCATTAACAATATTTCTTACCATTATCAATTTTTAGAAATAGTCGGTCGGGGTGGGTGCGTGGAATTAGGCTGGAGGCGCTCCTTTAATTTCTGCATGTGACTTTTATTATATCCTTTGCCCCAACAGCGCTCAATTGTGATAAGTACCCGTGTGGTCTCGTTGGCTATGATCCAGTTTGTGGCTCAAACAATATAACTTACATCAATAGATGCACCATGTGGTATCTACGGGAGTGTTTCGACCAGGATGTGTTCTTTGCCTACGAATTAGAATGTGAAACACGTGAGTTTTTTTTTTAATGTATACTTTTCTTCATTTCTCGATATGTTCCCCTATACCTACCCTTGGGTTATATGCTAAAGATCCATTTTCATTCCGAGGAGATGCGAGAGGTCTACTGCGACTCCCTCTCCTCTCTTCCCACGTTGATATCCAGGTCATCGTAATGCAATGACGGTCTGGTTATCTAATGGGACACGTTGAACGTAAACATTTGGAGGTTAGGAGGAGTTCGTCGGTAACTAGCAGGGTCTTCACTGTCAGTTTGGGAGAATCCTGGATTTTTAGTGTAATAATAAATACACAAAAACTTGGAGCTTTGTATTCATTACACGATCCATGGAGGCCGCCATTTTAACTAGTGATAACGTTAAGTCAATGGGGATTGTTAATGAGAACTCAGGGATATTTTTTAAAGGAAAAACCGATAACAAATGAATATTTATTAGATTCAACCACGAACATTTCAATTTCACAGTGGACTTCGTGATGAAATAACAAAAGACTTCGGTTGACAGGTCGTTGATCTTTTGAATAGCCCTCTCGACACCTGATTCTGTGTTGGCTTAGTCATCGCTGATACCGAGTACATGCATCATACGTTACATTACATTACATGGTCTTAGCAAAAATCCCATTGATATAACGTTATTACAAGTTAAAATGGCGGCCTCCATGGATCTTAATTAATACATTTTGGTATTTTCTCATTGCACCAAAAGTCCGGGATTCTCCCGGACTGACTGTGGACATTTTTTTTTTAACAAAAACTGAAGAAAAAAAAAATCATAGGGCGCACAATCTAATGAGTAATCAGTGCTAGAGGTGTAGCCACTGGCCAGTCTTTCCAATTGAGGGGGGAGGGGGTCACCGGCAGAACAAAAAATTGTTAATGGCGTATTTTTTTCTTCCCCCAATATGTCTATAAACTGTTTGGAGACTGAAGAGCAAAAAAAAGGTCATTGCCAAAATTTGGGTCTTCAAGCAAAATGATTAGACCTTTTAGCAAGTATTCTACCTTCTGGGAGCCTTCGGGGGGAGGTTCGAACAACCCCCTGGCTTTATCCATGTGTGCGGGATCATTTGGGGCAAAATCCCGTTCACCACCTCCCCTCCTTGGTTACATCTATTAACAATATTCCGTTCTATATATGACAATGCATTTATCAGATTAAAATATAATTTACTATTTTTTAATAATGGTCTTAAAAATGTATACTTCATATCTGGAAATTTATCAGGGATTTAATTTTTGACCATTATGCCTGCGTTATCGTATGTAGTTAGTACTACTAACTATATATTAGTACTTTAACCCAAACATCACATAGTAGTTTAGCCCCAATTTCTTTTTTTGTAATCTTGATTTATTATCGCATGAGCCAAGAAGATTAATTGTTCTTCATTATTATTTTCTAGCTGGCAAATGTGGGCTCCTTGATTGCAAAGCCGATTGGGAACCACTTTGCGCTTCAGATGGTCGAAGCCAGATGACATTTAGCAATTTATGCAACTTCAATTACACACAAAGTTGTTTCCATTTTAACTTCACAGTGATCAGCATGGACGCATGTCAACGCGTGCGCAGTCCATAAGACAAATCCTCCTCGGCTTCAAGTGGGGTCGATTTACGCCAGTAGCAAAAAAAAGTGACCATTTCAAAGTCATCCGATTCCTCACACGTTATTTATGTCGGTATTTGTGTAAATTAAGATGCTTGTAACATTCGTTTCCAAGTTTAAAGAAGAATTTTTTTAGATAAGTCATTTTTCTTTTGGGATATACGTATGAATGTTTAAAATAAAACTTCCTTTGCATTCGATTGGAGGAAGAGTGGTGCAGTCTTTAAAGGATTAGTTCAGGGGTCAAACAAGTCAATCTTATATGAAAGACGACTTTAAAGGAAACAAAATGGTAAAAAAAGCATTCAAAAATCTTATTACGTTAAGGAGATATATAAGTATCATTTGTGTATAAACGACTGAAATCAGACTAGTTGTGATGTCACACCCCCAGATTCCTGAAAGTATTTATGTATTCTATCATATTTTGTCCTTCGATTTTGTGGCTTAAAAATACTGGATATCTCAGGAAAGTAGTAAAACAGAATCTAGGAAAGGTATTTATAATATACCACCTGAAGAAAGTTCGAGGAAATTTTTTTAAAAAGTGAAAAAATTGAATAAACTTTTTTATAAATAAATTAACAATCGTTAAGAATGTCAGGATGAAGACGCTAACTTACCATAGTAGACTTAATACACCAGTCAGTTCTACACAGATAAGACAGCTTTAAACTCGAATATCTTTTTAAGGGAATAAGATTTTTGAATGCTATCTTCACGATTTTGTTTCTTCTTTCATATAAGGTAAACTTGCTTGACCACTGAACTAATCCTTTAAAATATGAAGCAAATTACATAAAAGATGCAATAAGAAAACGTAATAGTGCTTGGAGCAGCAATGTATACTGAGACCAGGAAACACCATTTGCATGGGCACATTTCATTTTCTACATGACTTAAGTTTAATTTCATGCACATTTTAGTTAATTTCCGGAATGTGATAGCTATAGGCTACACATCTTAATTTGCAATGTGCATTATCCTCAAGTAATTTTACACTTTGCTAGGGAAGTTAATATCTCTCTTAATTTAGGTGCTTAATTCTGTTTTATATACTACATATATATAACCTATTAAAATGGACAAAAACAATAAGTGTGGGTACGAGTTGAGTTTATTGCTTCATTAGGGGCGCTGAAAGGAGTTTCATATTAATGGGGCAAGAAGACGGGGATTGCGACCCTCCCCAAAGGAATTTTTTTTGAAAATCGGTGCCAGGAAATGCAATCTCCCTGCTTTTGGCACTTAAAAATCCTTAATTAATATTAGGCATTTTTAAAAAGAAAATTATTGCTTCATATCTCAGTTAATAGCTCCATGATATAACGTATCATGAAAAGTGGAGGTCTGGAATGGATAAAAACTAAAATGCCTCGAAATCTTTCGAAAATCTTTCAAACTTGATTTTGTGTTTGGTAAAAAGAGTAGCTTGCAAAGAACCATGCAAGGGAAAAGTCAAGGTATTCAACATATACATAGGCGGCGGAACTGGGGGCTATGCCCCCAACTTTTTTCAAGTTTAAAAGGTGCCCTTTTTCTGAGGGAAAAGTGCCCCTTTTCAGATAGAAAAGTGCCCTTTTTCTGAGGGAAAAGTGCCCCTTTTCAGAAAGAAAAGTGTCCTTTTTAGAAAAGGAGCTTGTCATTTTAAACATTGAAAAACTTTTTCTTCAAAGACTATATCTGATCTTTTCATTAAAGAAAGTAACACAATATCGTCCTAAAAAAATACTAAACTTGTGAAATTTCACACGCTTTGCACGCACGCACTATTCTAAAATTCCCCTAAAGATAGTAGAGGGCCCAATAGCGCTACATAATGGACTTGTTCATACTTAAAAGGCCTTTATCTTTGCCTACTATTGTTTCCTACCTTTTAATTTGTAAAGTCTTTAAAAAAGGGACTTTCTAAAGTGTGCAAGCCACTCCAAATTTCATTAATAGGGCATCTTTGAAATGGGCCATGCAGGGCAAAACTTACTATATGGGCCCATGACATAAACTGACTTGCCCTCTGCCAGCTTCTTTGTAAAGAATAAAAAGTGCCCCTTTACAGAGATAATACAAAGTTTTTTAAAAATATTGAAATATATTCAAGTCCCATATAATCTTTTTATTGACAGATTGAAGAAAGCAACACAAACATCAACCAAAATACCACAAATTTCACTCGTGGAGCGCCTTTAATTTGGGTTTGGGCCACTTGGCCTGCTGATATATCGAGTTACATTTATTCTCAGCAAGAAAATGATGGCCTCCGGAATAATAATATATTGATCCCCTAATTTTGCTTAAGATTCACATTATTTTAGACATTAAATATATTCCGATTCATGACCAATACATTTGGTTAATAATGATATATAAGTCTAAATCTTTCTGATTTGAAGACTTATGATCTATAAATTTTCCAATTTTTGTAGCTTTTGGTATAAACTTGTTCTATTTGATCAAATTTTGGACCAAAATATCTTAAATTTGTAAAATTATCATTAAAAAATAGAAGTGAAAATGGGTCACCAGTAATTTTTGGACCGAAAAAAGTTGAGAAATTGTCCAGGGTGGGATAGGGGGGTGGACCATATAGAGCTATATTGTTGTGCTACATGCTTTGAAAAAGTGCCCCTGAGATCCTGTGCCCCCCCCCCCCCTCCATCCCTACCTGATTCAAACATCTTCTGCCGCTTCTGCACATGTATAAAAATCAGCCAAACTGTCACACACACACAAAAACTCTCTACCATTTTCCGTTCTACAAAACCCTGTTAATTCATCTTGCCTTTCCCCCAGGCATTCTTAAGCTTAAAACATGATGGCAATGCAAAATAAAGAGAGGGGGAAAATACCACACAATGAAAGGGATCTGGGATTGTACTACAAGTTGTATTTCTTTGACATGTGTTAACACTGTTGTATAACATCTTTTGAATACCAATGTAGATTCAACTATCAATTGTATATTAAGGCAACAGGATTACATACACAAGGATGGAATGCTCTTGTTCTCATATAATATCTTTTTTCAAAATTTTGTTCTGATTACATTACAACAAGTTTCCCCCATTCAAAATATTTTTGACTTATTTTAATGTTTTTCCAAATAGACTAAGGAGCCGGCCCTTAAAATATTAATTATTTGGTGCTCATCTGTCGGGACTACATCATCCCTGATATGCTTGCACACCCCACATTTTAATTGCCCAGACTTTTCGCGGAGACAATTGAGGCCTTGACAAAAAGCAAAAGCGATAGATTCTCACCTGACAAAGGAAAACCAAAACTTTTGTCGCTAAAATACAAAACTGATCAGAAATTGCAACACAATTAACCAGGTGACCCATTGTTAGTTTCAAAACCATCAATCAAACATAACAAAAATGGCACATCTGGTCCATCACACTGTACTAAAAAGAGATATAAAGTCTGATACAATCTTTACTTTGTATGATAGAGGATTTAAATCTAAACTACCAAAATAAAATAGAAACACAAAATCTCATTCCTATCTCAAGTTACTCATGTTTGAAATCAACACATGGAAGCAGCCACTTTGTTCAATTCTTATTGAAATCTTGTGCATGATGACAGAATTTCTCTAACAAGGACATAAGGATTATAATGTATTTATTTACAAATTCTATCAATCTTTTATTCCAAAACGATACGATACAAAGTTTTTAACATCATGTTTTGATAATTTCATGTGTGAACAAATATGTCCTTGACCTTTTCAAAAGAAAACAATTTTTCGTAAGTTGTTAGAAAACTTGAGATAGATACAAGGCATTCCAAAATCCTGCCCAACTAATGACTTTATTTCATGCACATTTTAAAATTAAAACAACAGTTCCCATAGTGGTAGCATTAAAGTTTTTGATAATTAAAAGAAATGTGTTAGATTGCTTTGGGTGGTATGAGACTTGGTCAGAAGATTTGTTAATTTTAATTCTATCATATGAAATAATGGATATGTCAGACTTTATGTCCCCTTTATAGCTACTTTAGTACATGATCTAGATTTCTAGAAGCAATTTTTGGTTGCTCAGTGGTGTTTTTGGTGTAAGTTGACTGCCCACACACATTTTTTACTTTTCTCGGACGTCCAGAAAATTTGTTGAGCCATGTAAGGAGCAGCAAAGAATCCTGAGAGTAGTTGCAAGAATAAACACATTGTAAAACAGATGTGTTGTATATTCACGTTGGTATGATACCACCTCATTTGCATATGACCCTTGTTTACATTGTATGATGCAACCTCGTTTGCATACAACTTTGTACTCTATTGCGCAATTGCACATGGAATAAAATCAGTTCAGAACCCGTAACCTTTGTGTGTACTCGCATTTTGTATAGGGCTTCCAAAAACACTACAAGATGCAAACTGTTCGTAGAACACAGGATGTAAGATGCACAAGCTTAGAACAAAAGACAATCTCCCGCAAAAGTGCTGTCCCATAATTTGAAACTTTTGCTATTAGATAATTTAATAGATAGTTTGACCAGCCCGGAATTCACCTACAAATGACAAACTGAAAACATACTCGAGCACCCTAGGTCTGTACTCAACTGTTCGGCCATCACTGTGCAGCAGTCCCTAAACTGATCCGCTATTATTACCATGCTTCGATCCCACATGCTGACCACTGTGTGAAAGAGTATTAGGTTCCATTTGTAGTCTTTGGTATGACCTGGCTGAGAATCGAAGCCAAGACCTACACCTACCAGTTGGCAGTGCTCATTTAATTCAGCAATCCAATCCCCAATGTATATGCCCACACTTATAAAATTCTTTTACATG
Source organism: Chiridota heheva (assembly GCA_020152595.1). Classification (NCBI taxonomy): domain Eukaryota; kingdom Metazoa; phylum Echinodermata; class Holothuroidea; order Apodida; family Chiridotidae; genus Chiridota; species Chiridota heheva. The sequence continues at coordinate 272,897 of JAIGNY010003268.1, read as the reverse complement.
CAGAATAAATATTATTAAGTAGAGGAGTTTAAAAAGTAATATACAAAAAGCTCTGCAAATGGAATCTTAACTCACCATCTGCATATTCATAAAGTTTCTATTTACAGTCAGAAATTATGTTTTGATGAATAAATTATTTTTACGACGAAATAAGATGTGCTTCCTACAAGCCCTTGTATAACTTCCTTTATAACTTCATCCCGAGCTGTTCTGAAATGATAAGCTCAGACTTCCAATGATGGATCCTAATGTTGGGATACTCTGCTGTGCTTTCAGAGGAGCCATAGGACTGGGGGATCTGTTACACCCTGCCGCTTTGGAGACTTCTTGGAAGGGGTTTAAAAAATCATGTTCTGATAAAAACAATTATTCTTTACGACGAAATAAGATGCTCATCCTACAAAAGCAGGCTACTTGAGCCATCATACAACTTTCTTTTCATTTTCGTTCCGGAGCTGTTCTGAGACGATAAACTCAGGCTTCCAATGATGGATCCTAATGTTGGGACACTCTCAGATCCTTCTGATGTGGTTGTGTTGTCAGATAAGCCGGATAGGAGTGGAGGATCCGTTACACACTGCCGCTTTGTCGATTTCTTTTTGGAAGGGGATTGGTCGGTGATTGATGGAAGAGGTTGTATTGCTCCTGTGGCAATACCGTGAAGCTTCTTAGCTTCGCTGAACCAAAATCTAAGGGAAAATAACCATGCAAATTAATTGATACGTTTGTAGTTCAATGCTAGCCAGGTTAAAAATATTCCACATCTTGATTATATCAAATCTGTATCTGGCCTATATCTGGGATATTAAAGTTTAATTTGGCCAGATCAAGCTAGATATACAAATACAGCTTATATCAAGTTAAAAGTTATGATCAATTCTTTATGTAGCCAGATCTGGGATTGATATAAAAACCAGATCTGGATTTCATATAACTCCAAAATCTGGATTATATCTGGGATTTATATCTTGTTTTTTGTGAGGGAGTTTACATACAAAGAGGGAGAAATAAGTATTCTGATAAAGACTAGTGCTGTCATGATATGGCTGTATCACGTATCAATTATCCTGGAGAAAACTATCGTTTTTCGTATCGCAATATGTGATATTTTTCAAGAAAAATGACTCACGACACAAATTGTTAATATCACATGGTCTACTTTTTTATGTTTACATGGATGATGAACGTAAGAATTTGTTGTCTTCCATCTAGCAGTCAACATGATAGCGTGACTATTACGTTCTAGATTTTATAACGCATCACATGCTCATATTTGGTAATTCAGTCCACGTGACCATGAATCATCGAAGTGAGAGGCATGTTCTGGGCTAATTTTTCGTTCTTTTTGCCAACTTACATCAGAGTGTGCCCCAGTGTGGGGTAAAGGAGCACAATTTTTAATTAGTTTTTTATGTTTCACAATATTCTTGCACGTTTTGAAAGTTGATTTAGAAATAATCATGGCCTAAACTTGACTTTTAGATTTACTACCGTAAGGTCAGTACTGTAACGTACAAAGTAGCCTAGTATAGTTGCGCAAACATTTCTTAGTTCTGTATTAATAGTTTTTGGTATCGCGATGTGTTAAGAGGCATATTTCATGTCGTGGGAAAAGAGAAATTGCAATAATCCACATATCATTACAACACAACTAAAGACACCTCATTGTTTTTTTGAATAATTGACCTCGAGAATTATCCAAACTGTAAAATTTTTATGCTTTTCAATTAATATCAAAATGATCTAAAATAGTGGACAAAAGTATCTGGCCCATTGTCTTCACCCCTTCCACCCAGGTTCAAAGTTGGAAGTGAATGTTGCAGATGCATGTCATGTTCAAACATTGAAACAGGGTACAAGGAGAAAAAAAGGCCAAGACTTTTGTCCAGCATTGTAGATGTTTACTCTGCACATCCTTAGACATTAGAAGACAATTGAGCAGAAAGTGCAGACACCAGTGACCAGTTGCAGTACACTCATACTTGAGAACATCCCAAGTAGAGTATATACCACCCAATTAGAGTATATGCTTCTCACAATTTTACTCTAATTGAGAAGGGTCAGGGGAGGAGGAATGTGGGGCATCCCTCTGATGCAGCAAATGGTAAGGGCCTATAATTTGTAGTTTGTACAGAATTTGAAAATTTGTTTTTGCTTCTAACTCTACAAAACCTTCCTCTAATCATCCTTGGTTTGGTTTGTTGATGTTTAACGGCACCACGACAGTCAGAGTCAAATGTGCCAAGAGGGTGTTAATAAATAATTGGTGTAAGAGTTAGGATAGTCAGGAGAAAGAAGGTTTGTAAGCAAGATAAAGGAGAAAGGCTGAATGTGGGAGAACAAATTTAGGTGAAAAGAAAGGGGTGTGTAAGGTTAGGTGTAGAAAGGGAAGAGAGGGGAGGAGATTATACGTGGTAGAAGAGGTTGTTGTTGCGGAGGAAATTGATGATGTTTGAGGAAGAATTGTTTTGGAATAAGTCCGAGATTGAGGAGAGTGAGGAGAGAAGAGATCTGGATCTAATCATCCTTGCTGCTGTCATAATTTTGTATTTGATGAACTTTAAAGACATTCTCCATCATTGGTGAGACGGGTGCATTGATAAACATAAAATTGATAAGGTTCACAAAATGGCAAGTACAAAATGTAGGAGAGATGGTCAAGTAAATATTGATTGAAAGTAAAAATTCAGGTATTTCCATTTTTATGTTATAAGATTTCCTGCCAACAGTTCCAATCTGTAGGTCAAAAGTCAAAAATGATCTTCTTTCTCTTGGTCACGAAATTTGACTCATAACAGAATATGGAATAGAACAAGCAGGGAATAAAATAAGACAAGTCCAAAATCTTTTTAAATTATCTAACAATGACCATTAAAAACGTAATATGAATGCTTATCTAAATGATCAAAACAGGACAAAGCACATACCTCTCAAGCTCCTCAGCCGCATCCTCTCCTTGGGTTTCCCCGTCTGGAGCAAGAAGATCCAACTGCTTCTCTGCAGCCATGAGACACTCCTCCAGATTACTTATCCTCTTACCACCTGTATGATGAAAAAACAATAGATGACCTAATAATAGACCACCTACTTAAATACCTACAATCATTGCCAAAACATGTCAGAACACTTCTTGAAAATTTGTACTGAATTTATGAACATACTTTTCAATCATCTATTAACATTCATACATGATTATAAATAATGGCACTTTGTCAGAGTGGTTCTTCGATATGTATTTTCTCATTCTTAAGTAGTTTTTTTATATTTCTAAGACATTTGCATATTTTCCTTGACATCCACACTGACTTAATAACTTAAAGGAATATTTGCATGGATTTCCATTTTTTTTATATATGATAGAGAAAATTTATAGAAACAAAGTGGTGAAAAAACTATGTTAATGTCTTATTCCGTTTTGTCATCAAGGCAATTTGGGCACACTTGTTATGTATTTCTTATAAATTTATTCACACTTTTTTAACATTATCGAACAGCATTTTTGGTTCATTATAGAGATAGGGTGGAATATATTATTTACAATAAAAAAAAAATTTGTTTTTTGTTTTTTTGGTGTACATCACATTTTTAATGAGAAAAAAATCCAAATCATTTCTAAAGAAATACAAAAGACATTTCGCTGAAATTGCCTCTATGACATCACAGATGTTGCCAATCAGTCACTTTTGTCCAAATTCAAGAATTTTCTAAAATTTTGTAACTTTTAAACGGAATAAGATATTACCTTTGTTTTTTCACCATTTTGTTTCTAAAAAAAATACTCTATCATACAAGAAAAAAAAAACCCATGGGAATATTCCTTTAATAGACCTTATTTAACCTCTCCTCTCCCTTCCCACACATTCAATGTTGACCATTGCCTTAACCCCTCCTCTCCCTTCCCCAGCCCACATTCAATATTGACCATTGCTAATGTTTTTTCTCCATGTTTAAAACTTTAATTGTGTATAAAATAACATATGAACAAACCTTGTTTGAGAACACAGAGGATATTAAGGGCAGCACACATGTCAGATGGCTTCTCCAAAGCACCAACAGAGAGACACCGTTGAAGCTCCAAAACAAAGGCACTAAAATAGAAACAAGCGGAAAATCATAACATTGTGAAATTCTCCAACGTGTATTTTTTCTTATCCCAATAATGTTAACTCAAACTTCTCCACACTAATTTTAATACATTTTACAGCTAAAACCATACATATATGTATGATCGCAAAAATTTGTATAAGGTTTTGTATTATTGTTATTACTTTTACACCAATTTACAGTGCTTTTACATTCAAAAGGTGACAAGGTCAATCATTGAGGATATTCTCTACCTTTCATTTCACTACTTTAAAGGCATATGGACACGCAGATTCACGAGAAAGAGCTTGAAATTCTGAACAGCATAGTCTTTAAAATACGACAATAGTTTCACAGTTATGACGAATCAAATTGAGTTTGAAATTTTTTGATGTATGCGAAAGTTGTGATGTATGAAAGAGAAGACAACATTTTTAATGTAATTTTTTGTACTTCTGTTCTACATTTCAGTCACTGAAAATCATCAGACTGTTTTCTTTTGCTAAATCTTACTTAATAAAGGATGGAGATTCAAAACCTCTTGGCCAAATCAAACTGCTCCCACTCCAACTAATTTTGATGGAGGGTTGAAAAACAATAAGTTCACATAAGTAGATTTATAGGTTTTCTTTGTGTCACAGAATGTCATTGTCATTAAAATTTTCATAATTTATTACAATTAGGCCTGAAAATTCCAAAATGTTGTAAAATGGTCAATTCTTAACAGAGTTTGAGATGAAATATTTGGCTAATTTCATTGTTTATAGCATATTTTCTTGGTTTACTGCATATTTTCATGGCTTATAGCATATTTTCTTGGTTTATAGCATATTTTCTTGGTTTATGCATATTTTCATTGTTTACTGCATATTTTCATTGTTTATAGCATATTTTCATTGTTTATAGCATATTTTCATTGTTTACTGTATATTTTCATTGTTTATAGCATATTTTCTTGGTTTACTGCATATTTTCATGGTTTATAGCATATTTTCTTGGTTTATAGCATATTTTCTTGGTTTACTGCATAATTTCATTGTTTACTGCATATTTTCATTGTTTATAGCATAATTTCTTGGTTTACTGCATATTTTCATGATTTATAGCATATTTTCTTGGTTTACTGCACATTTTCATTGTTTACTGCATAATTTCATTGTTTATAGCATATTTTCTTGGTTTACTGCATTTTCATTGTTTATAGCATATTTTCTTGGTATTGTTAATAGCATATTTGTATGGTTTATAGCATATTTTCTTGGTTTACTGCATATTTTCATTGTTTACTGCATATTTTCATGGTTTGTAGCATATTTTCATGGTTTACAGCATATTTTCATGGTTTATACATAGTTTCTCCCAATTAAGCTCAAGCTGCTACTACCTGTCCACAGATTGTTATTAATACAAAGCACTGTATGACAATATCATTTCCTGATCTTTCATACATTATTGTACTTGACCCTTCAAAAAGTGCAAAAAATTGAAAAACAGAACTTTAGCAGACGTTGTGAAGAAGATCAAACTCAACAGAAATGCTGATGGAGTGGAAAATCCTTGTAGGTATCTACTGGAACATGACCCATCTTTTTTTAAAGATTTTGTGTGAAACTTTTATATTTTCTAATTGCATCAATTTACAGAGTGACTTCATATCAAATAAAAAAGGTCAATCATTGTAAAGATTCTTCTGAAACTTATTTCACTACTTTAACGATTCAAACCATTGGATGATAATTTTAATTTCTGCTTTTTCATACATTCTTGTATTTCATCAAGAGAATCTATCCCTTAGCATAATCCGTGACTGCCTGGTTATAGCATCATATCACATTGTCCACTTATATTCACATGTAACCTATACAAACACTGCTCTTCTAGTCAATCTTGACTGACCTTCATAAAAGAAGTTTCAACAACAGCAACTACTGCTCTACGTGCTAATGCCAAGAGGGTTTTGTGTGGTGATATACAGTATGATTAGAATTAACGTCTCAGACTTACAAAATAAGTTACATCCACCATAGCAACTCGGTAACTAGATGGGGGCAAACAAACCTCAAATCTGCAATTCGTACATTACCAATGCACTGACAGTTAGATGTTCGCGAGGCCCACCGCAAGACTATGGCACTCCGCCATATCTTTAGTTTTTAGCAAAAGGGATTAACAAAACTCACTTTGTTAATTGTTCTGGGTAACAGCAATCAGATTTACAAAGGTCGTAGCACCTAAGCACAATTTTTGTTCACCATTTTGCCATCACTCAGTCTGTGTGTGCAGAAATTTGTTTTGTACAGTAAATTGCTTTGACTACATGGCGCACTCTACTAGCTAGTTGTACCAGTACTGCGTAGGATGTTTTCCCCACTAAGTTACGCAGATTTTGTTGCTAGGCAAATTCATGCGGTGATTGGTTGAAGAAGCTGTCAATCATCTAACTCAGACAGGTTAATTGAAAGTCAGGTAATATTTTCTGTAACCCCCTTAAACGACCATTTCATAGGATGCCAGGTACCACTTTCCTTCAGAGTGTTATGATGTGATGCTTCAAACAAGCAGAAAAAAATGAAAAAAGACATCCTAAAATTTAACCTACTTCAGTAGAGGTTGTGAAGACGATAAAATGCCCAACAGAAATGCTGACAATGGCGGCAAATCCTCGTAGGTATCTGCCGAGTCTACTGGAACATGACCCATCTTTCTGACTTCATCGGCCACTTCAGCCAAGATGCTGGCCATAACCGAGGCCATGATCTCCTGGTCCAGTGCCGGCAAAATGGACTGATGACCGTGACACGCCTTGAGACATTCGGTCAATAGTGGTTTCACTTCAGCCAATGTCTATGGGGAAGGAATAAATTTAATTTATTTGACTGATTAAAAAGTTACCCAACAAATATAGTGGGAAATAATGTATTTCAAATGAAATTTAAAATATTGCACTGTAATGAATGGCCTTTCTTGACAAAAGTAAAGCTTGTTTCGTACACGGGTGACTTTTTAAGCAAAACAACTCATGAATACATTCTACACTTCTTTTGAGATTGGATGCACTTAATCCAATTTCAGGGTATTTATTTTTTGTGAAAATAAGGTCAATTTTCATCAAATTTCGGTGCAAAATGTTAAGACCTATTCACAAATTACTACAATGAACATTTTTTCTTTGTTTTTCATGCTTTTTAGGCCGCTTTCAATGCATTTACAGAGACGCACCTATTCATTTTGCATGTCCTATATACTTTTGCACTCTTCCTCACGTAACCAGAAAAATAATTGTTTTGAGGTTCCACGCACAATACGGAATTAAGTTTTATTACAAATATAATAAATTTTATTAGACAGGGTCCATCAAAAACAACAAAGAAGACAAAATTAGTTCCAGAACTCACAATGACCTAAATGTTGGCCACAAATAGTTGACATAAAGCCCCACCTATTCATAATATTCATGATTCCCTACCAAAACAATATAGCACATCTATGCACCATGGGCTATCTGTGTACCACATATGAATCCAAAGTATTAATTTTTGAGATATTGTGTTTCCAAGCTTTTTTTTTATGCAAAATCATTTTAAGCCCCGCCCACTATGCAAAGTAATAAAATTCAACATTTTCATTCTATGAACATGTACACACTAGATAAACAACATACTATAATTATACCAAAAATGAAGCAAATGGGACATGCAGTTGTTAAAATATGAGCATTTCAAGATTTCTTTCCTCGCATAAAAAAGGAATAAGTCGTCTCCTACCTCTTGTACATAATGATCCTCTTTGGGATTTTCTCTAGCTTTGAATTCTCTTGACAACGCCTTCACCAGAACACTCAATGCCGGAGATATATGGTCCTTGACCTTAATGTCATTGTTTGGAAGCTGAAGATAGCTCTGTAACGTCTGGTTGCTCAAATGATACACAAGCTTGGCTGCAGGGACCATGAAGTCAAGGCTGTGGTCTGTGGAAGCAATTGGCACATCGTTTTTGAATAAGCAGCTTCTTTAGTGTAAATGCTCCCAGCACTGTTGTCTTCTTTTACTTTTGTAAATTGGAGTTCTTAAGTGACTGTTATCATCAAACAAAGCCCCTCACTTAGTTCCTATCACCGAATATTCCCATGACAAGGACGACAAGTGAACACACAATTACAATGACGGAGTCGCCACCTGCGTATTCGGTAATGATAGTAACAATGCTATCACGAAACGCTTAATACGACACAGGTATGACGTATGGACAGACATAAGATCGACAACCAAGTCAATGTCCACGGCCTTTGATAACCAGTTGTGGTGCACTGGCGTGTCTACCCAACCCAGGCTTGAACCCATGGCCTTGTGATTTGTAGACATGTATGATAACTGCTACAGCACAGTTAGTAGACATTATTCCCATGATATTTCATGTGCATTTATGTCAGAAAAAAACATGCAATAAAAAAAAAAAATAGAGAATTTTTTTAATGAAAAATCGCAGGAACTTTCCTTAAATAATAATCTCACATTGATACAGACACTGCTTAAAATCTTGTTCTGCAATTTTAAAACTACAAATTACATGCATCATTCCACAAGATTAACTTTGCTTCAAAGGAAATTTCATACTCCTTGGGAGATGCTGCTCTCCTTAATAAAAACTCTTTTGTGTTGGGTGGAAATCAAGCACATGGTTCATTGAACAGCTCGTATGGAGTGTTGAACAGATCAGTTTTGTGTTTTGAAATATAGAAAAATAGATCACTTTTTTTTGACCGGCCTTGTTCCGCTTCAGGGCTGGTTGGTGTGTTCCTGGTTTTAGGCAAAGCCATTTCTAATGTAAGCATTATTTTACAAAGTCTAGCATATGAATAACTAATTCATCCTTGTGTGTTATTGATATGCAATCTGGTCTCATAGATCTGATTCACTGCTGACACAACAATACAATGTGAATGTAGCCCTTTGTCTTGATGCTACTTATTCCGCACTGCTTTCATTACTTCTTTTGAACAGTTAAATTAGCATTTTGCTAGGTGTCTTTTTCAAGAAATGGAATTAATTATCAAACTTTCCCACAGTTTTGAATGAAGGTGTCAAAAATCTTCCCACAAAAAATCGCGACAAAATTAATATCAATGTAGTGCATACAGCTTTATATACTTTCTTCTTTCGTAATTTAATGTACTTTTCATCACACAATTACATGGGGGATGTTTTAGAGCATCACCACATATGCTGTTGTTTACTCAAGGAAACTAAAATAATCTTTTATGAATTTTATTATTATTATTTCTCTTCTTCCCGTGATTTCCTGATTTTCCTGCGATTAAAACTGCCGAAACCGTATATTTTTTCCAGCTCCGTCTCTCTCATACTTTGTCAAGCGCATTCATTTTCTTCCCACCTCTCTTTCGTTACTCTCTGTTCACGTATTTGCATGTTTTTGTTAAGGCAGTTCCTCATCCACAGACAATACATGTCATGTTCTTCCTGAACCATTACAATTGTTTTCTGTTTCTATGTATGCTCTAATGGCTGAAATCAAGTTTGAATTCAACTCAATTCAAATTATATAAATTAAAAAAAAGATATGTTCTGTTTGAACCATGCACAGCCTGACCACTCTTAAAGGTATATGGACAGGTAGAGTCGCAATTAATGTATAATTGGGGACAATAGCACTAATAGTTATGACAACCCAAAGTTTGTAAAAAAAATAAGTATACAAAAAAAGTAATAATGATGTATAGACAGGAATACAGCTAAAATTCTTTAATGTAATTCTTCACATTTTTTTCTTCAAACTTTCAAACATCAAAGGTTCATATATTGTGTTCTACTGCTAAATCTGGGTCAAGGTACAGTAATAAAATTATATTAAATTTTCTGTTCACTATAGCCAATTCTTCCATTCAAAATATTTGGGGGAAGGATCGAAAAACAATAAGTCTCTAAGAATTGTCTAGTTGTCAAATTCTGATGTCACACAATATTGCACGATCTATGCTAATTAGGTATATAAGTTTTCAAATGATGTAAAATGGTCAATTTGTAACCGCTTTGGGTCGGACTCTTTTCATGGTTTGAATGAAGTACAAGTTAATCCAAAGATCATGTTGTTGCTACCTGTCTTTATAACTTTAAATATTTACATATTTTTTGTTCTGTAATAATTTTGGTGATATTTTTAACAAGTAATTCAAATGAAAACTTTAATCCGCCATTGACCTTTTAAACAGAGGTGTGTATGCATTTCAGAATAAAAAACCCATTTGTAACTTTAATGGGAGCATTAGACCGAATAGTGAGGGCGTATTTTCAGTTTGTTTGATTGTTTGTTTGATGAGGGCTTAACGGCACCACGATAACGAGGGTCAAATTGTGCCTGAGAGGTCAGATCATTTTAGAGGTAGGAAGGAAAGGAAACAGGGGGAGAATGAGAGAAATTCAAGGACAAAAAGTGAGAAAGCTGTGATCGAGAGGGGAGGTGCATGGTTGAAACAAAAACAAAGTAGAGAGAGGGTGGAAGAGGAGAATTAAATATGGTTGTAGAGGGAAGCATGATGAAGAAAGGAGATAATTTTAACCAGAAGATTTTTCTGGAAGAACTCAGCAATTGAGTCGTTGGAAGCGAAGGAAGCTCTGGGAGGGTTGTACAGGGGGCAAGCAAGGAGAAAGTATTTTTAGGTCCCTCAAAAGATCAAATGCGTATCTAGCACGCAACGGTATAGCAATTTTCTGCTTAATATGATTATTGAAGTAACCTTTGCCCTCATGTCGACTGTGGGCTATGGAGATGTGAAGTTTATCGATCTGTTGTGGATGATATATCTGTGAAATTCACAAAAACGAGCGCCCTCACTTTTTGGTCTAGTTCCCTTTTAAAATCTTAGAATAAATTGAAGACCAACATACAGTATTACTGACCTGTTTGTAATGCACACTGAGAAAACTTCATGACCTCCTCTTTAAAATCTGAATCGCCAACTGACAGTAAAACTGCATCCCCCAAGAAAATCAACAAGTTCTGAAATAAACAGAAATATGGAATTAAATCATTTGTTGATAATCAATCTTGTGACCCAAAGTTATGAGCATGATTCTTTGTTCAAGCAATAAAAACTTAATAATACGTGACATCCGATGCGTGTAACGAAATATGGATAAGCCAGAAATCATAAAAAAATCAATGCTTCTTCAGAGAAATTATTCCAAGATCATGTTTGTTTGGTGAGATTTAACGACACCATGACAACGATGGTCAAATTGTGCCAGAGAGATTAGATTGTTAAAGGTGAATATAGGTTGGAGAAGTCAACCAGAGTGCAGGATCCTGAAGCATGTTGTAAATCAAAATGAGTTCATTATCACAACCAACAATTTTTGTTTGCTCTCCTCCGCCACCATTATACAAAAAAAAAAACTCTACACTTCGTAAAAATGGCATGGCAACCACTTTTGCATTGCCATATTACATACTAATACCCTACGTGTAGGAAACACGAGCCATGTGATAAAATTTGTTTAATCAAGTGATCGCCCTATCCTCCGCCCTGCTCCATGTGCTTCAAACATTTCAACATGCAGCCGGCCTTTGATCGGATTTCATTCGAAGAGAAAAGCTGTTGGTCATCAGTGTAATAACTGTCGTTACAGACCAGAAAAGCGGTGTTCTTGTGTCGAACAATTGCTATTAACTTCTTCATTTGCTTGTAAAATGTGTGATTTTTTTCTTCTTTTTTACAGAGATGTCACATTTTAATCTTTTGGCAGCAATTGCGCCATCTTCCAAGTTATCCCTGTATAATCAAATGTAAATATGTTTCACCATGATTGCTATTGTATTATCATATTACACTTAATGTAAATTGGAGATGGCTTGTATAAGAGCCACAAAATGGTTATGTAATAACTTGCCATGCCATGAAATATACAATCAACAGGTGATACACTTACGTATGACACTAATTTTCAAAGAAAATCCCCATAATACACAAGAGTCCACAAATCAAATAACAGAGAGCGCTACATTTAAATTTTGAATAAAACCTTTCTTTGAAAGTGGATTTTCCCTCGTTGGTTGTCTGGGGATAAGATCAACGAGAAGCATGCGGCTAAAGGGACATCACTCACCAACTCCTGCCTTCAATTTATACAACCAGAGCACCACTGATGCAGAAATTCAAAAGTTTAAATTTTGGGTAAAGTTTTTGATTGTCCGGTGGTGATGATTTGTTGTTGATATAAGAGAAAGATGACATGATGAAGGTTAATGCAGGCCTCCCAGTGACTCTTTTTTAAAATAAAGGTTTTTTCAAAGGTTGGAAAAGTTAAAATAAAGGTTTTTAAAGGTTTTGGTTTTAAATAAAAAGGTTTATAAAGGTTGTTAACTCATGAAATAAATTTTCATACAATGAGCATATTCTGGGGCAAAAGGCAGTTGGTGGCGCCAAAAGTCCATTACTTACGTGAAGTTGGAAATTTTATTTTGGTCCTGCTACTTTTTAAATGTGTGTTGAGAAAAGATATGCTATTAAATGGATGTGTATACTTACCAATGAAGCTAAAACCTTGGCACGCGTATCATTTACCTTACTTAACTTTGAAAATAAAGGTTTTTAAAGGTTTTAAAGGTTATTTTAAAAGGAATAAAGGTTCAATTTGAGGGTTTTAAAGGTTTTTAAAGGTTTACCGGGAGCCCTGTTATTGACAGCTCACCAACCCCTGCCCTCAGTTTATACAATTTTTTTTACAAAAGACTATAGAGAAAATGTCACACAAACCTTAACCACATCTTTAGCAAATGACACCAATGCCTTGTTTGCTTCAGCAGATTCTGCTTCTACGGGAGTTTTGAGGACCGGTAGCAGTTCCAGCTCTGCCCATAACATCAGTTTCACAAATTGAGGAGAGAAGTCGTTGAGGCTCATGGATGAGGAGGCAGAAGCGTCACCTTCATCAGAGTTAAACTGGAAACAAAATAGGATGTGTTGTATTGTATTTCAATTCTATGTCATTACTTGAAAGAAATGAATGATACTTACTTATTGGAACCATTGATCTCACCACTAACGTTCATTGTTAAACTGATATATACTGATTTTGCCTATACTGATATCAGTCAGGGCACGTGATAGGAAATTTTAATTTTATTTTTGATAACAGGTCAATTTTTTCCCCTGCTACTTGGTATTTTCACCTGCTTTTTTTAATTCTATTTATAACTTTACAAATATAAGACAGTCTACTACATTATATAAAGTACAATACAAATTACAATTTTATCAGAAAATAAAGAAATACATGGAGAATCTCATTAAGTCCAGGTCATTCCATCTGATATTTTGACTACTTTTGACCTGCTATTATGTCTTTTCTAATAGCAGGTGATGATATTGATCACCTGCTAGCAGAAAATATGGCCTGCGTTTTCGCCTGTCGCAGGCCGCTATCACAAGCCTATCACAACACGCTATCACAACACACAATCAAATAAAAGAATATTAAAGGATTAGTTCAGGGGTCAAGCAAGTTCATCTTATTTGAAAGAAGACTTTAAAAGAAACAAAATGGTGAAGAAAACGTTCAAACTCTTATTTCGTTAAGGAAATATTAAAGTCTAAAGCTCTGTCTTATCTTTCTAGAAATGACTGGTGTAGTAAGTCTACTATGAAAGGTTGGCACCCATATCCTCACATTCTTAACAATGGTTAATGTAGTTTAGGAAATTTATTAAACTTTTTCCCTATTTCATTTATTTTCCCTCAAACTTTCTTTAGGTAGTAAATTATAATCATTCTTACAAGATTCTGTTTTATTACTCTTCTGACATATCCAATGGTCTTTAAATCACAAAATCGCAAGACAAAATATGATAAAATACATAAAGACTTTAAGGAACCTGAGGCAGTGACATCACAACTAGTCTGATTTCAGTCGTTTCAACACAAATAATACCAACTTAAAAACTGTAATATCTCCTTAACGGAATAAGATTATTGAATGTTTTCTTCACCATTTTATTTCTTTTGAAGTCCTGTTTCATATAAGATGGACTTGCTTGACCCCTAAACTAGTCCTTTAAATTATCAAAATAATATACTTAAGATACAAAACAAATAAAACTTACAATAAGAAATGGTGAATTTGAATAAATTAATCATCATAACTTAGGATTTCAGTTCTGTGTTTCATTGCTTTATCTACAAACAGTACAATTTTTAATAGAAGAGAAAGGTTTTTTTGAGTTCATCAACAAACAAAATCTACTAATAAGATGAAAAAAGAAGAATTTTAGTATAGGCCACACTTGAAATGGCAACCATAGGGGTCATTAGTATTAGGCTGCATAGTAAAAACTTCAAATTTGGTTGATTTTTGTTTTTTCCTTGAAACCTCACCACCTCGTCCCGATACATATTACGTGGAAAATCCCTTTGACATCTATTCAACTCCGACATTAAGGGGTACAAGAAACTTAAGAATGCGACAACTTAATTTGTTCATGGCTGTAGATCAGCTGTATGTTTGTTTGTTTGATGAGGGCCTAATGGCACCACAACAATGAGGGTCAAATTGTGCCTGAGAGGTTAGATCATTCTAGAGGTAGGAAGGAAAGAAAACTGGGAGATTGAGAGAAATACAAGAACTAAAAGTCAGAAAGCTGGGATCGAGAGAGGAGGTGCATGGGTGGAGAAAAAAAAAGTAGAGAGAGGGGAGTGGGAGAAGAGGACTAAATATGGTTGTAGAGGGAATCATTATGAAGAAAGGAGATAATTTTTTCCGAAGGGTTTTCCTGGAAGAGCTCGGCAATTGAGTCGTGGGGAGCGAGGAAAGCTTTAGGAAGGTTGTACAGCGGGCAAGCAAGGAGAACGTGATGGACTGTGAGGGTGTAATGGCAATTGTTGCAGAGGGGTTGGGGGAGCCAATAAAGACGTGGGAGTGAGTGAGGTGGGTGTGACCTATTCTAAGACAGGTAATATAAACGTTGTAGACACGAGAGAGGTTGTTGATGGTGGGTTTGATCGGAATGGTGGGCTGGATAGCGTGGAGTTTGTTATCAATTTGAAAGTCCCATGAGGTTTGCCAGCGGTCACAAACAAGGGAAGCGATAAGCTGTTTGATGTCAGGAAGGGTTTTGGGAAATGGGGTAGGGCGGAGGTTGAGGGCAAATTTAGCGGCTGCATCAGCCCTGTCATTGCCAGGATGCCAACATGGCTGGGTATCCAGAAGAAAATAATACTTTCAGTTGTAGCATACCTTTGCTTGCAGGTGGACCAGGAGACGAATGTATGCTGAGATAGACTCCACAAGAATATCATCTGATATTGTTCCTGTGGTGCCCAGAAAACGCTTCTCAATACGACCCTGAAAATAATGCAGCATGTGCATCAATTATTAACACAATATATCATTAATAACACATTTTCAATTCGAGTAGATTTTTATATACAGCTGATTTTTATCAGCACATATTCTTATCATGTATTTAACATGAAAAATTTGTTTTTTACTTATATAACAGGATTTAAACAAACTTATAATTTCTTTAATACAGTCACATAAATACTAAATCATTGCAAAAATAAAAAACGAAAACTTGTGCAGATTAATATATTACAATTTTAATACAGACGAAAAACTGATGTTGGTAGAGCATTCATATTATTAAATTTATTCATAAAATGTTATATTACAAGGATTATATTTCCACAATTTAATTTTTGATAAAAAGTAAAATAATTTTCTTTCAGAAATCATGACATGCATAGAGCCTTACATCAGCTAGCACCACTCTCAATGATTACTTATGATGGCACAAGCGAAAGTGTCCACCACTTCTACAACTTTGTGAGTGGATAATTGGTGGAGTCTGATGCATGATGAGTACTGCTGTAGCAGAACGTCAAGATTCTTGAGACCAAGATCTGGTCTCGGCAGGACGGTTTAAAAAAGGCTACTCTTAATGTGTTTACTCACCATGGCACAAGCCAATAAGACTCTTTAAAAAAGGCTACTCTTAATGTGTTTACTCACCATGGCACAAGCCAAGGTATCCACCAACTCTACAACTTTGTGAGTGGACGACTGGAGGAGTCTGGTGCATGATGGGTAATGTTGCAGCAGGGCGTCCAGATACTTGAGACCAAGATCTGGTCTTGGCAGGACAGGTTCAATAAAGGCCACTCGCTTATTCTTCTTGGAGTTCTATGAACATGATCAAAGAATAAAAAATCAAAAAGTGTTGAGTTGAAAGGTCCCACCTAATTGAATTTGAAGCATCTCCACAATATTTTATCCTTTGAGGTTGTCCAACTGTACATTTTTTTCTTTAATTTCTTTTCAAGCAAGATTGTATTGTTTCAATTGCTATTCAGACATGGAATCAGTTCTTTTGAGCACACTTTCCATTGCTATAATTTTCTTTCGAGCAAAAATATAAAATGCTACTGAGGCCTAGACATATTGTTTTCAGTCCTTTTCAAACCAGAACTGCCTTTGGTCAGCGAGATACAAAGTGCAATTGAGACCAAGGTTTATTCTTCTCAGGCAAGAAACTTCACATACCAGCAACATTCCATCAAATTAAACTTATCGTTTGCGACAACGACAGCAATTTTCAATAAAAGACAAACAATGACTATCTGCACAGTATTTCTTGGGAGTATGAGTATTGAAACAGATTAATTATTGCTAATATGCAGGACAAACGAAGAGATGAAATAATCTAGCAGACTGATAAAATACTATTTTTATCAAATTTTTAAAACACTTCATATCACTAAAATTTTCCCCAAGGACAAACTTTTTATTAAAGAGTTTAACATCCAAAATAATTTACAGAGGTCAGGCAGTTCAGGCTTGCATATTTCAAACATGAAATTGGAACAAGTGGCACACTTTTTTTTGGAAGCGATAAGACTGATGGATTTGTTGCTATTAATGATGATTGACAATAGCTCTAAAACAATTTAGCTAATAATGCCTCTAAGGAGTCATCGTTTAAAACTTTATGAATTAGTAGAGAAAAATAGCACAAAAGTCCATCAAAAATCTTAAAAATACCCAACATTCCCTAAAAATTTGAGCTTCTGATATTATTATGCAAATTGTATGCAAACTTGTGATACAGGAACAGGCAGATCTCTCTTTTTTCTTATGTTATTCCTTTCTTTTTTAACTATCAACCATCATTTTTTGAAGGGAAGTCCCCGATTCTAACAAGGTTTTGGATCTTAGTACTACCCCAGTACTAAAATTAAATGTAAAAGAAATTGAGCTAAGAAGAAAGAAACATATAGAATAACATAAACAATTTTTGTTCTCTTTCTGTGCATACATACTAAATTTTGCATTCATATACAAATTTCAAACTTTGATCAGCCATAGCTCATATACTAAATATGCTATATTTATCATTCAAAGATTGCTCTGCTAAAATTGTATTGTCTTTGTGATGGAAATATAACAATAATTGTCTATGTACCTATAAAACAAATTTAAAAGCAAAATGTAGTTGTTATACCTTTGAAGCTGAGCGTTTTTCTTTTTGTCTATGCCACTTCCTGGGTCAGAGCTTTTCTGCAGGGCTGGGATGAACCAGTTGATAATCATATCCAAAACATCCGAGCCACGCCCCAAGACACCAGACAAGTCAGCAAAGGCCTGTAGGTGTCTGAGGTAGCGTTGCTCGGGAGGGATTTGAGAGTAGACAGACATCCATTGCTGAAAGTGACAACAAGAATATAAATGGTGGTTGGTGAGGTTTAACAGCACCACAACAGCAATGGTCAAATCGTGCCGGAAATATTATATTATGTCAGTTTGTTTGTTTTTTGTTTAACAGTTAAAAGTCATGTGGTTAAAGAGGTTAATTACGAATGGTTAATTGTTTGGTGCTTGGACTGAGTGCAAAGGGAAGTGTTAGTCTTGTGGCAGTGCTATGAGGTCGAATATAGTAAATGATGGTATCAAGAGTATATGGAGACTACTGTATGTCAGAGGTTGAAAAGCGGTTGAAATTATTTCAGCTCTAAATGTCCCCAAGAATTTGCTGAACATACAAAATTGACAAAAAACACATAATTTTTTTGGGAGGCTGCACAAAATGCAAATGTTATATTCATAGTTTCCTTCCTATGATAACAAAAATCAATTCAATTTATTTCCAATGCTTAGGTGACAAGACTTTTTCATAACAATTTAACATATACAAGACATATTCAAATAAAACTATACATTCAACAAAAAGGAAGAAACAGTGAATTTGAATAAAATAATCGTCATACCTTAGGATTTTGGTTCTGTTTCATTGTTTTGTTTAAAAATAGAACAATTTTAATAGAAGAGAAAGTTTATGAATATCACCAGCATTAGAAGTCTTAGAGGAATTGTTTGGTGGTCAGGCAAATCAATCTTTTATGATAGAGGACTGGAAGGGAAATAGAGCAGTGCAGAGACTATACTGTAAAAACGTCTTGCACGCAGGAAATATCAAATTTTAAGATACCATAAGTTTGTTTGGAAATAACTGGTGTCTTACAGGTAGAGCAGACCTGGAAAAAATCTACAGAAAAAATGAAAATTCGCAGGAAGATTTTTATAGATTTCTTCAGTAAGCAATAGTATATGTGATAAAAATGTGCTCTAAAAATGTCTCCCATGTAATTAACCTGTCTGAGTTAAATGATTGACATATTTTTCAACCAATCACCACATGAATTTGCCTAGCAACAAAATCTGCAGAACTAAGTAGGGCAAACATCCTATGCAGTACTGGTACAGTACAACTAGCTACCGGTGTGCCCTCATGTAGGCAATGCAATTTACTGTACAAAACAAATTTCTGTACACACAGACCGAGTGACGGCAAAATGGTGAACAAAAATTGTGCTTACTGGGCCCACTGTGGGCTTTGTAAATCTAATTGCTGTTACCCAGAACACTTAGCAAACTGAGTTTTGTTGGACCCTTTTGCTAAAAACTCATTTTGCCATAAATAGATCAAAGCTTGCAGCAGGCCCGGCAAACATCTAAATGTCAATGCACTGGTAATGCACGATTGCGGATTGTTTGCCCCCACCTACTTACCGCGTTGTTATGGTGGGTGTGGCTTATTTTGTATCTCAGACAGGTTAATTGTGTGATGAATATGTTTGTTTGTTTGATGAGAGTTCAACGGCACCACAACAGCAAAGGTCAAATTGTGCCTAAGAGGTTGGATCATTCCAGAGGTAGGAAGGAGAGTGAACAGGGAGGGGATTGATAGAAACACGAGAACTATAAGCCAGAAAGTTGGAATCGAGAGAGGTGTATGGGTGAAAAAATAATGTAGAGAGAGAGAGGGGGTGGGGAAGGAGGACTAAATATGGTTGTAGAGGGAAGCATGATAAAGAAAGGAGATAATTTTTCCCTGAGATTTTTTTTGGAAGAGCTCGGCTATTGAGTTGTGGGCAGCGAGGGAAGCTCTGGGAAGGTTGATAAGGGGGCAAGCAAGGAGAATGTGATGGACTGTGAGGGTGCAGTGGCAATTGTTGCAGAGGGGTGGGGGAAGCCATGAAAAAGGGAAGCATGTAAAGATGTATTTATTACATTAATATTATTTCTGTCACAATTTTTCATTGGAAGATTTTCACACCTTTATCAAAAACCATTGGAAATTTTAGAATTAATTCCAACACAGGTACAGTAAATGGACATAACAATCTCTATATCAGATTAAAGAGTATATATAATATCATGAGCAGATGAGTATTAAATCTTGCAAAATTTGTAATCAATGACTGGGTAGACCAGCTCAAAATCATCTTGTAATTCTTAAAATAATATTTTTGCTAAATCTTTGTCACTCAAATTGATAGAATTATATTGGGAGCATGACAAAGTCTCAAAAATGATTTGTTGAAAATTGCTCCCCTATTTCAAAGATCTATGATAGACATCTACAAAACAAAGAATTTACAAAGAAAACAACAAGGTCGCCCTGTAATACATCACAGAATTTGCATGAAATATGCAAATTGATGCCTGAGATTTTAAAATGCTGTAAAAAGATCAATGTTCAACTGATTTTATGAATTTTTTTGCTCTATGCTTGAAAATCAAAACAATATTGCAGAAAATACCCACAAAAATTGTGAAATCTGATGCTGTGATGTCACTTCTAGTTAGTTTGATATCAGACAATGCTACACAAATCTCATTGAACTTTAAACTTTAATGGTTTGTTGATGTTTAATGCCACCACAACAGTCAGAGTCAAATGTGCTACTGAAACTTTAATCTTACTATTTTCAAAAAATTAAAAACATTTTTGAAAACCGTCATCACAATTTGTTCCTTTTTTGTCCTCCTTTATAAAATCTTAACACAGGTAAGAACTAAAATCATCCTCTTAATCTGTTTATAGTCAAATCTTTAATATCTTACCTGAAACTTGGTATACTTGATGCTGGCAAATAGGTTGCCAAGACAAGGATAGCTTGAACAGATCTCCCTTCCTGCATGAAATCAATCAAATTGAAGTCAAATTGCTGAAACTACACATTTATAATTGCTGAAACTACACGTTTATAACAGCTGAAACTACACGTTTATAATTGCTGAAACTACACGTTTATATTGCTGAAACTACATGTTTATAATTGCTGAAACTACACATTTATAATTGCTGAAACTACACATTTATAATTGCTGAAACTACACATTTATAATTGCTGAAACTACACATTTATAATTGCTGAAACTACACATTTATAATTGCTTAAATTACACATTTATATTGATGGAAACAATTGATCGTCTTCCAATTCATACCTGTTGAAATCCTAATGAACATCTTTACGATGTTGGGCATATAAGCACATAAATTAAGATCTATGCACTAGTAACACTAGCTAAAATGCTTTAAAAAATCATTAAAATAACAAATAATTAAAATTACTTATATATAATACGGGGGACAATTCAAAGATAATACAAAATCTTGCTGTATTTAAGAATTTTTAGACTTGTCTACAAAAGAAACTTTGACAGGAATATAACAATAATCAACATTAGGGCTGTCAGGATATGGGTAAATCAGATAGATATTGATTATCTTGGACAAAAATATCACAATATATATTACCATATTGTGATATCTATGTTATGGTTGATAATTTAGGAAAACTGCTTGGGTTTTTAGCATGCAGATCTCAATTATTCTGTAAAATTTGAGATCTAAGAAAATGAAGCCTAAAAGAATCAGATTTGCTGCAAATATTCTGTTCAATCTCATTCATTTGAAATATTTCTGAAATTCTGTTTCACAAGTTTATGCTTTAATATGCAGTTTACATGTGAAAATTACATATTACAATGTGTTGGTTAGGCCGAGGGTATTTTTGATATGGAAATAAACAAGATCACGATATCGCAATATATCGTAACAGCCCTAATCAACATGTACAAACCTGGAATGTTGCAAGAAAATCTGGAAGGGCTTTGCCGTACTTGCTCACCAACTTTTGCTTCAAAGTTTCGTTGACAGGCTAATAAATGAGAAAGCGCATAGTGATTTTCGTGGTTAAATTGCACTTGATTATCTAATTGCACTTTATAATGGCAATTCGTTTCACACACTCGTAGTTATCAAAAAAAAATATCCAAGTAAAGAATGGAAGTAGGAAAGAGTATATTAATCAAAATATATCAATTTTGCGGCAGTAGAAAAATCTCCAGAGAATGGCAAAATTTAAAGATGCAACTTTATATGCGATGACTTGTAAGTACAAAACCATTCCCAAGACGTTAAACAGCAAGATATTAGACAGCAAGATGTTAGACAGCAAGACGTTAGACAGCAAGATGTTAGACAGCAAGACGTTAGACAGCAAGATGTTAGACAGCAAGATATTAGACAGCAAGATGTTAGACAGCAAGATGTTAGACAGCAAGATGTTAGACAGCAAGACGTTAGACAGCAAGATGTTAGACAGCAAGATGTTAGACAGCAAGACGTTAGACAGCTAGATGTTAGACAGCAAGACGTTAGACAGCAAGATATTAGACAGCAAGATGTTAGACAGCAAGACGTTAGACAGCAAGATGTTAGACAGCAAGATGTTAGACAGCAAGATGTTAGACAGCAAGACGTTAGACAGCAAGATGTTAGACAGCAAGATGTTAGACAGCAAGACGTTAGACAGCTAGATGTTAGACAGCAAGACGTTAGACAGCAAGATATTAGACAGCAAGATGTTAGACAGCAAGACGTTAGACAGCAAGATGTTAGACAGCAAGACGTTAGACAGCAAGACGTTAGACAGCAAGATGTTAGACAGCAAGATGTTAGACAGCAAGACGTTAGACAGCAAGATGTTAGACAGCAAGACGTTAGACAGCAAGATGTTAGACAGCAAGATGTTAGACAGCAAGATGTTAGACAGCAAGATGTTAGACAGCAAGACGTTAGACAGCAAGATGTTAGACAGCAAGATGTTAGACAGCAAGACGTTAGACAGCAAGATGTTAGACAGCAAGATGTTAGACAGCAAGATGTTAGACAGTAAGATCTTAGACAGCAAGACGTTAGACAGCAAGATGTTAGGACAGCAGGAAATAAATTTGAGGCGATAGCTGATTTTGCATATTTACTTCAGAGAAATGTCAGTAGTGTTGCATCTAGTATTGGATTATTTTGGGGTCATCCACACTTTTAGGAAAAGAGCTCCTTTAAAAGACACCCCAGCAAACAAAACAGATACATTCAGGACAAATACCAACCTTAGCAAGCTCGCTCGTGATTCCAGACCACAAGATAGCAACAACCTCCAGCATCCCTTCCATCACATCAGTGTCTTTGAGGGACAGCCCATCTTCATTCTCGTTCTCCTTCTCCTCTTCATCTGCATTGCTCTCATTGGACAAATTAGAGGTGTCGCTTCCAACTAAGGTGTCTCCGCCTCCATCCTTGGGAGGTTGAGTTTCGCGGGCATCTCGGATGCAGCCACGGATACAACGGCATAAAAGCAACAGGAAGTCAACTGGTTAATGATAGATCAGTATATCTGTTATATACCTTTTCTCTGAATTCTATTGATATTACGGGAAAGTTTTGGAATATAATTAAAGTCAAAATATTATTACTCTAGTTTTATTGTAAAAGGACAATTGCTCCTAATCAGAAAAAAATATGCTTCATCGATGAATTCTGCCTGAAGTTCATAATATAATCTAAATCATAATCTAATCAAAGTATAATGATGATTTGTTGAAAGGGCATCAGATATCATCACATAAGTTTCTGCTGTGTAAGAAGAATTATATTTAGGTGGGGAACTTTTTTTTGGAGAAGTTTGTAAAAGCATTTCAATTTTTTTTTTTTTTTTTAAAGTTTACAACATTTTTAAGGCTTAAAAAGTTAAAAAAGTATAAATGTTAATTAAGTTGAACAGATGAAAACAAAGTAAAAAATTTACAAAGCAAACTAACCCGAGTATGCCACTGGCATATGCTGTATTGCATAGCAATAGAAGACACGAGATGCAGCAGAATTAGCCCTGATCAGCATTATCAGACGGTCAATCAATACGGATGGATCACTGTCCATAGGATGGAAGGAGTTGAAGAGGAGCTTGACGATTCTTCTGGCCACAGGAGGAGAATCCATCTCCAGTCTGGCCAGCAGGTCCTCAATGGGAACTATTCCAAATACCTATTGGAGATTAACAAGAACAGTAATAATGACCCTGAAGCTTAAGTAACATAATTCTGCCTCAACAATCGTGATACCACAACTTTGATTTGACGATATTATCTTTATTAGGCCTAAAATAAAACTTGTTTGTTTGTCCTATCTTGTGGAAAATTTTAAGGAAAGGGCAGAATATTTCCTCACAGTCAAGACTGGCTCACTCAGGGTTAATATTATCAAAAACACTTAAAAAACAGAATTAAAACACTTCAGATTGTTGGTTCCTTTTATTTTGCTCATTTTTAATATCTATGCTTTTTGTTTAATTTGGGATTTTTTTCACTTGGCTGACACAAACAGGCAGGACAACTTTGTATTCTATTACAAACTCTTGTGGGCGGTGGGCTTCATTTTCTCTGCAGTTACAGCAACAGGCAAAAGTGGTCAACACCATTTTATAAGGATTTGTAGGGAATTTTACGAAGTGTAGTGATTTTTGAAAAGTAAAAAAAAAAAGAAAACAAAACTGTTTAGAAACCCCATATTTCAGCAAGCTAGGGGTTGAGGGGGAAAACAGACATTTTGTAAGGCCTTATAAGACACCATTGATATTATCTTATGATCAATTTCACAGGGAATTCAAGATTTTTAACATATTTTTCCATGTAACGAATTTCTTCCTTAAATGTAAAGAAAATTAGGATTTATGAAATAGTAATTAATCAAAATCTAAATATAAGTAGAATTTTTTTTAAAGTGAATAATCATTAAAATAAGTTTTCACACAATATTTACCATCAGATAAAGTGTTCATGATATCGCTACATCATGACGCATAATATACTGATATGCAGGTGATACTGATGGCAGCCTCAATGTAAAGTTTACGTAATTTTTCGGTTGTCCGATAATATTATAGAATGTAAAAAGTTTATTGCCTTTATGTTCCTTTAAAAAACAAAAGGTTGACTTTAAGTCTTCATAAAACAGATAAGAAAATAACCACTTGAATAACCTTTAGTATAAAAGTGCCTTCACTCTGATTGACCATCACTTCTATTCATTTACCTTGATGGTCTTCAGACCTTTGATCTTGATCAGCAAGTCCAAGAACGTGAGGATGACCTTCTCAGATGTGTCATGGATGAAATCCTTGAGGGTCGGCAGCAGGTGCTTCAAGAGGGGATGACTCATGGGATTGTCCAGGACAAAGCTCAGGCCCTAGAAGATGTTCACAAGACCATAATTAATTCACAACAGGAGAGGAATATAAATGTGATACTTCATTGTGAAGGTGGGTTGAGTGGTAAATCAATGCCATCCATTCAGTGACCGTTTTTCACAAAGTTATTGTCGTAATGAGATGCATAGTTTCATAATAATCAAATGGGACAATGTTTGGTTAATACATGTATCTTCATACACACATTTTTGATCTGCACATGCTCAATAGGAACAACAAAATGGAGACCTGAGTAAAATTGTCAACAAATTGTTAAAGAGGTCAAATTCGATGTCACCGAATATCACTACTGAACAGTTGTTAGATAACTGTGCAACTCCTGTAAAATTCATCTTAGCAGCATGGACTCTGCCACTTTTTTCTTACACATGACAGCTTACCTTACAAGTTGGTTTTGGTCTGGTTTAACGACATGTCAACAGTGTGATAAATGGTGCCAGAGAGGTAAACTTACATCAAAAGTAACAAAATTTTAATCATTAAACTTTACCCCTACCCATACCGAACCCATACATCTTTTTAGTTTGGTTTAATTTGGTTTGTTGATAAATAACTGCACTGTGACAGTCAGAGTCAAATGTGCCAAAAAGGTGTTAAAAATTTAAGGTGCAAGAGTTAGGACAGAGATGATTGGAAGAGGGGGTAAGAAGGAAATAAAAAATAAAAATAAAGGTGCAAATAAAGATAAAAGGAAGAATAGGAAATGTAAGATAGGTAATGGGGTGGGGGAGGAGTATAGATAAGGAATAAATAAGGTGGAATAAGTTGCTATTGCAGAGGAAGGTGATGATGTTCAAGGGGGATTGTTCTTGAAGACGTCAGAAATAGAGGTGGAGGGGGAGAGGGATGATCTGGAGTTGAGGTATTAAGGACAGGTTTAGAGGATATGTTAGATATCGAGAGTTCGGTATTGCAAGTGAGGCAGAGACGTTTGGGAAAGCCTGATAGGAGGTAGGAGTGGGTGAGGAAGGAGTGACCAAGACATATACGGGTGATGACAATGTCCTCTCTATGATTGCGACTGTATAAGGGAGGGCTGATCCCTACTTTAGGATTGATAGTGTGGAGTTTGTAAGTAGTCTCAAGATTCCAGAAGTCTTGCCAAGTTATCCTGAGGTGGCTGAAAATTTTAAGGCGACAGTCAGTGTGGCATAGGGATTGAGGAAATGTGGTTCAACAGGGCATTGTTGGCTGCCTTGTTGGCCCATTCGTTCCTAGGAATACCGACGTGGCTGGGGATCCAGAAGAAGATGATTTTCTTTCCAGAGGAAGAGAGAGAGTAAAGTTTGTTTAAGATTTGTAAGATAAGTGGATTAGACTATAGCATGTTAAGGATGCCTGTGAGAACTGATTTGGAGAAATGATAGCAAAGCAGGAGTGGAAGGAGAGTTCTGCAAAGTTTAAAGCTAGGAGAATAGCCTTTGTTTCAGCAGAATAGATGGAGGATCCATCTGGGTGAGGCCGTGACAGTCTGCGGCGGCTGCTGAGGAGCCTTCCCGTGTGGAACCGTCAGTGAAGAGGAAGGAGTAGTCATGGAAGTGTCTACTGAGTTGGCAGTATTTGGAGCAAAAAAAGGCTGGGTTGTGAAGAGCTTTCCTGTAAGTGAGGCCTAAGAGGACTTTGGGGGAGCAATAACCCAGGTGGGGGTAGAAAAGATAGTGCGCCTGGCTATACAGAAAACGTTAATGTTGGCTTTGGGGAGGTGGGAATGCATTCGGATACCGAAAGGTGAAGGGATGTGTTTGTTGAGATTGAAGAGGTTAGTAAAAGAGAGCGGATAGAGTGGAAACAAGGATTCTGTGGGTCAGTGAGGATGTAAAGAGCGAAAGAGAGACTGGTCTTGGTGCACCTGAGGCCAAGGGGGACTTCGATGGTTTCTACATAAAGACTCGTAATGGGCGTGGTTTGGATGGCAACAAGGCAGATCCTTAGGACAGTGTTTTCGATGATCTCAATGTGTTTGAAGTAAAATTTGTGGGCAGAGCCGTAAATAAAATTGCTGTAGTCCAGCTTGGATCTGAGGAAGGAGCAATATAAGGTGAGATGATTCGCTTTCCAGTCTGTATTGGAAAGGAGATTGAGGAGATTGAGGGTTTTGTAACAGTTGGTTTTGAGGATGTTGATGTGGAGAAGATAAGAAAGCTTAAAATTGAGAGTGATTCCAAGGAATCTAGAACTTTCCTTATTGGGAATGATGGAATCTTTGAGATGGGAGGGTGGGATGAAGAAAGAAAGAGTTGCTGTTGTCTTTATAGTAATAGATGAATCCGCACCTCCTTCTCTAATATACTCCACCCTCACCCTGAAAAAGAAAATCTTTATAGATGCAACATAAAACATGATGCTACACTTTCAAATGGATACCTGCTAAAATGATGCTTTTTTTTTTTTAACTTACTTTAAATATGTTGACCCTGACATCAGTGGAGGCAGAGTCATACACCAACTGCTGGATGAGTTTTGTCAAAAATGCGGCCAAGGTATGGGCAGGTATCAGCTCCCAGAACGTCCCGCAGATGCGGCAAACTCCTTGGATGCCCACCACTCTCACCAGAGGACATGGATCATCAAGGAGATTCTATATGAGAGAGATAGACATAATTAGCTAGTTTGTTTGTTTGTCTGTTGAGGATATACGACACAGCAACATTCAGAGTCAGATGTGCCACACTGAGGTAAAAATGAAATCAGACTATAACAAAATAAGTGATAGAGGTTTAAGTATGAAGGCTAGGTGAGGTTTTAGAGAGGAGAAAAGGAAGCTGAAGGATCTAGGGGAACTAGCATAAGGATAAATTCGTCCAAATATTAACAAAATTAGTGGGTTAAAATATTCGATATTTTTCACAAACTTAAAATATTCTCAGAATTATATAGTTTTTACAAAATTAATCACAAAAAATGTCTTTTTTGGTGAACCTTGTTGCTGAGAAGGTAAGAAATTGATTGTGAAAATAATGGAATCATCAAGTTATTGAGCTTGGGAAGGGTTCCATTAGGAGAGGGGAGGGACTGGGGTAGATGATATACTTGTAGCAATTATGATGCATCCCACAATTGAGCGAGCAAAGAGAGAATGAGTGGTAATTTGCGGAAGGTCAGGTATAATCCAAATCCATTATATTTATGATCAAACAATCTTCGGAGGCGCTGTACAATAAGCAATAATAGTAACAAAAGTAATATATACAATATGAAACAACACAAAACGTCTCTGGTAGGTTTGTTTGTTTGATGAGGGCTTAACGGCACCACAACAACGAGGGTCAAATTGTGCCTGAGAGATTAGATTATTTTAGAGGTAGGAAGGAAAGAAAACAGGGGGAGATTGAGAGAAATACAAGAACTAAAAGTCAGAAAGCTGGGATCGAGAGAGGAGGTGCATGGGTGTAAAAGAAAAAAAAAAGTAGAGAGAGGGGGGTGGGAGAGGAGGACTAAATATGGTTGTAGAGGGAGCATGACGAAGGAAGGTAGGTTTGTTAAATAGGATCACTGAATCTTATCAAACAGGTATGTTTTTAATTTGGACTTAAATGAATCAACAGATGAAGACTTCTAAATGTCATTTGGTATATCTTTCCACCATGTTGGGCTCACAATGCCAAAAGAGCAACCACATTAAATGACTGAAGTCTAGCTAGCAAATGGAATCAGAAGCCTTTTGTATGTCATTCGATCTCATATCCCGATCACTTATTGGCAATTCCACCAACAGATCTTTAAGATACTTAGCGACTTAATGTTCAAACACTTACATATCAGAGTGAGTACGTTCTTATGCTGTGTGCTGCACACAGAGAAAAATTGCAATTTGCAAGTTCCGAGGGGAAAATATTGCTTTAACAACCTGCAAAGAAGTACATTGTGATTCATATCAATTGTGATGAAATTTTCAGTCTTAGCCAATCACCTCGAGGGCATCAATCTGTTTTTGCAGGATGGCGTCCATCTCCTCTTTATTGCTCTCAGGGTCCTGCAGAGGAAAGGCATCGACCAATAGGCTTGCAGCATTTGCTCTCACACCAGCATTAGCAGCCTGAAAAAGTAATACAGAAATGTATATCATCAAAACTTTAAAAAACATTTCATAAATCATTAGAAATTGAGATGTACTGTACAGGAGGCAATATTTATAGCAATAGAACTACTTTATTTACAAATTGCTAGTATTTTCTACAACAAAAGAAAACTTCGTCTAAGATTTTCAAAACAAAAAATTAAAAATCCACCTTTTTTGTGAGACATTTTCATAGATTGTCCTTTTTTTGTGAGACATTTTCATAGATTTTTCATGTTCTATATTTTGTATTCACTTTCACTTAGTTTTCCTTTGCTTTGTAAAATGACCCTAATTACTCTTTATAGATAAATATGTCCTATATTTTGTATTCACTTTCACTTAGTTTTCCTTTGCTTTGTGAAATGACCCTAATTACTCTTTGTAGATAACAGCACTCACATTTTCTCAACAGAACCGCTAGAAAATCCCACATAAACTGAATATGTATAAAAATAAATGTATAATTGCAGAAAATCGCACTTACCGACAATGCCCTCCACAAAATTGGATTGTAGAGTCTCAGAAGCATTTTGTCTACACACTGTTGTCGTTTCTGCTGAGCAAAATGGCACAGTAGCTACAAAGATGACAGAAAAAGGCAAATAATGCTGTGTTAACTGTACAGTAAGGTCGAGAACAAAAAAAACAAGAAGTGGTTAATGAGTAGTAGTAAAATATTTAATATGCTCTTATCCCCCTCCTATCAAACATGCTGGGGTTAAGCAACTACCTTCATGTATGCTTAATAGATACTAAGGAATTCATAAACTAAGCAGACAAGAGCCAATACCAGAAATATCTTTTTTTTTGTGCAGGATATGCGTCACAGCAATAATCTAAGTTAAACTAACGTAAAAATGAAATCAGAGTGCTAAAATGAAGTATAGAGAAGGTTAGATATGAAGACTAAGTGAAGTAGAACAGAGGAGAAAAGAAAGGGGTGGGGTGAAAGTACAGCACTAGAATAGTAAAATACTTGTTTACCTGTCTGAGGATGGAGGAAAGAGATTTTGCTCCCCCTGTAGGCGCATGAGCAGCAAAGTACATCAGGTGTTGAATGCAATGTTCTTCATTAACAACAGGAGGAGGTGGGGGGGATTTAAGGTGAAGTACAGCAATAGAATAATAAACAAATAGATTACTTGTTTACCTGTCTGAGGATAAAGGAGAGAGATTTTGCTCCCCCTCTAGGTGCATGAGCAGCAAGGTACATCAGGTGTTGAATGCAATGTTCTTCATTAACAACAGGAGGAGGTGGGGGGATTAAGGTGAAGTACAGCAATAGAATAATAAACAAATAGATTACTTGTTTACCTGTCTGAGGATAAAGGAGAGAGATTTTGCTCCCCCTCTAGGTGCATGAGCAGCAAGGTACATGAGGTCCTGAATGCAATGTTCTTTATTGGCAACGGGAGGGGTAGGGGGGGGGGGTCGAGTGAAGTACAGCAATACAATAATAAACAAATAGATTACTTGTTTACCTGTCTGAGGATGGAGGAGAGAGATTTTTCACCCCCTCTAGGTGCATGAGCAGCAAGGTACATCAGGTCCTGAATGCAATGTTCTTTATTGGCAACGGGAGGGAAGATGGAAGGGGGGGGGGGGGGGATGAAGTACAGCAATAGAACAATAAACAATAGATTACTTGTTTACCTGTCTGAGGATGGAGGAGAGAGATTTTGCGCCTCCTCTAGGCGCATGAGCAGCCAGGTACATTAGGTCCTGAATGCAATGTTCTTCAATTTTCTAAAGAAATGAAAAAATGCAATTTAAAATCATTTAAGTCCTTACCCTTTTAATCTAATGCATGATATAACACTATCTTCACGTATCAACATATATTTTTTTCACAAAAGCGAGGTCAAAATAATGCAAACCAAACTCCACTATACCTACTGTAGTTGACGTCATTGATTAAAATTAAACTAATGCTTGAAGATTTTGAAATTTCAAGGTGAGGGTGGCCATTTTGATTGTTTTAAGTTGGTCAGTTGATTTTGTCATGTCAGAAAACATATAAATAAACACCAAAATCATTCAAATTGGACAATCTTGACCATATTGGTAAATTTGACCCCCAGCCCAAATTTCGTTGACCTTTTCATGTTTCTGTCCATAGCACCGTAAGTAAAATGCAGAGATAGGACAAACTATATGTTTTTGGATTTCTCATGACCAGATGATTAATTTGGGTTGGTATACATTTTAAAAGGATTAGGATATTTTTCAATTTTGACCCCCTGTTTGACCTTAATTGACCCCTACCTAAAATACCCAGAACTTTGAAGAGAGTAGTCCGAGCCAAATTTGTTCAGTATCCTTCAGATATGCCATAAACACTTTCAAACCTTTGTCCTCATGATTTGGTCACGGAACATTAGCATTTGTCCTTTACTAATTGGACTATGGAGCCATGGGAACAACATATCACTTATAGTGTCTCAACAAGACTTTCATATTCTGCATATCAAATTTTGCACAAAAAAATGTTCTACAAACAAAAGCACTTACAATATGATACTACAAATTAAACCAATAATATGAGGGCTTCTTCAACAATAAACAGAGGTTAAAAAAAATGTTGGTTGCTCTTTTTTAAAGCGATGTGCATGAGACAGAGAAAACAAAGATATAGATAGACACATAAAGAAAATGAAAAGAAAAAAATTCTTACATCCCCAATTTGAATATTTTCTTTCACAATCGAGACTAAAACATTCTACAATGTAAAGTAACCAATATTGAATTAATTTTGTTGCTGTTTTTATGATATTCTGTCATGCTAAGCCATCATTTTTAGCTGGGTATTAATATATCTTGCAAAACTATATGCAAACTAGAATTTTAGCATACCTTTAGCATACCTTCGCCCCTAAGCAATTCCACCCCCTCCCCATCATTTCTCATCCACAACACAATATACCTCAGAATCTTAGGCCCACCAATTTTACTCCCAAAGATATCACTTTTAATTTGTATTGCTCATTCTAAACACTTCAGGATTATTTACCTTCTGAATGATTCTTTCCAAGGCCATACCATTGTTTTAAGTTTCATTCAGGATAAGCATTTATTGTTTGAGTTCTTTTCAGGCAAGATTAACATTCCATTATTTCCCTTTCATGGCAGAAACCCAATTGTTTTGAGTTTTGTCTCGATTTGATTTTCTCAGAGTCCAGAAAACTGATTGTTTGGATTTCCTTTCAGGGCATGAATTCATTGTCAGCACATTCCATTCGAAAGCATAATCCAACTAAGTCTTGAGAGATCTCACCATAACACATACCCATCCCTCCATTTCTGCCCGTTTCAATTTGTCCCAAAAGCACTCACCGAATTTAATCAAAATCTATTCATCAGTTCTTGGGATATATTGATATATATATATTAAATACTCCAGTACAAATTTAAAACATTTGTTAAAAGGTTTGTTTGTTTGATGAGAGTTTAACGGCACCACAACAGCAAAGGTTAAATTGTGCCTGAGAGCTTAGATAATTCCAGAAGTAGAAAGGAGAGTAAACAAGGGGAGATTGAGAAAAACACGAGAAGTAAAAGCCAGAAATCTGGGATCGAGAGAGGAGGTGTATGGGTGGGAAAATAATGTAGAGAGAGAAGGGGTGGGAAAGGAGGACTAAATATCGTTGTAGAGGGAAGCATGGTGAAGGAAGGAGATAATTTTATTCGAAGGTTTTTTTTTGGAAGAGCTCGGCTACTGAGTTGTGGGCAGCGAGGGAAGCTCTGGGAAGGTTGTACAGGGGGCAAGCAAGGAAAATGTGATGGTGCAATGGCAATTGTTGCAGAGGGGTGGGGGAGTCAGTAAGGAGGTAAGAGTGAATGAGGTGGGTGTGACCTATTCTAAGGCAGATAATGTGGACGTTGTCGGCACTGGATAGGTTTTGAGTAATGGGTTTGATCGAATGATAGGCTGGATGACGTGGAGTTGTAAAAAGGAATGACAGACAATTCACCCTAAAACATACCCACCCCTCCATTTCTGCCCTTCCTTAACTCCAATGTGTCCCAAATGTAAATCACTTCCTCTGTAAGTAGTAACAAAACAACACACCAAATTTGATCAAAATCCAAACAAATGGATAAACAGACAAATGCAGCCAAACACTTTAACTTTGTCCACCTTCGTTGGCGGAGGTAATAAGCCTCACCATTAGGATTTCTCCTGTTGCTTGCTTCCAGGCCTTGAAATAAACATCCCCATAGTACTGCACCATAGTTCTAAAGAGAGAGGTAACGAAACGAGTAATGAGCTTACATCTAAAATGTAGGCTATAAGTAGTGCGGTAATAAATAAAATAAAAATTAAAAATGTCAATAGAAGGTGTCTCCATGATTCTTACACAATAAATATCCTGCAAAATATGTGAAGTACTTGGTATACCACAGTGATAGGCAAACAGACACAAATTTTCATGTTGACAACTGACTGCAAGTCATATTGTATAATCAAAGTTACATTGTGCAGTCTACAACACATTTGACAATCTCAGCCTTATATCTAAGTAATATTTGACAATGAAAGTCACATTGTACAATCTAAGATACATTTGACAATCTAAATTACATTTGACATTCTCAGCCACCTTAGACAATCTTAGTCACGTTTGACAATCTAAGCCACATCTAGCAATCCTTAGTAACATTTGACAATCTAAGTCACAGTTGTCAATTTTAAGTCGCATTTAACACTTTTAAGTCACATTTAGCAATCTAATCCTTATATCTAAGTCACACTTGACATTGTAAGCAACCTTAGTCAATCAAAGTCACATTTGACAATACCGGCCTTATATCTAAGTCACATTTGACAAACTAAGTCACATTGTACAATCAAAGTCACATTGTACAATCAATGTCACATTTGACAATCTAAGGCACGTTTGGCAACCTAAGCCACACTTGACAATCTAAGTCACTTCTATGCAACATTTAATATTTTAAGTCACAAGTAAGCTCTGCATGCACTTCTTAATCACAAACTGGAGTATGTTTACATTTATACAAGTTACTGCACATAAATACAAACTTACTTTGAGCATGACGGTAGCTGGCTCTTTATAGCCGAATGCAATTTCTCGATCAAATCTACATTCAGACCAAACAGGTAGCTCAAAAATGTCCTTCCCTATTTCAGAAACATTAAAAAACATTGAAAGTAAAATATAGATTTATAAAAAATGCAATTCAGGCATTTTAAAACAATTTCTGTAGGTTTGTGATTTATTTCTTATCTTAT
The DNA here is from genome assembly GCA_020152595.1 of Chiridota heheva. Taxonomy (NCBI): domain Eukaryota; kingdom Metazoa; phylum Echinodermata; class Holothuroidea; order Apodida; family Chiridotidae; genus Chiridota; species Chiridota heheva. The sequence continues at coordinate 238,595 of JAIGNY010003268.1, read as the reverse complement.
ATACATATCACAACAAATTACTAAAGCTCTTTGGACAGGTAGCAACAACCTGAGCTTGATTGGAAGAAAATATGCTGTAAAGCAAGAAGATATGCTATATACCAAGAAAATATGCTGTAAACCAAGAAAATATGTTATAAACCAAGGCAATATGCTATAAACCAAGAAAATATGCTATAAACCAAGAAAATATGCAATAAACAAAAAGAAAGTATGCTAAAAACAAAGAAATTATGCCACAAACCAATCAATTTGCTTTAAACCAAGAAAATAGCAAAACAATCATCAAAATCTTTTAAAAATTGCCATTTTATATCATTTTGAATTTTTTTGATTTTATAGCCATAATCTAATAAATTATGCCAAGTTTATTGTAAGTTTGTGACATCACAACAAGAAAATCTATGAAATCTTTATGTTAACCAATTGTTTTTTAATTCTCCACCACCGTTTTATGAATGGGAGCAGTTGAATATGACCAAGAGATTGTGAATCTCCATCATACCCTCTATGAAACTTTAGCAGAACAAAAAGTATGGTGATTTTCAGTGACTGCAATTCAGGAGAGAATTTTAAAGAAATTTATGAAAGATTCTGAGCTGTCCTCTTTTGCAGACATCATAATTGACAATCACTCAAGATTATTCAAATTTTGATTAGTAATAACTCAGAAACTACATGTGTTACTGTCCTAATGTAGTATACTCTGTTTAGAATTTGAAGCTCTTGTTGGTGAATATAAAATCTCTACCTGACCATATGCCTTTAAAATGAAGTCACATCTATAATACATCAATCTCGTATAAGAAAAAGGGTTATCAATGAGTTTGTTTGTTTGATGAGGTCTTAACGGCACCACGACAACGAAGGTCAAATTGTGCCTGAGAGGTCAGATCATTTTAGAGGTAGTAAGGAAAGAGACCAGGGGAAGAATGAGAGAAATTCAAGAACAAAAGCCAGAAAGCTGTGATCGAGAGAGGAGGTGCATGGGTAAAACTAAAAACAGAGTAGAGAGGGGGTGGAAGAGGAGGATTAAATATGGTTGTAGAGTGATGCATGCTGAAGGAAGGAGACTATTTTATCTGGAGGATTTTTTTGGAAGAACTCAGCAATTGAGTTGTGGGGAGCGAGAGAAGCTCTGGGAAGGTTGTACAGGGGGCAAGCAAGGAGAACGTGTTGGATTGTAAGGATGCAGTGGCAATTGTTACAGAGGGGTTGGGGGAACCAATAAGGAGGTGGGAGTGAGTGAGGTGGGTGTGACCAATTCTAAGACGGGTAATATGAACGTTGTCGATACGAGAAAGGTTGTTGATGGTGGATTTGATCGGGATTGTGGGCTGGATAACATGGAGTTTGTTATCAATTTGGAAGTTCCATAAGGTTTGCCAGCGGTCACGAACAAGAGAAGCGATAAGCGGTTTGATGTCAGAGAGGGTTTTGGGAAAAGGGGAAGGGAGGAGGTTAAGGGCAAGCTTAGTGGCTGAATCAGCCCTGTCATTGCCAGGGATGCCAACATGGCTGGGTATCCAGAAGAAAAGAACACTTTTCCTGCAGAGGGTGGGAGAAAAGAGTTTCCGGAGGAGGAGGTGGCAGGTGAGGTTATCCCATTTAAGATTGAGTAATGAAGTAAGAACAGCCTTTGAGTCAGAGAAAATGGCAAAGTGACTAAGAGGAGAGTACTCAATAAAGTTGAGGGCGAGGAGAATGGCCTTAGCCTCGGCTGAAAAGATGGATGAGTGGTCAGGAAGTCTGCTACTGAGGGTGATGTCTTGGATGATGGCAGCAGCAGCTGTCTTGTTGCCTTCCTTGGAGCCATCAGTATAGATGGAGGTGTAATTTGAGAGTTGGTCTTTGATTTGGTTGTGGAGATTGATGAAGAGATTAGGGTGAGTTTGAGATTTGTTATAAGTGGAGAGGTCTAGGTGGACAGAAGGAAGGGGGTGGCCCAAGGCGAAAAAGTGGGCCAGGAATAGGTGCCGAGAGTGGCGGGGTTGATGCCAAGTTGAAAGAGGTCTGATTTAATGCTGTAAGCTGAAGGGGGCGATAGGGTTTTAGTCCTATCAAAGAGGGAGGAGAAATTGGGGTACCTAATGAGGTTGTAAACAGGGTTCTGGGTGTTGGTGAGGACTCTAAAAGCATAGGAGAGGCTAAGCTTTTTACATCTAAGTAGAAAGGGGGTTCGTTGGCTTCAACATGAAGGCTAGTGATTGGGGAGGTCCTGTAGGCTCCTAGACAAAGCCTGAGGGCTTCATTTTGGATGGTGTTAATGTGGTTGAGGTATGAGTTGTGAGCGACACAGTAAACAATATTGCCATAGTCAAGCTTGGCACGAATGGTGAGCCTGAAAATTTTGAGGAGAGCATGTTCGCTCCCCAAGTAGTGTTGGAGAGCAGTCGGAGGAGGTTGAGGGAGCTATTGCATTTTAGTTTCAGGTTGGTGATGTGTGGCTTGTAGGTGAGCTTGGGGTCTAGAGTTAGACCAAGGAACTTTGTGTTTTCAACTTTAGGGATGCGATTCCCATTGAGCACAAAGTTCGGGTTGGGGTGGAGGTTGTTGAAATGACAAAAGTGCATGCAGACTGTCTTGTCTTTGGAGAATCTAAAACCGTTATTGTTGCTCCAGACTTGCAGCTGATTGAGGCTGGTTTGAAGCCTATTTTCAACAATAGGAAAGCTAGGGGAGGAGTAGAAGATGGTGAAGTCATCCACGAGAGGGTACGTTTGATGCTGGGGCCAAGGTCATTCCCGATGTCATTAATGCTCAGGTTGAAGAGAGTGGGGAGAGGATGCTGCCTTGGGGGACGCCCTCTTCTTGGGGTACGGCTTGGAGAGGGTGTGGCCAATACGAACTTGGAACTGCCTGGGTGAGAGGAAGTTTTGAATAAAGATGGGGAGGTGGCCTCTGAGGCCAATGGTGTGAAGTTTCCGGTAATGCCGTATTTCCAAGTAGTGTCGAAAGCTTTCGAGGTCAAAAAATATGGCAATGAGGTGTTCCTTTTTGCAAAGGATTCCCGGATAGCGGTGTCGAGCGTAATTAACTGGTCTAGGTATTGCGGCGTTTTTGGAAGCCGCTTTGGTGAGGAGAGAGGATTCTGTTGGTCTCGAGGAACCAGTTTAGTCTCTGATTAATGATCTTTTCCATAATTTTACAGAGACAACAAGTAAGGGCGATGGGTCGGTAGCTGGTGGGGTCGGTGCTATCCTTCCCGGTTTAAGGACGGGGATGACAATAGCTGTCCTCCAGATAGGGGAAAGGAGTGTGAGGACCAAATGTGGTTGAAGATGGCGAGTAGGGTAGTGGTGGCTTTGATGGGGAGGTGTTTCAGAAACTGATAGGGGATGTTATCTGGGCCCTTGGAGGTGCAGCCAGCGTCGCTGATGGCTTGGTTTAATTCAGAAAGGGTCAGAGGGGTGTTGTAGCTTTGGAGTTGTCAGAGGGAAAAGTGATTCTCGGGCTTCATCGCAAAGCTTTTTTGATTTTGAAAGCATTGGAGTAGTTGGTCGAGGCCGAGATGTTGCTGAAAGAGGCGGCGAGGTGGTCAACGATGTCTTTTTTTGCGGTGAGAAGGTCTCCATTCCAAGAGAGATGGGAGATGGAAGATTTGCCTACTCTGCCGTGGAAGCTGTTAACCATTCTCCAAATCTTCTTAGTGGGGGGTGTTGGTGGTGAGAGAAGAGATAAAGTTGTTCCAAGTGTTGGTTTTACTGTCCTTGATAGTGCGTCTGGCCTTGGCACGGCTGATGCGAAAGAGGTTAAGGTTATGGGTGGTCGGGTTAGTTTTAAAGTTCCTGAGGGCTCTTTTCCTGTTCTTGATGGCGGTTTTGCAGTCATCTGAGAACCAGGGTTGGGGATGATTTGGGGTTTGGAGGTTTTGGGAATTGAGCAGGTGGCGATGTTGATAAGGATATTACTGAAGTTAGACATGGGATCCTCATCCTCGAGAAGATGGGGGAGAGGTGTGAGTCACAGAGGGTTTCAAAAAGGGACCAGTCAGCCTTGTCGAGGTTCCAGTTGGGGGTGTGCTCAGTGGGGATTTGAAGATTGGAGTGTATAAGAAGAGGGTAATGATCACTACCACAGAGGTCAGCAGTGACTCTCCAACTAAAGTCAGGGAGGAGGTTAGGGGAACAGATAGACAGGTCAATACAGGTGAGAGAGCCTGTGGCAGGATGAAGGTAGGTCGGGAGTTAGTGTTCAGTAAGGACAGGCTGTGCTGACGGAGAGTTTTGATGAACTTGCCTCTAGGGGTGGTGGTATTAGAGCCCCACAGAGGGTTGTGAGCGTTGAAGTCACCAATAAGGATGAAGGGGGGTGGGAAGCTGAGAGATGAGGTTGTTAAGGCTGGTTGGTTGAATGTTGGTGTTGGGAGGAGATAGATATTGCAGAGAGTGAAAGTTTTGTGGAGGGAGATAGAAATACAGATGGCCTGAAGGTCGGTGTGCACACCTAACAGGGCTGTGTGGGATATCGTGTCTAATTGAAAATGGAGACGCCACCACAGGCCCTGTCAGCATCCACTTGATGTTTGTGATAGCAAGCAAAGTTGTTAAGGGAGTAATGGTCCGTGGTTTTCAAGAAAGTTTCTTGTAGGCAGAAGACGACCGGGTTGAAGGTGGAGGCCAGAAGGTCGATTTCTTCAGAATTGGCCTTAAGGCTCCTAATGTTCCATTGTATGATGTTGTGGGTGTTATTGTAATTGATTGTGGTGTATGCCATAAAGGAGGCGGGGGTTATCTGGAGGAAGATCTGCTGGGTCTGAGTTCGCTTGTTTTTTCTTTTGGATTTGTTTCTTTGGGAGCGATTGTTTTTGAAAATTGACGAGAAGTATGATCGATGTGTTCGAATCGAACAATCCATACTCTCTTCAGTGTGGGTTTGGGAGGTGGGTTGTTTGTTGATTGGTTGTTTGTTGATAGGTTGTTTGTTGATTGGTTGTTTTTTGGTTGGTTGTTTGCTGGTTGATTTGTTGGTTTGTTGGTTGTTTGCTTGGCTGGTTTTAGCTTGATGTATGAAGGTATTAGTGGAGTTGGTGTAGGGGCGGTAGGGGCTTTAGAGTAGGAAGGGGGTTGAGGAGAGAAGTGGTGGTGGAGGTGGTGTGGGTATTGGGTGTGATTGGGTTGTTGGAAATGGTGATGGGCTTAGGACTAGGTAAGAAGAGCCAGGTGAGGTCAGTTTGGGCATGGGAGTTAGTTTTTGTTGTGTTAGTTGTGTTTGGGGCGGAATTAGAGTTAGAGGAGACTACGTTTGAGTAGGAAGGCTTGGAGTTAAGGGAAGCGAGGAATTGTTTCCTGGCCTCAGGGTAGGTTATGTTGGGGTTAAGGGTTTTAAGTTTTGTTATTTGTTTTCCTGAAGCCAGGTGGGACAGTCTTTCGAGAAGGAGGGATGGTTTGCTGGGTGTTTACCGTCACAATTTGTGCAGAGTGGGGGGTTGGTGCAGGAGGTGTTGTCATGGTCCGGGGCTCCGCAGTTACCACAGCGCGCTTGGCTGTGGCAGGAGTTCTTCCCGTGGCCATACCTCTGACAATTGTAGCAACGTAAAGGGTTAGGAATATAAGGGGCGACCTGGATTCTCAGGTAGCCGGCAATGATGTGGGAGGGGAGTTGGAGTTGCGAAAGTGAGAAATATGGTGTTGGTGGGAGTTTGGCTCCGTCTCTCTTTAGAACGAGACGACGGGCTTCGGTTACATGTTGGTTAGCTAGTTCTTCTTGGAGGTCGTCATCGGTCATGTACGCAAGATCGCTGGTGCGTATGACGCCTTTGCTGGAGTTTAGGGAACGATGGGGGGTGACTGTGATGTCGATACCAGAGTTGGATAGGGTTTTGGTGGAAAGGAGGGTGGTGGCTTGTGTGTCCCTGGTGCAGTGCACCAGTAGATCACCGGATCTAAGGGTAGAGACTTTGGGGAGGGTACCGACAAGGCCAAAGAGGGCTTTATGGATGAGGAAAGGAGAAACTTTTTTAAAGCTTTCCTGCTTGTTGGTGGCATGGATTATAAGGATTTTTGGGATTGGGGTTGCAGAATGGTCAATGATGGTAGCAGGTGGGTCACGGGGAGGGGAGGGGGTCAAGGTCACTGCATAGGCGCTTTGTCATTATGAAAGAAAAAACCAAGGGCCGAGAGACCCGAGGCAGCTAGAAAAAAATCGCGGAACCACTATATGGGGACCGCTGTATTAATAACGAAGGGCGTGAAAAGTCGGGACAGAACGAGGGAAAATATAATAGAAAAAAAGAAAAGAAACGATCTCACCGAGGATAAAAGCCCATCCACCGAAAAGAAAATCCGAAAATGAAGTTATAAAACAAAAAGGTGCAAATTGGAGAGAAATTGGAGCGAAAATAGTTTAGGAGAATAGGAGCAGTTGTCACGTCGCTCTATGCTGTAAATTCAATGAGCATAACAAAATTTCCTCCTGGGTGTTATCTAGGGCCCTGCAATGACAACAGCAGACCTGAAAATAAAATGAATATTCAGCAGACTTGGAAAAACTGAATATTCAACAGATCTAGAAAAACTGAACTTGATTATTCAGCAGACCTGAAAACACTGAATATTCAACAGACCTAGAAAAACTAAATATTCAGCAAAAAAACTGAACTTGATCATTTAGCAGACCTGGGAACACTAAAAATTCAGAAGACCTAAAAATAAAACTGAATTTTAGCAGCCTGGAAAAACTGAATGTTCAGAAAAAGCGATATTTCATACACTATAATTGAAAGAAACTGAAATTGAAGAAACTGATAACAATAACAAGAAGTTGCAGTGAATGTTGTTTCTTCTGAACTCAGGAGAAATATGCATCATGAAATAATATTTGCAATAGAAGGATGGAATGAATACAGACATACTTTAAAGGTTTATGGACAGGTAGAGATTTTTTACCCAGATGAAAAGCATTAAATTAGGAGTAGAAGTCACAATAACACTTATAATTTCTAAGTTATTAAAACTTTTCTGCATGTGCGAAAGTGATGGTGTATGAAACGGAATACAGCTAAAATTCTTTATATTTCTTTCCCAATATCAAAGGTTCTCAAATCATTGCATTCTACTGCTACTGGAGTCAAGGTTATTATAATAATACACAATTTCCTGTTCACTATAGTGAACTTTCCCCATTCACAATATTTGGGGTAAGGACTGAAAAACAATCAATTAACATGAGCAGTTTTCTCCTAGTCCCATTTTAAGGTCACAAATTATTGCACAATTTATGCTAATTAGGTATCTAAGTTTTAAAATGCTGTAAACTGGACAATTTTTAACCAATTTTGTTGGAAATTGTTGCTGTTTGCATTGCTCTTAAAACTATTTAAGCTGATGTTGCTGTTACCTGTCCATATTCCTTTATACTTTTTTTCTAAATAAAGACCATTCAAATGATTTACAAACCTCATTAACTTTAAGAACAAGTGGATTAATAATGCATTGTTCTAAGAGCAGCTCCAGATCAGCGCTGGTGGGATCTCCCCATTGGATGAGACTCAGAGCCTTTCGGATGGTGTTTGCAGATTTTACAGTCTCCCTCTGGGATGCAAGGAACAAACAAACTTAAAGCAATGAAAAAGCAGTCTAAATTGAAAAATAAAAGAATATTGTCATGATTATTCATGTTGATTTTTAAGGAAAAGAGCTATTAAAGAATCAAATTGGTACAAAAACATGTTGCTTTATTATTCCATTTAATCTCACTACAAATATTCATTCCTTTTCCCACTAGAGCCCCTCAAGAGCCCCCTCAAGAGCCTCCATTTCTGTGGGTATGACTTTTACATTGCTAAATGCAATTAAGAAGCTCAATTTAGAAAACCAGTGATGTTTCTTATAAGCAATCACGCTACTTTTCATTGGTAAAAAACAATGGGGCTTATTGGGCAAGATTCATTTGGATTTTGAAAGGACAGTTTCATCAGTTAGTTATAAGCACATTAGATTTGAGGGCAATAGACTGAAAATTGACATGAACTCAAAGGTATTAGGAACAGAAAAAAACATGGAAGACACAATACATGAACAGATTTATGGAAAACTATCTGTGCAAAATATTAATGAGAAAATAGATACCTAACGACAATGGGCTGCAAATCAGGAGTGGAAGAAATATTTTTCAGGGGCTGAAGAAACTATTGAAAAATATAACAGAATCGAACGCCTAATTCCAGTAGGAAATACCAATTTAGAGACATTGAGCATTTTTATTGTTAAGAAGACAATTGTATCTATCTTTTCCTTCTATTTTTTCACACCATTTCTACCCTTTTCCTTTCTTTTGATTGTTTTCCTCTTTTTCTTTTGATTGATTTCCACTTTTCCTTTTCATTGTTTTCCTCTTTTCTTTTTGTGTTTTTCTTTTGATTATTTCCTCTTTTTCTTTTGATAATTTTCCTTTTTTCTTTTGATTGTTTTCCTCTTTTCTTTGATTGTTTTCCTGTTTTTCTTTCCCCTCCCCACCTTCTTTTTTTGGATGTTTTCCTCTTTTGTTTTGATTATTTTCCTTTTTTCTTTTGATTGTTTTCCTTTTTGTTATGATTGTTTTCCTCTTTTCTTTTGATTGTTTTCCGTTTATCTTTTAATTGTTTTCCTTTTAATTGGTTTTCTCTTTTCTTTTGATTGTTTCCCTTTTTACTTTTAATTGTTTTCCATTTCCTTCTGATTGTTTTCCATTTCTTCCTGTGATTGTTTTCCTCTTTTTGTTTTGATTGTTTTCCTCTTTTTCTTTTGATTGTTTTCCTCTTTTTGTTATAAATGTTTCCCTCTTTTTCTTTTGATTGTTTTCCTGTTTATCTTTTGATTGTTTCCCTTTTGATTGGTTTCTTTTTATCTTTTGATTGTTTCCCTGTTTACTTTTAATTGTTTTCCTCTTTTTGTTATGATTGTTTTCCTCTTCTTCTTTTGATTGTTTCCCTCTTTCTGTTTTGATTGTTTTCCTCTTTTTCTTTTGATTGTTTTCCTCTTTTTGTTATGATTGTTTTCCTCTTTTTCTTTTGATTGGTTTCCTGTTTTTTTTTTTTTATTGTTTCCCTCTTTTGATTGGTTTCCTCTTTTTTCTTTTGATTGTTTCCCTCTTTTACTTTTGATTGTTTTCCTCTTTTTCTTTTGATTGTTTTCCTTTTCTTCTTTTAATTGTTTCCCTTTTTGTTTTGATTGTTTTCCTCTTTTTCTTTTGATTGTTTTCCTCTTTTTGTTTTGAATGTTTTCCTCTTTTTGTTATGATTGTTTTCCTCTTTTCTTTTGATTGTTTTCCTTTTTTTTTTTTCTCTTTTTCTTTTGATTGTTTTCCTCTTTTCCTTTTGATTGTTTTCCTCTTTCTTTTGATCGTTTCCCTCTTTATCTTTTGATCGTTTTCCTCTTTTGATTGTTTTCCTCTTTTTCTTTTGATTGTTTCCCTCTTTTACTTTTGATTGTTTTCCTCTTTTTCTTTTGATTGTTTTCCTCTTTTTCTTTCAAGAAACCTGAAATTTTTTTCCCAGACCATTGGCACCATGGTTCGCTATAATTTCCACCCTGCTGCAAATACGTAAATGACCACGATGACTTACGATAACTTGTGGCTGTGAACATCTGGTGAGTACACAGAGGATCATATTTGGTGCAAGTCCTTCATAACCTGGTAGTTCCTTCACCCACCTATCAAGAGAGGAACCTAAAGTTTTAGTTTTGACATGAGTTCAAAATGCAATTAAACAAAGACTTATTAATAAATATGAAAAGAAAAGTATTTGTATTGATACTCTCGTCCCTACAAACTTCTTCTTTGGGTGATTAATGATAATATGAAACAAAAAAGTTTGAAGAAGTTGGCTACAGTGAACAGGAAATTGGATATTATTATAACCTTCACCCTAATTAAGCAGTAATTAGAAAGCAATTGAGAAGCTTTGATATTTGAAATTTTGGGGAAAATGATAAAGAATTACATTAAATAATTTAAGCTGTATTCCATTTCATATACCATCACTTTTAAATATGTTGAAATGCTTTTACAAACTTTGGTTTGTTGTAACTTACAAATTTTAAGTGTTCTCGTGACCCTTTAAAGACTGTTTTGCTCAAAATTTAATATGGATAACAAATCTCTGCCTGCCCATAGACCTGGAAATGAACCCTCAAATAAATCTCTACCCGCCCATATACCTGGAAATGAACCTCAAATCCACCTATTAAAGCTATCAGAAATGCTAGAATATGACACATTCCCTTGTCTCTATTGATGCAGTGTGACAGTCTAGAAAGAATTTCAAAATGTCAGAAAGAAGAAGTCTCATACCATGTTTGACAGACTGTGGTTATCTTTTGTCTCAATTTCTCAGCATCATCTGGGAGATCCAGCATCACTCCTGAAAGAAACATCACTTATAAGCCCTTGCTGTCATCCAATCCCACATATATATATATGATACATAATATAATATCATACCAAATATAATACAATACTTATTATTTTGCCATTTTAATGGTTTTCAAAATAGTTTCAAACATTTTAGCTCATTTTGCATCTTAACTTTTTAAGTGACATAGGAAGGGTATCATTTCCTAAATACATTCAGAAGTGAACACCATCGTGCTGGTAACGTCACTTCCGGTTTTTAATTTTCCGCTTGATCGCAAAAAATCTGAGATGTTATCGATCACACATCCGCAGGACAGGACATAGAGATCTCAATTTGTTAACAATAACATCACAGGTTTCTCGCAATCAATAAGGAAAATTGAAAACAGAAAGTGACATTACCAGCATGACAGTGTTGGCTTCTGAATGTATTTAAGGGACAATGACTTTCCTTTAACATCTTGAGTCTTAGGTAGTATAGAGTAGTATCAACTCATAATAAATGCATTTACCAATTACCAGTTTTTACTTATGCAAAGTTTCTTTACATGGATATTTTAAATCCCTAATTGCTGCATCTTCTGTCATTTTGAAGTGAAGTCAAGCACCAATATTTTTAATGAACATTCTTAAAAGGTCTTCAAAAAATAAAAAAATAATAATGATAAATAATTAAATAAATAAATAAATACAATCAAAATGTGAGTACCAAAAAGAGTGACATGCCAACTAAACTTACCATGCAAAATGGTAGCGGTGGCAGTCATTTTGTTAGGAACAACCTGGGTTTCCTGTTCGATGCTGGCCAGCAACACATCAGAAATAGCCTCTATACAAACTAAAGTATCCTGTATGTTTGCCTGGAATGAATGAAAAAATGACCAACAATGACGCCACTCACTGGGAAGCTTGTTATTATTCCCATAACAGGGCTTAAAGGTAGAGTAAATGGATGAGGCAACATTAGCTACTGTAAATTGTTTAAAATCAGTATTCTTTTTTTTTAAAACTTTCTATTGTACATCCTTTGCTTTTCAAATAATTTTTAAAGTATTGCAGTACATGTACAACAGGAAACTTAAGGTATTTGTAATAATATACATGTAATCAGTAGAGCATACACTTTCATGGCATAAAGTCTTGTCTCAAGAAAATTTGATTGACCTATCACCAATAAATCTGATTCATACTGGTCAAGTAACTGATTAGAAAATTTGTGTTTTTTAACCTTTCTGGGATTTTGCTGCATTTATGAACTTTCAAAGTGGTTTATGGATATATTTACACATGGGGAAGTTCTATTTTTGTCTATCAATGTCTTGAAATATTTCATAGCAAAGTCATTTGGCTTGTGTCATGACCACTTTAAGAGGAGATTCGAGACGGCAAGCTGCTTATCTCTGAATAGCCATTCTTCATCTTTAATCCACAACTTTCATGTGATATTGCAGTACATGTATAAGAGAGCATATACATTTGTGACGATATAGTTCAGTAGAGCATACACTTTTATGGCCTAAAGTTAAAGAAAAGAGGGAGTCTCGTCTCAAAAACATTTCCTCGATCCGTCACCAATAAATCTGATACATATTAGTAACGTCACTTATGCAATGGTAATTGATTGGCTTGTCGGTGATTATGTAAATATTTCAACCAATCAGAAACGATGAATTGTAGTGTACATTTATCATGTTAACACAATATCTGGCCGTTAATTCCTTAGGGGTGGTTTCTACAACCTACCTTCTCCTGGTCATCTTCATTAACTTCATTATCTCTTAGTCTCTCCAAAGCCTTCCCGCACATACTGAACAAGCCAGACCACAGCTGCCTTTGTTGCTTGTTAGACAAGCTCTGAAATATTTCTCCGAGATTGAATTCATCCTTTTTGGACACCTGTTAAAAATTACATTATATATTTAAAGTTTAGCACGCTGTTATGTAAGATTGTAAATGACATATTTGTCGTTTATTAAGAAATAGAATTGGAAAATCTCTCTGGAAACCGTACAATTTATTTTCTACTTCTTTTCTTGATTTGCATGAAAAAATACTGTATATTTTTTTATGGATAATGATGCAATCTAGAGTAGCTTTAATTTACATATTTTTAATATCATTCATTCATTACAGAGTTGATAATAAGATTATAATCTATTATTCATTTTATATACAGTAGTCTTTACTAACATGAAATTCATAAAACTTAAAAATGCCAAATAATCATGGTTTGGTTTGTTGATGTTTTATGGCACCGCGACAGTCAGGAGTCAAATGTGCCAGAGGATGTTAATAAATAATGGTGTAAGAGTTAGAATAGTGAGGAGATAGAAAGTTTGCAAGGAAAATTAAGGGGAAGAGCTTAATGTAGGAGACAAATTTAGGTGAGAAGAAAGGGGTGTGTAAGGTTAGGTGTAGAAAGGGAGGAGGGGAAGAGTTTATATGTGATGGAAGAGGTTGTTGTTGTGGAGGAAATTGATGTTTGAGGAAGAATTATTTTCGAATAGGTCCGAGATTAAGGATAGTGAGGAGAGAAGAGATTTGGAGTTCTGGTATAGGGGACAAGTTAAGAAAATATGATTGACGGAGAGATCGATGTTGCAAGTGGGGCAGGGGAGCCGGATAAGAAATGGGAGTAAGTAAGAGAGGAGTGGCAGAGGCGGATGACAACGATGTCTTCCCTGCGGTTGCGACTATGCAGAGGGGTGTTGGTCCCCACTTTGGGTTTGATGGTGTGAAGTTTATGGTTTCGTAATTCCTGGAGTTTTGCCAGGTTTTGTTGATGTAGTTGGAGATGGAGGTCTGAGTGTGGAATAGGAAAAGGAGAGATGTTATTTGACAGAGCTTTGATGGTGGCTCTGTCAACTCTCCTGTTGTCAGGGATGTCGACATGGCTGGAAATCCAGAAAAAGAGATTTTTTTTTCCTAGGGAGAAAAGAGTGTGGAGTTTGTTGAGGATTTGTGGAATGAGAGGTTGGGCCAGAGCATGTTGAGGATGCCAGTGAGGACGGATTTAGAGTCAGAGAAGATGACGATACAGGGGCGGAAAGAGAGTTCTATGAAGTTTAAGGCTAGGAGGATGGCCTTCGCCTCGGCAGAGTAGATAGAGGTGCTGTCAGGTAACCTTGAGGAGAGGGTGAGTCCAGGACAGGCGGCGGCTGCAGAGAAGATGACGATACAGGGGCGGAAAGAGAGTTCTATGAAGTTTAAGGCTAGGAGGATGGCCTTCGCCTCGGCAGAGTAGATAGAGGTGCTGTCAGGTAACCTTGAGGAGAGGGTGAGTCCAGGACAGGCGGCGGCTGCAGAGGAGCTTCCCATGTGGAGCCGTCGGTGAAGAGTAAGGAGTCATGGAAATCTCTACTATGTTGAGAGTATTTGGAGTGGAAGAAGGCTGGGTTGTGGAGAGCTATCGTGAAGAAAGAAAGACCAAGGTAAACCTTAGGGGGGCGGGGAAGGGGGTGAAAAGTCCAGGTGGGTGTAGGTGGGATGGTGTGTCTGGCAATCAAGAAAATGTTGTGTGAGTGGCACCAAGGCAAAGTCTTTGGGCAGTGTTCTCAGTGACCTCCAGGTGTTTCAAGTACATAGTTTACTTTCCATCAATTCTGAATAGAATTTTTCCAGCTGAATCCCATCACACCCTTGTACCATGAATAAAAGAACTGATGTGGTACCTATTTTCAAAGCTTCATCTTACTGCATTTTCCCAAAACAAATCAAGTACCATTTACATCCTTTGACCCTTTAAAAAATTTCAGGGTGCAAAAAAAATGGGTAAAAGTGGTAGAGGGGGTGGAAGAGGAGGACTTAATATGGTTGTAGCACAATGAAGGAAAGAGATAATTTTATCTAGAGGGTTTTTCTGGAAGAGCTCGGCTATGGAGTTGTGAGGGGTGAGGAAAGCTCTGGGAAGGTTGTACAGGGGGCAGGAAAGGAGGATTGTAAGGGGGCAATGGCAATTGTTGCAGAGGGGCCGGGGAGTCAGTAAGGAGGTGGGAGTGAGTGAGGTGGGTGTGACCTAAAGTTTGTTTTCTAAGGTGGGTAATGTGGATGTTGTCAATATAGGAGAGATTGTGGATGGTGGGTGTGATCGGAATGGTGGGCCTGGATGTCGTGGAGTTTGTTATCAATTTGGGAGTCCAATAAGGTTTGTCAGTGGTCACGAACAAGGGAAGTGATAAGCGGTTTGATGTCAGAAAGGGTTTGAGGAAAAGGGGTAGGGGAAAGCTTAGCGGCTGAATCCTAAAAAAATCTAGTCCATCTTGTGTAACGTTGAAAACTGAGATGTGATGAATCTGTTGTTTTCTCCTTTGAAGGATATCAACTTAAATTATATCTGTTGGTTCTTTTTGGGGGTAAATTTTGTTGAAAGGAATACAAAATTGATTTTTCTTTTGAAATATTCAACCTTTAAGTAAAAGTTTTGTGAAAATAATGGGATTCTATCCAAGCTTTGACTATGCACTCATCGTCAGCAAATGGCATGATTGAACTAATTATCTTCATAAATCCAGAATACGCAGATAAGAAAAGAAACAACTTAAAATACAGAGTTTGGGGATTGACTAGAAGGGATAAATATTGCTGAAGGAGGAGTACTTGTCTTACATGTTTTTCAGCAAACTGAATGAGCTTTGTTGGATCAGCCTCTGATGTTGCAGCAAGAAACTCTTCTCTTGGATTAATCACAACCATGGCTTAGCTAAGAAAAAATGAAAAAAATGTTTAGCTTCATTATTTCAGAGCTGAAAAAAAATCTACGATTTCAGCAGATATAAAATGGGAATTTTTGTTCTTTTTTTTCATGAAAATTTTTCTCTCTAATTTTCTGCAATTAATTGCATTGGAAATTTTTTGTAGACTGGTATCATTGGAAAGAAAATTTCACAAACAATCTAAATATGTAAAAAATCCTGCATTTTCATTATTCACAAGAAAAAATACAAGCTCAAAAAACTGGTCATGAATTTGCCTAAAATTTGCATATGTCAATACTTTCTTTAATTTGACTTTTATATAAAAATTTATTGTCTTAGCATTCAAATAAACCAAACTTGTTAACGTTACTACTGTTAGTGATACAAAATGAACGAAAAGTTATGAATAATAATTTCGAAAAGAAAAAAGAATTCCTAAAAATGTTCGTCATGATTAAGGGTTAGGCCTAAACTAGTAAAATAATATTTAATTCAGCTTGTAAGATGTCTTTCCATACATTTACATATTGAAAAAAGATGAGAAATATCCTAACGTCGTTTAGGCCCAAGTTTCAAGTTAACGTTACTCGTTAGGCATGAGTTCCATAACGTTAGCTAGCCCACAGGTGTTCCTAGCATTATGGCAACCTATACTTAATATACATATATATATAAAAAGGTAGGTCACTTTCTAAATTCTAATGCAACTTTCGAACCGTATATGAAAATTCCTTTTTTGACTACTCGCGAATCTTAATTACATTTTTTGACTCAACTCACATTTGATGGAGACTCCCTTCTTCGTCTATA
This sequence comes from Chiridota heheva, assembly GCA_020152595.1. Lineage (NCBI taxonomy): Eukaryota > Metazoa > Echinodermata > Holothuroidea > Apodida > Chiridotidae > Chiridota > Chiridota heheva. The sequence continues at coordinate 222,756 of JAIGNY010003268.1, read as the reverse complement.
AGCCACAGTATTTGTTCTGTTTTACTGATGAGATGTACAAGCGATAGATTTTCTACCAACATTACAGTCATGACAGTGTAAAAGAAACTTAAAAGCCCAACAATTTGCTGCAAACCAATTGAAGTGTTGCTTCTTCATGACGTCATCGCAACGTTTCTTTGGTTTGCAGCAAAATGTTGGGCTTTTACACTGTCGTGACTGTAATGTCGGTAGGAAATCCATCAATTGTACATCTCATCAAAAAAAAGAACAAATACTGTGGCTTATAAACGATGAAGGGAGTCTCCAGCAAATGTGAGTTGAGTCAAAAAATGTAATTAAGATTCGCAAGTGGTCAAAAAAAGGAATTTTTATATACGGTTCGAAAGTCGTGTTAGAAAGTTAATCTACCTTTTTATATATATGTATTACTATTAAGTAGGCCTAGCCTATATAGGTTTCCATAACGCTAGGAACACCTGTGAGCTAGCCTACAGTACCTAGGCTAATGTTAACTGTGTGAACCTCTGTTTTTAAAAAAAAGATAAAATACTGCAAATGTAAACTGAAATCTACAAAAATCAAAATTGTTGCTTCTGGTCATTGATAGTTCTTAATCATGTATCTCTTTCACCTATTTCGTTACAAAATACTAATTTTAGGGGTAAAAGTTAAGATAATGTTTTTTTTCGTGCAATTGGTATATAGGCTTACAATAAAGTTTGATTTCCCAAAATTATATCGTAGAGTCAAATTAAAGTTAGAAAATGTTTAATTTAAATGACATATAGCCTAATGTTAGATATGTTACAAAATATTAAAAACTTTGAAAGCTACGGTGAGAAGACGAACCTACCTGTGCTAGTCTATCATTAATTTCCAAAGCAATGTTTAGGCCAAACTGTGAGTTTTGTAAGAGTTGAAATTTCGGTTGATTTGGAAATTGCGCGCCTGAACTGACCGTACCGGCTGATTTGACATGGAACCGGAAGTGAGCAAATCGGACAAAAAAGAAGGCTTCATTATTAAGGAATTTTCCTTTTAACAGGAACTATTTTCGAGATAAATTTTGAGGAAAGTTTTGGGCTTGGACTTCCTGCAAACAAAGTCCTGGATCGGAGCTGTTCCCTGCACAGTCAGATAGTGCAGTAACGTAAAAGGAAAATTACTGCATATTTTCGTAGTCGTAGAAGTCGTACTAACGTTAGGCCTAAGTATCGTTTAGAAGTCATACAGATAATTTTCTGGGAACGTGACCGGGCATTTTTGGAAACTTGTATGTATGTCCCCTTGATATGATAATCTCCTCAAACATGGCCAGATGCAGCTGTGTTGTAAATTGTAATCATGTACCAGGCCGGGGTACGGGTACCATTAGTCAGATCTAAATAGTAGGACCCTGGTTAAATCAGAGACTCAGAGCGAAATTTGTTGGATTATAAAGATTCGTACTAGTGCCTGGTTGGGGAGGGGGAGTGGTAGGGGAGACGGGGGCTGGAGTGGGGCAGTGGGAGGGGGTAAACATCCTGAAAATTATTTTGTTTATTGAAATTTGATTTTTCCGGGAGGGGGAACATCCTGAAAAGTGACACCTTTTTATCATAACGTTTTGCAAATTATTGGGGCCATGCTCCCCCGCCCCCCTCCCTCCCTCCCAGGCTCCAACGGCCCAGAGAACATAAATGATGTAGTATAGCTCAACATATATTTTGGGGTGGTTACAAGCCTGTTTTATATATATATATATATATATATATATATATATATATATATATATATATATATATATATATATATATATATATATATATATATATATATATATATATATATATATATATATATATATATATATATATATATATATATATATATATATATATATATATATATATATATATATATATATATATATATATATATATATATATATATATTGCACTCGAGCAGCATCGAGAGAAATTGATGCCTTAGGGGAAAATTCGAGGGGGTAATACCACTTGGCCTTATAGCTCAGTGGTAGAGCAACCGAACGGTAGTCGGGGGTCTCGGGTTCGAATCCCGATGAGGGCATATGATTTTTCTCTCACCATCTTACATTCATTATTCAAATATTCCAGTGGAGAATTGCATTCCACACATTTCACACCATCTCTATCTAATTATGTAGCTGCACTCGAGCAGCATCGAGAGAAATTGATGCCTTAGGGAAAATTCCTTATAGCTCAGTGGTAGAGCAACCGAACTAGTGGCCTTATAGCTCATGAGGTAGATTTTCTCAATCTTACATTCATTATTCAAATATTCGGTAGAATTGCATTCCACACATTTCACACCATCTCTATCTAATTATGTAGTCATCGAGAGAAATTGATGCCTTTAGGGAAAATTCGATGCTCAGGGCATAACGGTGATTTTTCTCCCACCATCTTACCATCTTACATTCATTATTCAAATATTCCAGTGGAGAATTGCATTCCACACATTTCACACCATCTCTATCTAATTATGTAGCTGCACTCGAGCAGCATCGAGAGAAATTGATGCCTTAGGGAAAATTCGAGGGGGTAATACCACTTGGCCTTATAGCTCAGTGGTAGAGCAACCGAACGGTAGTCGGGGTCTCTCGGGTCTGAATCCTGATGAGGGCATATGATTTTTCTCTCACCATCTTACATTCATTATTCAAATATTCCAGTGGAGAATTGCATTCCACACATTTCACACCATCTCTATCTAATTATGTAGCTGCACTCGAGCAGCATCGAGAGAAATTGATGCCTTAGGGAAAATTCGAGGGGTAATACCACTTGGCCTTATAGCTCAGTGGTAGAGCAACCGAACGGTAGTCGGGGGTCTCGGGTTCGAATCCCGATGAGGGCATATGATTTTTCTCTCACCATCTTACATTCATTATTCAAATATTCCAGTGGAGAATTGCATTCCACACATTTCACACCATCTCTATCTAATTATGTAGCTGCACTCGAGCAGCATCGAGAGAAATTGATGCCTTAGGGAAAATTCGAGGGGTAATACCACTTGGCCTTATAGCTCAGTGGTAGAGCAACCGAACGGTAGTCGGGGGTCTCGGGTTCGAATCCCGATGAGGGCATATGATTTTTCTCTCACCATCTTACATTCATTATTCAAATATTCCAGTGGAGAATTGCATTCCACACATTTCACACCATCTCTATCTAATTATGTAGCTGCACTCGAGCAGCATCGAGAGAAATTGATGCCTTAGGGGAAAATTCGAGGGGGGTAATACCACTTGGCCTTATAGCTCAGTGGTAGAGCAACCGAACGGTAGTCGGGGTCTCGGGTCTGAATCCTGATGAGGGCATATGATTTTTCTCTCACCATCTTACATTCATTATTCAAATATTCCAGTGGAGAATTGCATTCCACACATTTCACACCATCTCTATCTAATTATGTAGCTGCACTCGAGCAGCATCGAGAGAAATTGATGCCTTAGGGAAAATTCGAGGGGGTAATACCACTTGGCCTTATAGCTCAGTGGTAGAGCAACCGAACGGTAGTCGGGGGTCTCGGGTATGATTTTTCTCACCATCTTACATTCATTATTCAAATATTCCAGTGAATTGCATTCCACATTTGATGAGGGCATATGATTTTTCTCTCACCATCTTACATTCATTATTCAAATATTCCAGTGGAGAATTGCATTCCACACATTTCACACCATCTCTATCTAATTATGTAGCTGCACTCGAGCAGCATCGAGAGAAATTGATGCCTTAGGGAAAATTCGAGGGGGTAATACCACTTGGCCTTATAGCTCAGTGGTAGAGCAACCGAACGGTAGTCGGGGGTCTCGGGTTCGAATCCCGATGAGGGCATATGATTTTTCTCTCACCATCTTACATTCATTATTCAAATATTCCAGTGGAGAATTGCATTCCACACATTTCACACCATCTCTATCTAATTATGTAGCTGCACTCGAGCAGCATCGAGAGAAATTGATGCCTTAGGGGAAAATTCGAGGGGGGTAATACCACTTGGCCTTATAGCTCAGTGGTAGAGCAACTGAACGGTAGTCGGGGGTCTCGGGTTCTGAATCCTGATGAGGGCATATGATTTTTCTCTCACCATCTTACATTCATTATTCAAATATTCCAGTGGAGAATTGCATTCCACACATTTCACACCATCTCTATCTAATTATGTAGCTGCACTCGAGCAGCATCGAGAGAAATTGATGCCTTAGGGGAAAATTCGAGGGGGTAATACCACTTGGCCTTATAGCTCAGTGGTAGAGCAACCGAACGGTAGTCGGGGTCTCGGGTTCGAATCCTGATGAGGGCATATGATTTTTCTCTCACCATCTTACATTCATTATTCAAATATTCCAGTGGAGAATTGCATTCCACACATTTCACACCATCTCTATCTAATTATGTAGCTGCACTCGAGCAGCATCGAGAGAAATTGATGCCTTAGGGGAAAATTCGAGGGGGTAATACCACTTGGCCTTATAGCTCAGTGGTAGAGCAACCGAACGGTAGTCGGGGTCTCGGTTCGAATCCCGATGAGGGCATATGATTTTTCTCTCACCATCTTACATTCATTATTCAAATATTCCAGTGGAGAATTGCATTCCACACATTTCACACCATCTCTATCTAATTATGTAGCTGCACTCGAGCAGCATCGAGAGAAATTGATGCCTTAGGGAAAATTCGAGGGGGTAATACCACTTGGCCTTATAGCTCAGTGGTAGAGCAACTGAACGGTAGTCGGGGGTCTCGGGTTCGAATCCCGATGAGGGCATATGATTTTCTTACTCAAATATTCCAGTGGAGAATTGCATTCCGCACCATCTTACATTCATTATTCAAATATTCCAGTGGAGAATTGCATTTTCCACACATTTCACACCATCTCTATCTAATTATGTAGCTGCACTTTCTACCATCTCGAGCAGCATCGAGAGAAATTGATGCCTTAGGGAAAATTCGAGGGGGTAATACCACTTGGCCTTATTGCTCAGTGGTAGAGCAACCGAACGGTAGTCGGGGTCTCGGGTTCGAATCCCGATGAGGGCATATGATTTTTCTCACCATCTTACATTCATTATTCAAATATTCCAGTGGAGAATTGCATTCCACACATTTCACACCATCTCTATCTAATTATGTAGCTGCACTCGAGCAGCATCGAGAGAAATTGATGCCTTAGGGGAAAATTCGAGGGGGTAATACCACTTGGCCTTATAGCTCAGTGGTAGAGTAACCGAACGGTAGTCGGGGTCTCGGGTTCCAATCCCGATGAAGGCATATGATTTTTCTCTCACCATCTTACATTCATTATTCAAATATTCCAGTGGAGAATTGCATTCCACACATTTCACACCATCTCTATCTAATTATGTAGCTGCACTCGAGCAGCATCGAGAGAAATTGATGCCTTAGGGGAAAATTCGAGGGGGTAATACCACTTGGCCTTATAGCTCAGTGGTAGAGCAACCGAACGGTAGTCGGGGGTCTCGGGTTCGAATCCTGATGAGGGCATATGATTTTCTCTCACCATCTTACATTCATTATTCAAATATTCCAGTGGAGAATTGCATTCCACACATTTCACACCATCTCTATCTAATTATGTAGCTGCACTAGCAGCATCGAGAGAAATTGATAAAAATATAATAAATAGCTCAGTGGTAGAGCAACCGATATATATATGGTCTATATATATATGATATATATATATGATTTTTCTCTCATCTTACATTCATTATTCAAATATTCCATATATTGCATTCCATATTTACACCATCTCTATCTAATTATGTATGCATAGCAGCATATTGATGCCTTATATATATATATAGCTCAGTGGTAGAGCAACCGAACGGTAGTCGGGGGTCTCGGGTTCGAATATGAGGGCATATGATTTTTCTCTCACCATCTTACATTCATTATTCAAATATTCCAGTATTGCATTCCATATATATATATATATATATATATATATATATATATATATATATATATATATATATATATATATTTATTTATTGGTGCATGGGTAGTTAATTCGAGTAACGCTGGACTGATATTCTTAGGAAAGAAATCCTTGTTTGATGTTTTTTTGGGGGAAAATGCAATTGGGAGCTTTAATATCGGTGTTATGCTAGAACATCAATGATGTAGTAGCTCAATATATGTTTTTTGGTGAGTATGAGACGGTTTTTGTTGGTGGAGAGTTGAATTGGGTAGGCTGGGGTTGTTAGGAAAGGAATACAAGTTTGATTAGCGGTGACACAATAAAAGGCTGGGAATGCCCGGAAGGGTGGGTAAACCTTACAGGCTCTGTGCAAAATCAATTTGGGTCTAGCCCTGAACAATGACATTGCAATATCTTTGTTATGGACCCAAAGCATCATGGGTGTCGGAAGAAGCTCGGGGCAATAGGGAGGGAGCATAAAAGCAAGTTCAAGGGCGCTTTTTGACGATAATTAAGGGGCACATTTCATTTAAAAAATGGGCACTCTTGTTAGTTTTTTAAATTATGGAGGAAACGTGCACCTGCCATATGGTTCCTACACATATGGTTTGAGCATAGGCGGGATTTGGGGGAGGAAGGACGCAATTCCCCACCCTCCATTTTTGTCCAAATATCATGGGTACTTTTGTATGATGTGATGTATCTTAGCGTGATTTTGTGATCCCGTCTCTAAAAGGCTTCTTTTGAGAATTACTGCTTAGAAAATTATTGGTGACATTCCCCCTCCCACCACGGCCCTCGGTGTTGGTGCCCCTGGTAAATGATATGCTTCAATTGTGTCAAATAATTATACGTATTATGTAGTATTTGTGAGTGAATGGATTTCTATTTCTTTTCGAGCTTGAAGAATGGCCTAAACTAGTTTCAAATAAATTTTAAAAGGGCGTCTTCTGAAGTCCACCCTTAACTTTCAAAAGGATATCTCCTGCACCAGTCCGCACAATTTTAAAAGGGCATCTTCTTCCCATTAATCTAGGGCTATGCGCAGTGCACCCACCCCCCCCCTCCCCTCTCTCTCTCCTGCCGCAGTGGTTTCGACATTGTTACAGAGGCCAAAATCCCCACAGGGCCCCTAAACTTTAGTGGCCACACTGCGTATTGGAGCTTTATTATTGTTCGAATATGTGAAAAATGTTTTTCAACTAAGCCTAAAAAACTTAAGGCTCAACAGCAATATGATGCAAATTATATTAATAATGTTTATTTTTGAGTGAATTTGAAATCATAAACAGACATACTAACAGCAAAATACTGTACATCCTTGCCCAAGACATGATTTTAACTATGGCATATTTTCCTAATATCGCTAATATTAGAAAATATTTTCCTAATATTGCTTATTTCATTTTAGCCCGCATTCTGAGCAAAAAAAAGTAATTATCGCAATTAATGAATCACAATTAATCAATAATAGCATCCCACAAATACAAGTGGCAAACATTATAACAAAATATAACTAAAACGATTTTTAAATTTTCTTTTAAAGTGCTCTTTCATATAAGATAGACCATGACCCCTAAATTAAACCTTTAAGATACCCATAGACAACGGTGATTTTATGCATCAGACATCACAGTCTTTAATCATCTGCACGTAAACAAAAAACTTGTTGCTAGACAGGGAAATACAATTACCCAATGTAATTTAAAAGGTGTTTTTCATCAGTGAATTATTTACACTTTAATGTTTTTATAGATAGAGATGCTCAATTGCGATATGTGGTTTAAATAGCCTAACCAGGCTATTTTAGCCATTCCTGAGCTTTTAATAGTTTTTAAATCAAGTTACAGCCCAAACGAGCCATCAAATACAAGTGCTATACCCAAAATTGACTACACGTTGGGAGAAATTCAAAACGGGATATCAAGCTCGATTAGCATATGTGCCAGACCGTATTAACGCTTTAGCCAATAAAAACATAGTTATCTTTCAGTCGGAGAGATTCAGTGGTATTTTTCAGAGCCACTGTTATTATATATGCTAAATTCATTCAGACTGCGCCGAGCGATTATACGGATTATTTGAAACATTTTAAAGCAAAATACGTTAAAACTACGCACCAATATGAACTGTCTTAAGTTATTGCATCAACATATCTAAGGCAAACATAGAAACACAGCAAAATACCCCGAAAACAAGTAAATGATAAACGCTGTAAAAATCCGACAGTATAAAAGGATGTTTCCATTCAAAATTCCCCATATCCTGTACTTCACTCCAAATATCCTGAATTAAAGAAATAGAGAAATCATCGAAAATTCATTAGGGAAATTTCCTGACTGCCGTATGGAGGAGAGAAAACGGGCATTAACCTGATTATTTTTTTATGCAGTATAAAAAGTCTTTATTGCAACTTAATAATTTAGCAATGTTTTTTGAAGACCCATTAACAAACTTCAGGCTGCATAAACGCCAAAACGCAGTAATGATGTTAATCAATGTACGTGTAATTGCTCTACAACCTTTTAAAAACCATGAAAAGAGTAAAACAATTCAAAATCGGTTAAACTTTCTTGCACTTTTAATTTTCAGCAATATGCAAATTTCGGACGTTGATCCAGAGAGAGTGGCGTAGACCAGCATTTTCGGTTATGATAGTACAAATGCCATCACGAAACGCTTAATACGACCCGGAGTCCAGGTACGACGTACGGACAGACATAACACCGAAACCAAGTCTTTCTACTGATAACCAGGTGTGCACTGGCGGTTATCACCCCAGGATTGAACCTGGGGCTGCAGACCACAAGGCATTTATAAGTGAGAGGGTCCCAGGTCTTAGAATCTACCTACTGTGGTGTAGTTCAAGCCTGGGCCCTTGCCTGGGTTGGGTAGACACGCCAGTGTACCACAACTGGTTATCAAAGGCCGTGGACATTGACTTGGCTGTCGATGTTATGTCTGCCCGTACGTCGTATACCTGTCTTCTTGTCCAGGTCGTATTAAAGCGTTTCGTGATAGCATTGTTACTATCATAACCGAATACGCAGACGACGATCCCGTCATTGTAATTGTGTGTTCACTCGTCGTCGTCGAAGGTCCTAGACCCCCATTTCTGAAGACGATTTTCTTTTTTTACAAAAAATATAAAAAAACAAAGATTATTCCAATATTTAAAAATTTCCCCTAAATTTCCAATAATTTTACAAAATTTTCCTTAATAATACTATTTTATTTTTCTTAAATTCCAATTTGAACGGGCCCAACTGGGAAGAAAATAGGTGGCAGGATTTTTTTTTTTTTAGGATTTTTCTCTCTCCAAATTGCAATAATTTAACCAAATTTCCATTCAATCTTATGTTAATAATTTTTATGGGATAAGCATGCAACTAGGAAGGAGAAATCCTCTCAGGCATGTCAGGTGGCAATTTGCCACAGAAAATGAGATTTTCGGGGAAATTTCTTTCAATTTTGGGAAATTTTCTTTAAATATCATTATCAAACTTATTTCTATTATAACTACAAAATGTTTTTATCCCACAAAGGCCTATTTTACCGTTCAACTTTACTTTTCACAACCCAATCCAATCAAGGAGTAAGTTCCTTGATCAATTAACAGAATTGGAAAATCCCGTCCCATGCATCATCTACATGCACTGTACCAACCACAAATTTTCTTGTGTACTGTAATAAAAAATATGAATATTTGGGTACAGCGTTATTTCTTCTAAAGAAAATTACTGGCAGACTGACTCGTCAGCTCGTGGCAAAATAACAAGTCACCAACTGTTTTAAAATGAGCATCGAACAAGAGGTATACCTTTTTGTTTTATTTAGTTGTGTTTCTTTTTTATGTTAAACATTTAACATGAAAGGATTATTTTGATCATGCTTAACAAAAAATAAGTTTAGCGCCCTATGCTTAGGTGTACTATTAACACGTAGAAATTTCCTCTAAATGTTCCTTATTTTTCCTCATGAAAGTCATAAATTTTGTCAAGTTATTCTTGCTCCTCGGTAGTTTCAAGAAATTTTGCAAATCGTCGGAAACCGATTTTCATCACATGTGTTTTAAGGAATTGAAGGAACTTCGGATCAATTTGATGAAGTTTCGTCCGTTTTTGTTACCGGGTTCAAACGCAGACTAGCGCAGGGTGTGTAAACGTTAATAAATAATAGGCTACGCATCGCAAGATCCAGAACCCCATCAAATAAGTTACACTTACAGTCACTTTACTGGTTTAGGCCTAGGCTAAGCTGAATTTGGCAAGTTGATGTGGTATATTCATCATTGATTCATTTTTTCAGGACAGGCATTTGCTCTGCCAAGATTTTCATAGACCTAGGCTAGATTATATTTTAAAAGTACATGCAATTACATTCCAGTACAGCTCATGTTAACTTTGATTTAAGTTGTAGGCCTACCCATTTTCATAACCCAGCGCCTGTTATCCAAACTTTCCGCCTATGGCATTGATGGAAATCTTCTGGCCTGGTTTGCATCATTCCTCAACAACCGCATCCAGCGTGTTGTTTGCGATGGTGAAATCTCTAATTCTAAACAGGTTTTATCCGGTGTACCACAAGGTACTGTCTTGGGTCCATTACTTTTCCTCTTATATGTAAATGACATCCCTGATAATATAAAGAGCACAGTCAGACTGTTTGCTGATGGCTGCCTTGTGTGCAGAACAATTGATAACCCCTCTGACCAACAAATCCTCCAAGATGATCTTAACAAACTTAAACAATGGCAAAACAAATGGCAAATGAATTTCAACCCCTCTAAATGCTACATCTTGTCAATTTCCTCTAAGAAATGCTTTAAATCACCTGTGTATACCTTATGCAACCAGCCACTAAAACATGTCAACTCCCACCCATACCTAGGTGTTGAAATTGATAATAAACTTAGATGGGATAAACATATACATAACATAACCAAGAAAGCTAACTCTATACTTGGCCTATTAAAACGTAACCTCTCAAACTGTCCCACCGACGTTAAATCCACTGCTAAGTTATAAAGCTCTAGTCAGGCCAGTACTTGAGTACGCATCTGCAGTCTGGGACCCCCATCACCAGTGCGATGTGGATAAACTTGAATCTATTCAAAGGAGAGCAGCCAGGTTCTGTATGGCAGACTACTCTTATAAATCTAGTGTAAAAAACATGCTTTATAAATTAGATTGGCCCCTGCTTAAAACAAGAAGACACAACACCCGGCTACATATGCTATATAAAATCAATAACAATCTTGTCGCCATCAATAAAGATGAACTTATCCCCACCGTCAGAACTAATACAAGAAATAATCATGACCTTAATTTCCAGGTTCCCTATGCTAAAAAGAATGTATATAAACACTCTTTCTTCCCTCACACACTAAAGGATTGGAATGCTTTACAGTGAGACATTGTTCATGCACTAAGTCTCAACTGTTTCAAAGCTAAACTTACTAACACCTGTATCGCTAACTAGTTTTTTTTATATTATTTTTTACTCATACTTTTTACGCTCGGTTGGCGTTCATGTCCTCTTGAAGGATTTTTGCCGACTTAACCGATTCAGATTCAGGTGATTGTTACAGATCTGCTAACTACCATCCAATCTCCCTGATCGTTGTTTCCAGTAAGATTCCAGAACACATCTTCTGTAACTGCATCATGAAACACCTTGACAGACATAACATCTTGAATGATGCTCAGCATGGTTTAGTGGAAAACGTTCTTGTGAATGTGCGTCTCAATTGATTTTCACAGTGCAAGACCTCGCAAAGAAGTTACATAGACAAGGACCAGGTAGATCTCATCCTCCCTGATTTTTTTAAGGCTTTCGACAAAGTTCCACATGAAAGATTACTCTACAAAGCACAGGACTACGGCCAGGGATAAGAGGACCAACATTGGAATGGCTATGAGCATTTCCTGACTGATTGCCAACAGCGTGTTCTCCTCGATGGTGAATACTCCAGCTCAGCCCCAGTTATGTCAGGTGTACCCCAAGGAAGTGCCGTAGGTCCACTCATAACATTGCATAATAACATCAATGTTGACTTTGAAATTGTGAACAGAATTGAGCTAACTACCCACTCAGGAAAACCATTCCATTCATTAACAACTCATTGCGAAAAGCTGAATATCTACCCGTGAGAACTCTGGTCAACTTCAAACAGTTACCATATGTCACATCAGGATTAGCTGAAACATGCAAGAAATTACAGGAAGTCAAAGCATCAGTAACAGATAGGAATTTAAAAATCTGATTTATATTGCCACGTACTCTTCTCAACTTCAAGCGTGGTCAAACCAAGAATTTGCAACCTATAGTAGATTTATAAGAGAGATTCCTTACTTCGGGAATAAGTCTAGTGGCTCTATGCTGAACCTGCTCCAAAATGAACTTATCCTTGTCATTAAAGGGACTCCAAGCCTGAATAGCATACTCAAAGTGAGGCCTGACTAAGTGCGTATACAAATTAAGGACAACCTCTCTACCAAGAAAACAAAATATTCTTCTAATCAAACCAAACATCCTATTTGCCCTTGCAGCTGCTGAAGCACACTGTTTAGAAGGCTTCAGATTGCTAGTAATGACCTAGATCCCTTTTTTGATCAAGACAACCAAGATTTGTACCATTCATGCAGTAATCAAAAGCCAAATTGCTCTGACCAAAATGAATAACTTTGCATTTATCAACACTGAATGACATCTGCCACATTTGGGACCAAGAAACTAACTTATCCAGATCGGTTTGCAACAGTAAAGAATCCCTAGCATCATCAACAATCCTGTACAGCTTAGTGTCATCAGTAAACTTACAAATTCTAGAGCCAAGGAAAACATCCATATCATTAATGAAGATTAAGAAAAGAAGCAGACCCAATACAGAACCCTGAGGACCACTTGTAACCTTCTTCCATGGAGATACTTCACCATTAACAACAACTCTTTGTGACCTGTCAATTAACCAAGATTGTATCCAACTGGCACTATTTTCCCCCACACCAAGTGCTCTTGTTTTCAACATGAGCCTATCTAATGTAACCTTATCAAATGTTTTTTGGAAGTCTAAATAGATAACATCAACATTATGACCAGAATCAACTAGTTTAGTAACACCATCAAGAAATTCCAATAAATTAAAAACACAAGACCTCTTAGGTAAGAACCCATGCTGGAACAAATTCAACAAACCATTGACCAGTAAATGATCTAGTACAATATCCTTAACAATGGGCTCCATGACCTTGCACACAACACTACTAAGACTCACTGGCCTATACTGTTGTTACAGGGCAAACTGTGGTCACCCTTTTTAAAAATAGGAGTGACATTTGCAATTCTGTAATCACTAAGAACAACACCAACATCAAAGCACTTTAAAAAGATAATACTCAGGGGAACAGAAAGAACATCAAAACACTCATGTAAAACAGCAGGATGTATACCATCTGGACTGGGTGCTTCATTTGAAATCAAACCCTTCAACTTCTTAAACACAACATCAACTGAAAAATCAAAATCCTTAATGGATACTGGAGAGTGCACACTAAGATACTCCACAACACCATCAGCAAGAGACTCCTTAGTAAAAACAGATACAAAGTAGTCATTCAAAATGTTCTTCCTGTTAATCAACGAACTCCCAGAATATGTCATCTCATTTACAGTCAGACTATTTGCTGACAACTGTTCTCTATAAACTGTAGGGTCCTCCAACTCAGCTTGGATGGTCTTCAACAATGGAAGCAGACTGGCAGATGAAATTCCACCCCCAAAAATGCCAGCTCTATGCATTTCCACCAAACACACTCCACTAAGGGCCAACTATACTACACTCATATTTAAAGCATCGTTAAAAAAAAAGGCAACTCTGCCAGAGCTTTCCTCCAATGTAATCTCTACCACTTTCCACGCAGCACCAAGGCTTTATACTACCAGACGCCTGTCAGACCCCTGTGGGTACACAAGTGTGGTCTGGGACCCATCAACCAAAGACAACATCACCAATGGGCAACCAATTAGAGACAGCACAGAGAAAGCAGCATGCTTTGTGTTCAATGTCTACTCCACATAGAGCAGAGTCACACCAATGCTTCAAACCCTCAACTGGTCCTCTCTAGCAGAAAGGAGAGCCCACTGTAAAGTAATAATGATGTACAGGATATTCCATGACCTTGTTGCTATGCCTACCACCTATCTCCAGCCAATAACATCAACCGCAAGGGATCACACACACAAGTTCCTCATTCCCTTCACGAGGACCCAGACTAACAAGCACTCTTTTTCCCAAACACCATCAGGCTATGAAATGGCTTACCTCATCATCTGCTACACAGCTCATCACTTGAATGCTTCAAGAAGGTTGTACCAGACATTTAGCTTTGGCTTAAAGTGGCCTTCTTTTTACTTGCACCATATATATAGACTACACAGCTTTACCTCGCACCAAGAACTCATTTAGTTCAAAGTACGTTTATACTCTAATTGGAGGACTGTACTTTATCGGAAGAACAAGAAGAAGTTAAACTTAAAGGAATATTCACATGATTTTTGAAGACTACGGAAGAAACATTTTGATGTAAAAATCATGTTGATATCTTTTCCGTGTAGGAGTTAGTTTAAAATTTCTTTGAAAATTAATTGCCTTTTTCTAAATAACTGGAAGTATTTTTTGTTTATTTATTGAGATGGGGTGTAACATACACTTTATAAGAATGTTACACTCTCTCTAAGTAAAAGAAACATTTTATTGTGTGACAAAGATAAATAAGAAATGTCTTTTATCTGCCTTGATGGCATCACATGTTAAACTGCGCGGTTCACTTTTTAACACACTCGCGCAATCTTTGAAATGCAATAACTCCTACACAGAAAAAGATATGAACGTGATTTTTACACCCAATTGTTTCTTTGATAGTCCTCTATCAAGTATGGAAATAAAATAAAAATTGATGATTGAAAGCCACAAGCTTTGGTCCATTTATGGCACTTGTCCGGATCTTTAGAGTTTTTAGCCAAAGGGATCAACAAAATTTAGTTTACTAGGTGTTCTGGGTAACAGCAATCAGATTTACAAAGCCTGCAGCGGGGCCTGTAAGTGCAATTTTTATTCACCATTTTGCCATCACTCAGTCTGTGTATGCAGAAATTTGTATTGTGCAGTAAATTGCATTAACTACATGAGCGCGCATCAGTAGCTATTTGTACTACCCCACTTACATGTAGTCATGCAAATTCTGTTGCTAGGCAAATTCATGTGGTGATTGCTTGAAAAAGTTGTTAATCATCTAACTCGGACAAGTTTATTCCTTACTCAGGCTCATGATTATGCCTTCAAAAGCTACCGAGAAATCCTAGTAGGTCTACAAGGCCATGCATGCCATGACTTTTT
The DNA here is from genome assembly GCA_020152595.1 of Chiridota heheva. Lineage (NCBI taxonomy): Eukaryota > Metazoa > Echinodermata > Holothuroidea > Apodida > Chiridotidae > Chiridota > Chiridota heheva. The sequence continues at coordinate 207,401 of JAIGNY010003268.1, read as the reverse complement.
TTATTCTTGGACTGTACTGTAAGTGAAATTTTGAACACAATTTTTGAAGACAAAAATTTAACAAGAATGTTTTCACTGTGGTAAATTGTTTATAGGAATAGCCCCATGGTTTTTGTTAAATTTTATTTGAAATAGCATACTTTTAGAGCCAATTTGGTACAAAAATCAGGTTGATATCATATTCCGTTCAGGAGTTATAGATTTTTAAAGATTTTCCATTTGCATTTTAAACTTTTTGTACAGTATGATGAATTCGTGTTTGATGATGTCATAGAGGCAATTCTATTGCAAATGTTTATGTATTTCTTTGAATGTTAATTGGTTGTTTCTGTATGATTAGAAACAATTTTCTAAAAGTTATTGAAGTAGGGTATATTTGGCAATGTATATAAATACCTAACTTTCATCAATTAATTTTTCTAGCAGGTTTTACTAATAAAAAAAGGATGATAGATTTTAATGGAGAACATAAACTTTGTGGGAGAATGTGTTGCTGTGATGTCATATTGAGCCTTTTCCTATTCGCTTATTGCCATTTTTTGTGAACCTTAAAATTTGAATATCTTCCGGTAGGAATAACATATCAACATGATTTTTGTACTAAATTGTTTCTAAACTTTTTCTCTTCTTATGAAAGTTTAAGAAAAATTACAGGAATATTCCTTTAATCTTAAAATAAAATTTAAAAATTCATCAAAGATCTTAATTTTTCAGTTATTTTAATGACAAAATAAAGAAACTTATTTAGCCAAAATTGCAAGAATTTTCAAGCTTACAGTACCTAACTGTTAGGTTTGGCTGATTTGAATGGAATCACAAATGCATAATTTACCTGAGTTTTATTATAATGCAACACTTCAAATGTCAGCCATAGGGCCATACAATAATGTTAACAATATTATTAACAATTGCTTCTTTCTTATAAATTTATATATATTACAGTAGATAAAGGTTCTTAAGTTAATTTTGGAATTTACTTTATGTTATACTTTACCTTCCATACTATAAATATGCAATCTGGTCCATGACCTAATTTTAAAGCACCTCAAAAAAAACGTAGTAACCAGTCCAGCCCTGACCTCCATAATATCCCTCACTCTTTTTCAGCACGTTGTTATCACAACATCGCTGGAACTGGTCTGAAAAATTTTGTTATAATTTTCACCTTTTTTCTAACAATTTTCTCTTCTGCAGCTCCACCGCACTGTTTTTTATTCAGTTTCACCTTTGCTGTTTACCTTTAGGAGTTTTATGAGGTAAGACAAGGTAGCCACGGGAATTCTTCGATCCGACTCGCATGATTTTCCCATTAGGCTTACACTGAAGTTAGGGTGTTTTTACTTCCATCCGCGGGTGGCTAGTTTGAGGAGTCACACTCTCAAGGCTGGTGTTTAGTCCTTAGAGCACCTACTGTAGTGTGCCTGTTTAGAGGGCCCCTTTTCCTTGGGTTTGAGTGCTTTTTGCCCTACCACGAGGATAGCATAGCATTATATTATGCATTGTATTAACATGTTAGGATATCTTCAGTACAGGTTCTATGCATTAGGCCAACTTCTCATTTCGATGTTGGCGCATGTGCAGGAGGTCGTAGTGTCCACCGAGCTTCTTTCAGCTCCAAGGAGCTACAGTTAGTACAAGAGAGCCTATTTATTTTTTAACATTACTTTGAATTTCGTGACTTCATTTTTCTTGCTTATTTAAGACAAAAGTTTTTAATGTATGAGCTCCATATATAGGGCGCTGGAGGGACCATGTTTAAATCTCCCTGGCATCCCCCTTTCAGGAGAATTAATTGTTTCTTTTTATCTCCTCAGACACCAAGTTTACAATGGTTCGTGTTTTTTTTTCAAAGTCTTTTTACATGCTTTTTCTCGGGATTTAAAATTTTTTCAGATATAAAACGTTCTCTTTATTTTCATGGTGTACAAAGTTGCTGTGGCTTGCCTCATTATGTGTGATGTCTTCCACAGTCCCATTTCGCCCACATAAGGGCCGTAGGTACACCCCTGCAGGGGAGTTTTGGTGTAAGTATATGTAAGTATGTATGTATGTATGTATGTATGTATATATATATGTATTTATATATATATATATATATATATATATATATATATATATATATATATATATATATATATATATATATATATATATATATATATATATATATATATATATATATACATATATATATATATATATATATATATATATATATATATACATATATATATATATATATATATATATATATACATATATATATATATATATATATATATATATATATACATATATATATATATATATATATATCTATATATATACACACACGTTTATATATTTTTACTTTTCAGACGCCAAGAGGCAATATAGATATAAATCATTATGGTCTCTCAGAGTTTTCTACTTACGCCACAACCCACAGCTTGACACTACTGAGCGGTGGCGATCTGAAGCAGTCTACTTTGTTAACTTACATTGACTTACCCCCCCAAGGGCCCCGTCTCGACGATACTGAGTCAGTAAGTCTGTGGGCTGAGCTTTGTCTTCAAAAGTCATTTCTGAGACTATTTTAATAAAACTAGTAATCTAATGGCTCGCAGAGTTGAGCCATTAGATTACTTCTACGGGTCCATACGGCTCCCGTGATTGGCTCCGTATGGCTCCACTGCTTGTTTTCACGGCCCCGCACAGGTCAGTGATACAGCTCTACGGGTCCATTAGACGTTTTACGGGTCCATTGCAAGGCACCGTACGGGTCCATACGCCTCCGTGCCTAGGCTTTTGGGTCCATATGGCTCCGGTGGACGGGTCCGTACTGCTCTATAGTTTAGATAGGGTTAATTTACAACGCACGATAAACCCGGATACAGACCCACTAGCTACGAAGCTACATGGCCAGGTGATAAGGAAACAATCTTCACAAGAAGTATAGCATCATGAGAGCTATTTCTTCTTGCTTACATAGCCATTATCTACCCAGTTCCACGGCAGTGTGAACTTCCTTAAAAAACTTTTCCACGTTGAATGTCATAGTTCCGTAAAAATTTACACCAGTATCATGGACACGGAGGACTTGTCCCTGAGTGTCAGCCCTTTACACACCCAGGCTGTCTCGCGATGCGTCACATGTAAACGCTTTGTTAAGTTAAGTTCCGGAGACATCCATTTATGCTGTGAGTCCAACCCGTGTACTCTCTGCAATGACTGGGATGGAGCCGCGTGGTCGGAGCATAGACTCCGCCGCAACCGGCATTTTCTAAGAGCAGCCGAGAGGGCAGAGAAGCGACGGTTAGATAGACTATCTTCGTCTTCTCCCCCTCCACCGCCACTGCCACCCAAGTCCAAGGTACAGCACCCACCCGACAAGGAGGCGAGACTGCCACCCACACTCAGCAGGGTGCCCTATGGCCGGCCCCCGCAGCTAAGTAGGCGTACGACGGACACTGTGGCAAAGCCTAGCACTCCCCTAGCTTTCGTCCCCCCAGTATCGTCCCCTCCTGAACGAGGCAGGACCCGGACGAGGGACAGGAAATGGGATAGTACTTACAAGACAGGACGGAGTCGATGGTACCAGTCGTCCTTACTTTTTTCTTCTTCTTCCTCTTCCTTGTCTTCCCCTGAACCCAGGCGAATCCTCTAGAGAACTCCTCCTTCATGGACACACTTAAGCAGACTCATGAGACTCTGTTGTCCCAGGCGATGCAGCAGAGACTGCCGCCTCCCACACCTTGCCACCCTGCAGCTGGCACTGCCGAGGCTCAGCGTCTTGGAAGAGGATGCCCTCGACATCTTTCCCTCGGGAGAAGATGTTGATGGTTTGGATGATTCGGACCCCCCTGGAGACTCCGGACTCCCCCAGGGTACCGGACCTCCCTCCGGTACAGGGTTGCCCCCTACTGTCCCAGTTCAAGCCATTCCCAGTGCTGCCTCACTGTTTCAGACCGCACTGAATAGGACTTCTGTACCCTACCGGGTACCGGACAAGGTCCTTTTTCTGCCAACCCCCCTCCCCTCCCCCCTGCGGACCCCCTGGAGCAGGTCGCCCAGCTTCTAGATTTCCTAGCACGAGAAATTAAGCTGGAGGTAGTAGAGGCTCTCATTGAGATGGGCGCACAGTCTCGATGCAGAATACTCACTACTGCTCGAAGGGAAACTAAGTCAACGGCTAAGCATTTCCCCATAGATGCTTCCCTGGTGACCAGGGTACAGCATTGGACCCCTGCCAAGGACTGGACGGCTTACAACAGAGATGTTGATCAGGTCACTCACGTCCAACCAGCTGCCTACCAGGCGCTCATAAACACCCCCTTGGTGGTAACTCTTCCACCATCCCGCAAGCGGCACGCCAGCGGTGTCCAGCTCTGCGGCCAGGACTAAAATTTGCTTAACCCTGCGGTCCAGCGGAGGGAGGAATCCCTTGTAGCTGTTGACCGGACCATATGGCAGGGCTTTAAGTTCCAAGCTTTCGCCATTTGGGTAACTGAGGGGTTAGACTTGGTCCTGCGCAGACACCTGCCAGCCGACGTCATCCCTACGACCACACCTTTGCTAGCCGGACTCTCGGACTTGCTTCATGCGACAGTCGACCAAGTTGCCCGAGTCTCTGCAAAGGTGGCCACGGAGAGGCGCGATAATGTTCTCTCCCTCCTTGGACTCTCTGAAGCCACTCAGACTGACCTTTGGCAGCTGCCAACAGAAGGCCCAGGACCTCTTCGCAGGTCACTTTCGAGATGGCCTATCATGCCAGGCCGGCCGACAGGACGATCTTAGAAAGACTAAGAAGCTGTTGGCTAGGGCGAAGCCTTTGTCTTCTCCTCCCGCATGTCGCTGGGCTCCAGCCTCTGTAAGGAGCCGGGGTGTGGCTACCCAGCAATGGGCTCTGGCTCGTCACCGTGGAACTACTGAGAAGCCCGACACAGCTCCTTTCTCTCACCAGGAGTCCACTCCGTGGACTGGCAGAGTGAACGTGGCAGAAAGTGGTTGACACTCCTTCCCCTCTGCATGCAGAGCGAGGGCCTTTTCCTCACCAGGGTGGGGAAAGGGCAAGGGGCAACCCTTTTGACCTACCCATGATGCCTCCAGTAACAGTATTCATATTCTTGGAATTCCTAACGATGAAACGAGGGTAAACGTAATCCCATTTCTGGAATTCCTAACAGTGAAACGAGGGTAACAATATTCCTATTTCTGGAATTCCTAAGAGTGAAACGAGGGTAACAGTGAAACAAAAGTAACAGTATTCCTATCCCTCGAATTCCCAACGTTGAAACTAGGGTAACAATATTCCTATTTCTGGAATTCCTAACGGTGAAAATGAGGAGACCAAGTGGAGACTAAGAGAAGGTGCAGACAAAAGTTATTCAAGACTTGGCTTTTGGTTTCAACGACAGGATTGTAAAAAAAAGTAGCGAACAACAGAGAAGAAATTCCTTATTGCACAGCATGTCATAAGAATATCTCCAGTGCAAAAAGCGTCATCTTGAGGCACATGAATTATTATAATTGAATAAAGTATGCAAATTTTATTGTAAGTTTGTGACATCACAACAAGAAAATTTATGAATTCTTTATGTTAACCAATTGTTTTTCAATCCTTCACCACCGTTCTATGAATGAAAGCAGCTGAATATGACCAAGAGATTGTGAATATTTCCATTATAGCCTCTATTAATATTTAGCAGCAGAAGAACATGTGATAATTTTCCTTGTGCTTGATATATCTTTATTTCTTTTTCATTTCTTAGGGTAGCAGTATTTCTATTACTTTTCCCAACGTTGAAAACTTGGGTGGCAGGATTCCTATTCCTGGAATTCCTAACGGTGCAAACACAGGTAGCAGTATTCCTATTCCTCGAATTCCTAACAGTGAAAACGTGGGTAGCAGTATTTGTATTACTTTTCCTAATGGTGAAAGCGAGGAGACACAGGAGACTAAGAGAAGATACAAACAAAAATTCTCAAGGAATTGGCTGTTGAATCCGAGTTTCAAAGACTGGATTGTAAAGAAAGTAGCAAACGACGGAGACGAAATTCCTTTCTGCACCGCATGTCATAAGAATATCTCCTGTGCAAAAACTGCCATTTTAAGGCACATGAAAAGTCGTTCCCATCAGAAAAACGCATCAAGGTCATCGCAAGCAGACACAGCCTGGGTCACAACTTTACTTGGACTTACCCACGACGTGGAGATAGTGCAGCCATATCCGGTAATACTTGTTAAGTCATTAAACTCATACTGTAGTATATAATGGGGGAAGGAACTGCTTCCAAATGTTGACAGAAATTGAATCTTTGGGCAAAATCAAGAGATGTTTTTGATCAAAATAAAGGACTGAAAAGCAAATGGAAGTCATGAGTGCTATTGGGATCTAAGGTACCAATTTGTGTTCCAAATCTTAAACTGGACAAATTTTACAGGAGTTAAAATTTGCATTTGATCAAAAAATTTTGCATTCCATAAAAAAGTTGGGCAGGACTATAATGGAATATGTGTCATTTTCTCTGTTAGTATTTACTTGATAATAGGTACATGTACATACACCCATACAGTATGTAACTAGAATATTAGCACTCTGTAGAGTGCATACCTCTGCCCTGTTGCAATTTCAGCATGCCTAGAATAATTGTGAGATTTCATTTGATCCCCAAACCCACTATAATCTACCTCATAAATGTAGGCCCACCAAGATTCATTTCCAAGATCTGTAATGATCATTTGCATTTTGAACACTTGAAGATTATCTTTTGATTGATTTCTTTCAAGGCCATACCATTGTTTTCAGTTTCATTTAGGTTAAGCATTCATTGTTTGAGTTCCTCTCAGTTAAGATTCACATTCCATCATTTTCCAATTCAGGGCAGAAACTAATTGTTTTTATTACATTGATAGTAAAGACCACTTGATTTAATTTTCAATGAGTCCAAAAATTAATTGTTGGGTTTATAGCATGAATTCATTGTTCATCACATTCCATTGAAAGTTTCAACTGTGTCTTGACAGATCTTACCCCACCCCTCAATTTCTGCCCTTCCCATGTATCAATACATCCCAAATTTAAATCACTTGTTCCTTAAGCAATAATTAACCACACATTAAATTTAATACAATCATCAGTTCCTGAGATATTTTAATGACAGACAAACTCATCTTGAAATGACTCCATCCTTCATTTGCACCCTTTTCCTGTTCCAATATGTCTGAAATTTTACAAAGCACAAAACAAACCAAATTAATCCAAATCCAATCATCAGTTTTTTAGATATCTTGATGACAAACAGACAAACAAACAGAGTCAAAAACATAAACTCTGTCCAATTTCATTGGCAGAGGTAATAAAATCAAGTTGGGTTAATGCTGAGTTGAAGAGCAGGTCAGGTTTGAGCTTTGTTGTTTTTAAATGTGTATCATCTTATTTGGAGTGAGGAAAACAAGAATTCAAAAAGGAGATACTAAGACTTAAATTTGCTAATATAGTTACAATCATGATATGTAATTTGAATTATAAAAGGTTTAGGTCTTTATTTTACTTTTTCAGAGGGGTGCCTCCAACCTGCCCTCATTGCCTCCCATTTTCACTATGCACTGCATACCTATGATGTTGATTATAGTTCCCTAATATAAAAAGATGCAGAGACACTACTTGTTGTATTGATTACTCCCTTATTATCCCATCGCCAGCGAAGTTGGTGAAGAGGGGATTTGTAAAGTCTTTACCGTTTGTCTGTCCAACTGTCCGTCCTCATCCATTGTCTTTATGACCTTGTGCATTGTTTACTGGGGAAGAAATGATTTCTGCCCATGAAAGGAATTTTATTTTTGTAAAGGAAATTTATATAAAGGAGACTCTTGCCTTGAAAGAACTTACAACAAATGCATTCCTGACATGAAAAACAATGAAAATATTTGTTCTGACATGAAAGAGTCAAACAATAAGCCTGACACCTCAAAATAATTTGTAATTAAGTATCTTGGGCATGAATGGAAAAAAGAAAAAAATCCTTGCTTGAATAGAGACTAATGATACATGACTAATCTCCAAATTAATCTGCAATGAATTTGCATTCTGATTTGGTTAATAAATTAACAAGTATATTTGGTAGATGAGTTGGTGGCAAAAGGTGGGTTGGGGTGGTAGATGAATGGAGGATGGTAGGTGAATGGAGGATGGTAGGTGAATGGAGGATGGTAGGTGAATGGAGGATGGTAGGTGAATGGAGGATGGTAGGTGAATGGAGGATGGTAGGTGAATGGAGGATGGTAGGTGAATGGAGGATGGTAGGTGAATGGAGGATGGTAGGTGAATGGAGGATGGTAGGTGAATGGAGGATGGTAGGTGAATGGAGGATGGTAGGTGAATGGAGGATGGTAGGTGAATGGAGGATGGTAGGTGAATGGAGGATGGTAGGTGAATGGAGGATGGTAGGTGAATGGAGGATGGTAGGTGAATGGAGGATGGTAGGTGAATGGAGGATGGTAGGTGAATGGATGATGGTCGGTGATTGGGGGATGGTCGGTGAATGGCGGAAGGTTTGTGAATGGGTGATGGAAGGTGAATGGGGCATGTTTGGTTGATAGAGGTGAGGGGATAGGAGATAGAGGAAAGAATGTTGGGTGGAAGATGGTATAATTATTGGTACATGTAGAATTGGGATGAGAGTGGGATGGCATGGGGGAAAGGATGGGATGGAATATGGGACAGGGTGGGATGGTATGTGGGACAGGGTGGCAATGGAATGGGTGGCATGGCATGTGGGAAAGGGTGGCATGGCATGTGGGAAAGGGTGGCATGGCATGAAACAAGGTGGTATTCTCTTCCCTGTGTCCAGTATTGACTTTGGCCTTGGCTAAAGGATTAGTTTAATGGTTCAGACATGTCCATCTTGTTTGACAGTGGAGAAAAGATGGAAAGATAGACTCATTGTAAAAGACTACCTTTAATTTATTTCAGTCTTTTTTCAAAAGTGAAACATTATGTTGTCCCCTCTAAAAGGATTAGTCCAATGGTCAAGCAAGTCCATCTTATATGAAACCAGTCTTTAAAATCTTGAAACAAAAAATGGTGAAGAAATTACTTCATTATCTTATCTGTGTAGATTCTGCAGAAATGACTGGTGTCAGTAAGTCTACTTAAAAGGTTGGTACCATCATCCTCACATTCTTAATAATTGTTAATGTATTTTGAAGAACTTATTTTGAAATCTTTTCAACTACATATTTGAAATTATTTTTTCTCAAACTGTCTTTAGGTGGTAAATTTACTAGTTTTCTGACATATCTAACGACATCCCAACTCAGTCTGATATTAGTTGTTTCTACACAAAAGATACAGAAATTTATACTCAAAGATCTTCTTAATGGAATAAGATTTTGCATGCTTTCTTCAATACATGTATTTTGTTTCTTTTTAGTTCCTCTTTTATATGAGATGAACTTGCTTGACCCCTGAACTAATCCTTTCAGTGTTGTTTTAAAATGTCAATTTCTTAAAAACTTTGTAGTTTAACACTTGAATATTGAAGTTTATACAATCCACTGGAATTTGATTTTTCAATAGTGAAGTAATATTCATCTGTTAATCCTTTGCCCTTTGTTTTAAACATTATTTACAATGTGATGAAAAATAACTGTAAACTGTATAAATTAATTCCTTTATAGACATTAAACACTTATCTTAGCTTCATTAAAAATCGAAAATCATTGAGTTGTATGTTGGGAGGTGATGGGAGAATAACATGTTACGATACTATTATGTTTCTGTGTGTATATTTGTGTATGTTTGAAACTTTCAATTGAATTGATGCTTTTCCTAGGTCATGAGGCCAGATCAGGTGAACTCTGTCACAAACGCTGCCATGCAGTTTGTGGAATTTGTCAACAAATGTCCATCGCCATACCATGGTAAATAAAAATGTCCCTATTTTTCAGGCTTGTTATATCTTACTGTTAAAGGAATATTTATGTGAATTTTCATTTTATGTACAGTATATGATTAGAGGACTACTTGTATTAAAGAAACAAATTGGTGATAAAAACGTGTTGGTATCTTATCCTTTTATGAATTATTATTTTTTTTTTTTCATCTGTGTGTTGAAAAGTGACCTTGCAGTGGCAGGGTGATGTCATACATGTAGATCTGAGACATTTAAAAAAAAAATGTATTTCTAAGAAAATTATTGCCTCTTTTAAATTATTGGAAATAATTTGTGTTTATTTAATAAGATAGGGTATATATGCTTTGCCATCTGCTCATGTACTTGACACTCGTACGTACTGTAGAAGAAAATGATTTTATAAGGTACATGGAAAGATAGGGGCAACATCAGCTAAAGTGGTTTAAAATATATTAAAAACATGTCAGCAAAACTTCCATCAAAATTAGTTTAAAGTTGGCTTTGGTTGGTCCTTTTATTCAATTTTTTCTCTCAAATTTTTGATGTATAAATCGGCAGACTTTATATATATTTATGTTATTATGTAAATCCATTGTTTTTAATATCTGCAACCTTTTTTAAATGGAAGCAAATGCCCCATTTTCTTTTTTTTATAAACTTGAATTAATAAGATTAATGTAAAAAATGACCAAGTATATTGAAGTTGTCAGTCATCCTGTTCACATTTCACAAATTCTGCATTTATACCAAAAAATCATCAAATTTGAGAAGCCATAACTTGAAAACTGTAACCATATGTGATGAAATACGCATGCTTAGGAAAATAGAATTGTACTACTTTTTGCTTTTTAATAAGCTCCCATGCTTGGAAATCATATACAGTTCTGTTCCAACTGCATCAGTACTGTTCAGTATATACTGTTCCAACTGCATTAGTACTGTATACAGTACTGTATATATACTGAAACTGATTGAACTGCACTAGAACTGTATACAGTATATACTGGAACTGGTCGAACTGCACTAGTACTGTATATATAAACTGCACTAGTACTGTATATATACTGAAACTGATTGAACTGCACTAGTACTGTATATATATATATATATACTGGAACTGGTGGAACTGCACTAGCACTGTTTATATACTGTAACTGGTCGAACTGCACTAGTACTGTATAAATATAGTGGAACTGCACTAGTACTGTATATATACTGGAACTGGTGGAAATGCACTAGAACTGTATATATACTGGAGCTGGTGGAAATGCACTAGTACTGGAACTAAAACTGTGAAATGCACTAGTACTCTATATACAGTATACTGGAACTGGTCGAACTGCACTAGTACTGTATATACAGTATACTGGAACTGGTCGAACTGCACTAGTACTGTATATATATATATATATACTGGAACTGGTCGAACTGCACTAGTACTGTATATATACTGGAACTGGTTGAATTGCATTAGTACTGTATATATACTGGAACTGGTCGAACTGCACTAGTACTGAATATATACTGGAACTGGTTCTAACCTATAATAACCACCACATTTCCACCGTGAGATCCAAGATAAGCATAAAATGTACAAATGTGGGTATATTAAGTTTTAGAATAGCAACTAACACTCAGAACATATCAAAAAAATACTTGGAAAATTTCAAAGACATATTAACAGCATTTGCATGTATTATTATTGATATTGGGATATGTTATCAGTCAAAAAGTGTTGGGTGGGCGCTTATTTTAGCATGGCTGCTTATCATGTTGAATACGGTATGCTGTATTTAAATTTAAAAGCGTATTCTTCTCGTTTATTTTTGTTTCCTGTTTTAAAAAGGAAATAAAGCAAATGCATTTTTAGTTGTCTTTATACTTGTATTATTGTTATTTATAATCGTAGATAATTTGCATTTTTGTGTGTGCTTTATTTCAGTGGTGGATGAATGTCGCAGGTTCTTGCTTGAAGCAGGATTTATGCAATTGAACGAGAGGGAGCGCTGGAATATCACTCCAAACCACAAGGTACAGTAGTATCTTGTAGGGAAGAATATCGTAAGAAAATATATGTGTCACAGGAAGCATTTAAGCAAATGGTATTGAGAAATTGAACTTAAAAGATCATATAAATATGGTGATTAATACAGGCTTGTATATTCTACAAGAAGTGTGTATATTTGGTCATACATGTACAAAAGAAAGAAACAGATTTTAACCATCTATAAAGTTGACAAAGCTGTTGTTCAGAGGACAGCTAAGATTTTTGTCAATAAAGAATTCCATACTGTACCTCTGGGGTGGGCAAATATTTTTCTTTCCGGGACCATACAAATTTTGAAAATAAATGTATGCAAGTATATATTGAACCAATAACAAAACCAATATGCTTAATTCCAACAGAAAATATCAAATTAGTGGTCTCTAAAGAATTGTTAGTTTGTTTAGTTTATTTTCCCCTTTTACTTTAAAAAAAAAAATCTTTTTTTTTCTTTCTTCTTTTCTTTTTCTTTGTGGAGACCTGAAAAATTTTTGGACCATTTGTGCCATAATCACAATATTTTCCACCCTGCTGTACCATGAACTTTTGCAAGCCTCTGTTAATCATTGCCAAATTTTGCTTGTTCAGCTGAGAACTAAATCTTTGGTGACTGGTTATTTTAGTTGTACCACATATTCAAGGAACAATATTTGTTAACAAATCAAATTGTAAAAATATCAACTGTTTAAAGATTTTGATTAAATTTTTGAATCAAGTTAATTATGTATTTTCTCATGGATATGGAAACAAGAAAGATGGTGCTTTTTAAATGTGCATTGGTTTGTTATCGCTATGATATCATTGCCATCATCAGTACTATCATCAATTATTTCTTTAAGGTTTTGACAGCTACAAAGATTTTTTTGGAAGTCAGTTTTTTCTGGTGTTTTAACTTTGTTACCCTAAAAACTGTGGCATATTTTGTTAGTTTTTCTTGTTATGTGGCCGGATGTTCCTTGGCATAAAAGCAGTTTGTTCTGCTTCTTTTTGTGTGACAAGAATGAATTTACTAAGAAGAAAAAGTCACAATTCTATTTGTTGAATAAATGATAAAAATCTTGCTCTTTATTTCAGTATTTTGTCACCAGAAACCAGTCAACCATCACAGCTTTTGCAGTGGGTGGTAAATACCAACCAGGAAATGGATTTAGTATCATTGGTGCACATACAGACAGCCCATGCCTTAAGGTAAGTTTAGCTTGCTACCTGAAGGCCATTTCAAATCTAAATCGGCAATTAATTTGAATAACGTCATATGGCCAAAAATCTCATGTCCATAATTGACCAGGAGAATCTTAACAACCAATCAAATACTAGGGATGCAGCAACATGAGCTGAAATGTTTTGTGACATTAGAATGGGACAAATAGAAAATTGCACATGTTGACAATTGTTGTTCAGCCCTTTATCAAAATAATTTGAATGAGGAAAAGTTTGGCTAAAGTAAACAGGAGATTGGATATTAGTATAAACTTAACTTAGATTTTGCAGTAAAATATTATTTGAGAACCTTTGATATTGAAGATTTGGGAAAAAACATTTAGAATTACATTTAAGAATCTTAGCTGTATTCCTTTACATACATCAGCTCACATCCTTTTCATCAGCATGCTGAAAAATTGTACAAACTTTGATTTGTCATAAATTAAAAACTGTAAGTATTATTGTGACCATTTAAAGATGGTTCTGCTCAGAATTTAAAATCTCTACCTGTTCATATAATTTTGATAATGTGTAATCTACACAGGTGAAGCCTAATTCAAAGAAGCTGAAGGAAGGTTACCTCTCTGTTGGAGTGGAATGTTACGGAGGTGGGATTTGGAACACATGGTTTGATCGAGACTTGACCGTAGCTGGAAGAGTGTTGGTCAAGGTGAGAGAACAAAAATGTTTGATATTTTATGAGAAGGGTTTCTTAGATATTTTTTGTGTCGGGATGAAATCGCTCAGACAGTTTGAATGGCATCCTCCCCCACCCCACCCAAAAGTGGTTCCAACTTGGAATTTAAAAAAATCCCAACTTTGACAATCTGTGACCAATTTGTACAAGTTGGGACCAGTTCAACCCAGTTAGGAATCTCAACTGGAATATTCCTCTGAGAGTTTTATTATGTAGTCGTTAATGGTTAATGTATAGAATCGTCAAGAATGTTTCATAATCATACAGTATGGTGATATCTCAAGTTTCTATTCACAGTTATCAATCTTAAAGGATTAGTTATCTTAAACTAAAGAGAACTTAAAAGAAAACAGATTGGTGAAAAATTAATTCCCAAATCATTTCGTTCAGGTGATGATTCAAATTTTATAAGTTTGGTCTCATTTGTGTAGAAAAGACTAAACTCAAGCTGGTTGTGATCTCATATTCCTCAAATTATAATATTTTTTCTGAGATTGTTTGGCTTAAAAACCATCTGGTATGTTAGGAAAGTGACAAAAAAGACAAGCGAAAAACATATAGTTGTTTTTAAACAGACAATGACATCATAGAATTTTAGGGGATCATGGCTTATCCCAAATTATTGAGACTATAGTATATTAGACTGCTTAAAGCTAAGGTTTAAATGATGAATAAGCCATGCCATTGACTATGAAATCTTGTTTTTTTTTCCTTCAATTTTTACGTTTCTTTTCTTCAAAAACTAGCAAGACTTCCATTAAGGATTGGGGAGAATATTTTTCTTTCATCTTTGATCTAGAAAAAAAAGGTCCTCAATAATTTTTGCATATGTTTATTTATTTAAGGCTTTCCTTATTAAAAATTAAAAACTCATTTTTTTATAAACACATCTAACTCTTTGTGTAACCTGTAAATGTGAAAAGCAACACACTGAATTGAGAATCATTCAATCATATTCAGATGATCTTTATCAAGATTCTGTGCTGAGTGTTGTAGTTGCTAGTGAATAATATTCATCATTACATAACTTGGCATTTTAGGTTGTATATATAAAAATATTTATATGAATTGATATTTCTTCATATAATTTATCTTCAATAACAGCATGGGGACAACTTGGTCCACAGACTAGTTCACATCCAGAGACCAATTCTTCGGATTCCAAACCTTGCAATACATCTAAACAGACAGATTAATGAAAGCTTTGGACCCAATAAGGAGACAGAAATGTAAGTACGGTGGCAGAACCTCCAAGGACTGACAAATCAAGTATTTTGATAATAATATTAAACTGTTGGCAACAAAGAATGTATAGCGAATGTTTGTTTTAAGATAGTAAAATCGAAACCGATCTTGTTATTTGGATTTCTCATCAGGGTTCCAATTTTAGCAACGAAAGCTCAGGAGGAATTGCTCATGCAGGGACAGGCCACTGAGGAAGATGTAAGAAAAACTTGAAGGTTTCTTCGTTCTGAACTTTTTGAGTCACAATTTCTTTTGTATTTTTCAAGAAAATATAACTTTATATCATATTTTATAGTGTCATTCATATGACAAGTATATAATGCAAATACTGAAACAAACATTGCCTCATCGCTGTCACAGATGTAATATCCCCCCCCCCTCTCCATCCTCCTCCCTCCAAACCCAGTGTTTTTGCATTATATTGCAAAATCAACTTAAAAAATTATTGAAATTACTTTGATGTCTTGTTCTGGTCAGGAACATAAAACGTTTTAAAGATGTTGGAAATTTGAGAGTGACTGGTGTATAAAGTCTACTGTAGAAGAGTGACCTCACATCCTCACTTTTCTAGCAATTGTTGATTTCTTCAGTTGGTAATAGTTACTTTACTATACTCTGCTTTACTCATTTGTTATCATGACCAATGGTTGCTAGGCACATAATCTCAGGAAATAATTCAATGAAGATGCACAAAGACAGAAGAATATTAGGATGACAAATAAACTGAATATTTCCTTCATCGATAAAGATTTTTTTAATGTGTCTTTTGTTTCTTTCAATTTCCTCTTTCATGTAGCATTTCCTGTGCTTAACATGGAGCTTTATGTCCTTTCAGCAAAACTGCATTTGAAAGCATTTTGTTAGATCAAAGCAAAAATAATCATTCTGATTTGTTATACCATGTAATGAGTACAAAGACCATTTACATGTAATTGAGTGTTTGCAGTAAGAGACCTACCATTCTACAATTTTTATTTTTCAGGGACTGAAGCACCATTCCCTTTTACTTAGACTTCTATGCAAGGAGTTGAACACAAACCAAGTAATATCATGGACATGGAACTTTGCCTGGTTGACACGCAACCAGCGGTAAGTGTTGAAGATTTTACATAAAAGGGGTGAAGTTTTGGCATCTTCTTTTCCATGCTGTTGTCTCACACCTTTGACACTTCAGTAGACAGAGTCTTCCTTCAAACAAGATCCGATGGGAAACTTTTCAACCTTGCATATCTCGGGGCATGTCCTGCTTCATGAAATGCTATTCGCTAATGACGCTGCTTTGGTTTTCCACTCTAAGGCAGGACTACAACGCAACATTGACGGCCTCGCGTCAGGTTGCAAAGAGTTTGGCCTCATCCGCTTGAAGAATACTTAAGTGCTGGGCTAGTGTGTCAGCAATGCCCCAAACATACGCATTAGCGACTACACCCTGGAGGTTGTCGAGGATTTGGTCCACCTTGGTTCTACAATATCCAACAACTTCTCACTCAACTCAGAACTCGACAAGAGGATCGGGAAGGCAGCTGCCGCTATTGCAAGACTATCCAAAAGAGTCTGGGATAACAACAAGCTCACCTTAAATACAAAAATGTCACTTTACAGAACTTGTGTACTGAGCACCTTAATCTATGGCAGCGAGTCCTGAGCAGCTTGCGCTAGACAGGAGAGTCAACTAAACAGCTTTCATCTCAGCTGCCTCCGGTGCATTTTGGACATCTCCTGAAGGACAACATTACCAACAATGATGTCCTAGTGCAGGCAGGAATACCCAGTCTAGTCACTCTGTTGTCCCAAAGACGGCTAGGCTGGCTTGGCCACATTTGTTGCATGGATGATGTCATACCAAATGACATACTTTACAGCAAGTTCTCTTCAGGAGACCAGTTGGGCGTTGAATGCTACGCTTCAAGGATGTCTGCAAGAGGAACATGAAGTCAGCCAACATTGACACAGATAAGTGGGAAGCAGTTGCCTTTGACAGGGTTAAGTGCGTAATCCAGACAGGCCAGACAGGATTAAAGAGGGCGGAGACAAAGAGAGAAAAGCTGTGGAGGCAGAAGAAAGATTGTAGGAAAGCGAGAGCCATTCCAACAGCTCCACTGCCTACAACCTTCAAGTGCAGCAACTGATACAAAGACTGTCATTTCAGAATTGAACTTTACAGTCATAGCCAATGCTGCTAAACAACCATTTTATGACCAAACCCAGGCACAGTCCATTGTCTTCGAGATGGAGTCGATGATATATTTTCTAGTGTAACCACTGTTTGCTGTGTACATCCTAATGGGACTTTGGATTGGTATAACACAGTGATGGACAAATCAACTTGTCTACCAGGCAGGAGTTTTAAATGTGTGGTTGTCCTAAAGCAAATAAGGTTGTCTATGAAATGTTTTGTATACATGCAATACAATTTTGTTGAAAACGAAGTTGTCCATCCGGGCAGGTCAAGTTAATGTCATGGTTGTCCGGATAAGATTTTTGGTTGTCTGGAACAGGTGGACCTGATGTATGAAAAGTTTGTGTGACATGTATGAAATAAGGCATTCTGAGACATGGTTGAATAACAAACAATATTTTACTTTATGCCTAAACTTCAAGTGATCAAACTTATAATTGGAGTAGGGTGATTTACAAAATTCATGAACCAAATATCATGAACAATATGAATTAAGATAGAAAGAGTAAACCCATATTAGTTTCAATAAATTTTAAGAACTTGATACTGTCTGATAGATTATTCTTAGGGATAAAAGGATTAGTAAAGTGGCTATATATGTCCATCTTATATTATGATAATGATACTTTTCTTTATTTTTTTTTCAGTGCCTTGGAGGAGCTCTAGAAGAATTCATCTTTTCACCTCGTTTGGACAATCAAATTAACTGTTTCTGTGCTCTCCATGTAAGTGAAACATCCAATATTTACCATCATAGGGAGCAGATCATTTTGCCTTAAATTCTACTAATTTGTTTGATATCGATTGGGCAACAATTTTGTAAGCTCTTCTTCCAAATATCGTACCTCCTTCATACTTGAAAATTATCGCAGAGCCATGAATGAACATGGAATTTGACCGGCTGGAAAGTGGAGGAATACCAGGTTTTCTCCCTACTTTCAAGTGATGGGAGAATGAGGCAGGGGGTGAAGAGCCCTGCCCTCCCCTGCTACCCCATTTCAATATTGCTTGAAATGAAAGTGTCCAGGGATGATCCTCATTGAGGAGGGGTGCAAGGAGCTTAAGAACTTGAAAAATAATTTTGTTGAAGATTGTAATTGGGTTTTACAGGCTTTTCTGAAAATTGAGTAAATAGAAATGTGTAATGACTATATAATGCATTGACATTTAGATGTTCGCGAGGCCTGCCACAAGCTTTGGTCCATTATGGCATTTCTTTGGATCTTTAGAGTTTTTAGCAAAAGGGATAAACAAAATTAATTTGCTAAGTGTTCTGGGTAACAGCAATCAGATTAACAAAGCCTGCAGCGGGCCTGTAAGCGCAATATTTGTTCACCATTTTGCCGTCACTCAGTCTGTGTGTGCAGAAATTTGTTTTGTATAGTAAATTGCATTGACTACATGAGTGCGCACCAGTAGCTAGTTGTATTGTACCAGTACCGCGTAGGATGATTGCCCCACTTAGTTTCGCAGATTTTGTTGCTAGGCAAATTTATGCAGTGATTGGTTGAAAAGCTGTCAATCATCTAATTCAGACAGGTTAAATGGATATGTGGGTAGTCATTAAATAAAGTGTTTTAATAAGGTAATTATGGATAGAAAAGTCACTTTCATTTTTGTGAGGATTGTTTCTGTCAATACTTTGGTTTTGATTAAATGCATCTTTTGTTGGAAAAGATAGATAGACTGGAAGCAAAAGCATTAATACAGTCATGTGAAAACGTCTAAGCTTAAGTAGTCATTACTGTCATGTCTTTTTCCCGAAGGACAAATCAAGATTTTGGTCATCAATGTCTATGGTGGGATTTTATTTGTTTTCCATGAAATTTTAAAAGTCATTTTGCTTTTTTGGTTGATAGTGTTGTTTTTGTCTTTCACAGGCCCTTATGGAATCTTGTCATGAAAATAATTTGGAAACAGATCCGAATATCCGCATGATGTTGCTGTTTGACAACGAGGAGGTAAGATAGAGCGTGTTTCTTGTAATATCACACAGACCATTAACCCTTACTCTACCAGAGCATTTGAGATTACAAGTGTTATTTTAGGGAACTTTTGGAAAGCGGGCTTTTTCTTTGGACTTTGGACTTTACGTTGGTTTGCATAATTTGGTGGTCAAATATGCAAATTTAGGTAAATGAGGTTATTCAGATTATAAGATGTCCTAAAACTGCTATGTTTGTGATATTCTGCTTTCTTGTGGCTAATTAGAAAAAAAATATTGATAGAATTTATGAATTGTTAAAAGAACCCTTTCGTTTGATAGTACTCTTGATTTTTTGAGCAAGGAAAAAATTCATATGTCAATTTTAATTTTTTTGACCTAAAAATTGACCTCTGATTTTGCCAATGATCTATCTGATAGGATTTGGCACTATACTTTCCTGTAAGCATGCATTGTTCCTTTCCATGATTGATGCACAAAACTATTGTAATATAAAAAGGAAATGTTTACACCAATATTTCAATAAAAATGATATGCAAATGATATGCAAATTAGCTAATTAGCTAAAATGCACTCACAATTCTAGAAAATTTAAAAAAATCATTTCACCTTGTTTTGATAATCTTTGGGCCTCTTCTCCATCACTGTTAATAAGCCTTCTGACTTTTCCTCATCCTCAGTTTCACTTTGAAACAAGATTCGGGATGCACTTTCTTGTGTCGTCTTTCTGTAAATGTTAAAAAATAGGTAAATAACTCTAGTGACGTAGCTATAATACATTGTTAGGAATGATCGACAGCGTATGTGTTTTATTGCAGCAATCCATGTGAATGCACATTGTTTTCGCTACAGAATGGTGTTTAAAACTTTTCATTATGATATAGGGGTGGATCTCACAATTTTTTAACAAAAAGGGTAAAAAATCACCAAAATTTACAAAATTGTACATATTTTACAAATAATTAAAAAATGATGACTAGGTATAAGCAAAATTTGATTAGATTTGGATAATATGACTTAATCTAAATATTATATATAAAAAAATCAAAATTGATTTTCTAAGCAGTATTTGTCAGTTTTTCAAAAATATGCATGTTTTGGGACATTTGAAACTAAAAGTGAAATTTCTGAATGTTTGGACAAAATTTATTGAAAAAAGTGAGTATAGACCCCCTCCCCTCCCCCCCCTCCCCAAAAAAAAAAAAAAATGATATTATGAAAGATCTTTCTGAGATCTTTGCAATAAAACTATTTTACCATTATAGGATTTTGGTAAGATCCTGATTTTATTTTTGGAAAAAGATATTATTGCTGCATGGTAGAATAAGGGTTAAGGCAACAATCTGAACACTTAAACAAAAAACAAAATATACAACAGCTACACTTTCCAGTATGATAAATAACTAAAACTAAGAACACCACACTTAGAAACATATGATAAAAAAGTTTGACTACTGTATGTTTTTATGCAGGTTGGGATCACAAAGTGCACAAGGTGCTGCCTCATCATTAACAGAGTGGCTGATGAGAAGACTAGCTGGACCTGGGTCATCGTTTGAAGAGGCAGTCCCAAAGTCATTCATGATTAGTGCTGATCAAGCGCATGCTGTCCATCCTAATTATTCGTGAGTTTGACTTAAGATGCGTGTTTTAAATTTTATTTTTGTAGAAAGTTATCTGTGTTTTGTGCTTATGTTTCTTCAATAGAATGAATAATGTAGATAGATAACTTGAATGTTCTGATGAAGAAAAACAGAGAAGTGTATCAAGATATACAGAAGAATATAGGATGTGAGCTTTTGAGTGTTTGTAAAGGGAAAAATAATGTCCTGTACACTTTTGCTGGAAATTCCTATTTCCAACATTCACGGACTGTCCTACAGTACCAAAAATGTAAAACTATTTCTAATTCAACTCTAGATGTACACACACCATTACCTCCTTACTTTTACACCTTCCATGCTGGTTTGTTCAGGTTCCATATTGTTGGCTTCTCGATATTTAGTTTCCTCAACTTTTCCTGCCTTGAGTCAGCCTTTTTGCATTGTCACTAAGGAGTTGACGACATGAGATTGCATGTCCCCCTTAATAAAAACAGTCTGCAAATTTTTTTTTTAATGATCTACCTCTAGGTCTGGTGCCTTGTATCCGGCCTTCTAGTGTGAGTATGGGGTATCGCCTAAGTTTCATTTGTTTTAAGTGCCCAAAATATCTACATATCATTTATAAATATGAATTTATATAATTTTTTAATTTTAATTTTTCTCAGATCGAAACATGAGGACAACCACAAGGCAGCTCTTCACCAGGTATGTTGATAGTACCCATGTAGAAAAATTAAAATTTTCAAAAGAGACAGTATCCCATTTGAATAAATGGTATTTGTAGTGTTTTTTCTTCTTTCTTTGTACTGTTAGTTTCACTACCATAGACCATAATGTAGAAGATCGGAAATAAAAAGTTAACCTGTTTTCCTGGTCAGCTAGCAACCTAGCCCAAATTGGCATAAACTTTCATACTAAGGCCTAAAATTAAAATTGTTGTATGATATCGAATTTCTTACCCATTTGATGAAATATTTTACTGTTGTCATGTTCTTTAAAGCAGAAAAAATATGCCAATGATTTTAGCAACATCCCCCATCCACCTTTAAAAGTTGTGCACCTTGCAAGAAAGCTGCAAAAATATGACTTTCAACAATGTCTAAGGGAAGTGGGGATTTGTCCCAAATACTTTTAGACACAGTTCGTTGCCTCTATGCAATCGTATAACTTGAAATGAGTTGTGAAGATAAACAGACAGACCAACTGTTCTTTTATTCTGAGTAACTTTCTTTAATACACTCACTCACTCTCTGTCATCTTCGAGCCATATATCCCATAAGGCGGCAGTATACTTTCTCCAACGTATCCTTTCTCTGGCAACGTCTATGGCTTCATTCCAAGAATTCCACCCTAATTCCAAGAATTCCACTCTTATTCCAAGAAACTAATTCCAAGAATTCCACCCTAATTCCAAGAATGCCACCCTAATTCCAAGAATTCCACCCTAATTCCAAGAATTCCTCCCTAATTCCAAGAATTCCACCCTAATTCCAAGAATTCCACCCTAATTCCAAGAATTCCACCCTTATTCCAAGAATTCACCCTAATTCCAAGAATTCCACCCTAATTCCAAGAATTCCACCCTAATTCCAAGAATTCCACCTTAATTCCTCTCTTTCCTTCACTATTGTTTTTCTCCATGTTGTTCTTGGGCATCCTAATTTCCTTCTCCTTTCCATGTCAATGCTGTCATGCAGTGGCTGTCCTCTTTTATTCTTAATACATGCCCAATCCACCTTCATCTCCTCATTTTGACTTCGTTGCTAATTCTCCTTTGCTTAGTAAATCTTAATAATTCATTATTTTAAACAACATATGGCCATCTGATCTTCAAAATTCTTTTCATGAAGGTATCCAATTTCTTATTGTCAGTCTCATTGGTCTTCCACATCTCACAACCGTATAAGAGAACTGACTTAACAATTGAGTTAAATAATCTGATCTTTGTTTTGACTGAATATATATATTGGAGCTCCATATTTTCTTTGATTTCATGAAAGATATTCTTGCTTTAGAAATTCTGTTAAAAATATCTTTTCCACCACCACCTTGTATGTTTACAGTTGCTCCCAGGTACTTGTAAGTATGTATCTCTTTCAGATGTTCATATTAATTTGTCGCAGCATCTACTATTTACTTTCATGAGTTCAGTCTTATGCTTATTTATTCTTAACCCAGTTTGTGCAGCAGCATATTGGTTCAGCCTTGTTAGTTTTGTTTGCATATGTTGACCAGTAGTGGAGGTCAGAAGGATGTCATCTGTAAAATCAAGATCTTCTAACCTGACATAAACCTCCATTTTATTCCATTACTATTGGCTTCAGTTGTCTTATGCTTCACCCATCCCACTATCATTAGAAAAATGAAACCAGACAATACATCGCCTTGTTTGACTCCTGTCTTAACTTAAAAACATTCTGACACCACCCCTTCATCTATTACAGCACATTCATTACCTTCATAAAGTATTTTAACCATTTTGATGATTTTCTGTGGGATACCATAACTGCCATTATTTCCCATAGGCTCTCCCTGTGTACTGAGTCGAACACTTTATTGAAGTCAACAAAGGTAATATGGAGGGTTGACTGCCATTCGACGACCTGTTCTGATATGTTGTGAAGTATGATTATTTGTTGGTGGTGTTTCTTTCTCTTCTGAACCCTGCTTGTTCAACTCTCAGCTTGCTGTCAATTCCGTTTCCGATTCTATCGATCAAAACTCTCCCAAACACTTAGCTAGGCACTGATGTTTAGGTAATACCTCTCCCATTGTCACATTAATACACTACAAAAACATTTTTGTACTCACTTTTTAATTTCATCACTCCCAAGTATTTAGAAAAAAAAATGTTTAACAGCTTGTTTGTGTCGTGGTTGTATTGGTTTCACAGTATAAAGAAGATTTTGTCTTAAACTATAATGCACAGGGAGAAATATGAAAACTGAGCCAACAGTGACTGAAATTTGTTTGATCAAAGTATGTTAATTTAGTTTTTTTTTTAATTTTCTCTTGGTTTTGTTTTGCAATGCTTTCTAGGGTCCAGTGCTAAGTTCAACTCCAATCAGAGATACGCCACCACAGCAGTTACAGCATCCATATTGAGATTGATTGCAGAGAAGGCAGAAATTCCTCTTCAGGTTGGTCAGCTTATTCATCTTTTGTTCGTTTTTTGTTTATGTTATCAACTCACTTAAATGTTGTCATGTTCTGTTCTTGTTACTTCCATGTGAAATAAAAAAAAAAACAGCTTGTATTTTCAAAATGGATTTCTATTGTCAAAATAAACTGGAATAAAGCCTTCACATTACCATTATACTCCTTTTTTGGTACTTAATGAACTATATACCAGAATAGCAAACAAAAATGTTGTTAGCTATTTTGGTACAGCATTTTATAAGTACTAAAAAAGGAGTATAATGGTAAAAGGATTTATTCCAGTCTCATTTTGATGATAGAAATCCATTTTGAAAATAAAGCTCTTTAAAGCTTTATTCCTTGGAAGGGAACAATATTGGGTTATCCTATAAGGTCCTAACTCCTCAAATCCATAAACCAACCATTAAAGTATGCTTTTTTTTCTTTAGAATTTAATCAAAATTCTAATTGTAGCTGATGATATACCTTTAAAAAAAAGTAGAAAAGTGGAATCAGTTATGGAAAAATACACACCTGAGTGACATTCACCTCGACCTAAAAACAAAACAAAATCCTGAATGGTGATTGTATTTAAAGAATCAAGATAAGGAAACCATATGAACTCAGAAAAAGATACACACCCATATCCAATTCTGCCATAGTGACAAAAAGATTTAATCTTGCAAATCCTGCCCCCCACCCACAAGAACTCTTCTTCATCCACTACAGTATTAAAAACTCTTAAAGACCCACATTTTGATATTTTTCTTTTGTTTTATTCCCAACTTTGGTGAATGGCTACATTTATTATTATTATTCAATCTGCAGCCCCCAAACTCTGGAACATTCTCCCAATCTACATCAGAAATGCCCCTACCTTAGATATTTTTAAGAGTATTGAAAACAAACCTTTTCATGAGTTACCCTCATTGGACCTTGTAACTTTATCCTGCTTGTATCTTTTTAAGTATGTTTTTTGTTCTCTTAATGTTTGTATCTTAAAGTTTTCTCATGTTATATTTGTTTATGTGAAGCGCATTGAGACCGTTTGGTATAATGCGCTATTTAAAAATATATTATTATTATCATTTAATACGCATGTTTGTTTTCAAGATTTTAGACATTGCTGGTACTTTTTTCACCTGTGAAGAGCTTTCCTTTTTGCCAATATATTCAAACGTTGGGTTTATATTTCCTGTTGAGTCAACGTGTACACATATGTTAGACCTGAAATTTATTTCTCTTATGTCATATTCATGGTATGTTTCTGCTAGTAGAATAATTTAACAACTGAAAGTAGTTCACCTGATGTGAACGACTGTCATAAGCATCTCTTCTTTATGCCCAATGTGATGTTTATAAACCTTGTTTGTCAATCTGAGCCACCGACCTCATATCAATTGTATAATTCTTTACAGTCATGGTAATTTGATGCTTCCCTGAGCAAAGACATTTGTTTATACAGTAATCAGTTATAATGACATAGCATAACAAAATAACGGACTAAGAAGGGTTAGAGTCGCCTCACAAAAATCCCAAACTAACACCACGCCAAAAAGAAAATGCCCAGAGCCAGCAGAGAACTTATCAATGCTGGCTTTGTAAATTGTGAACAGAATCGGAGCTAATCACCCACTCAGGCAAACCATTTCACTCATTAGCAACCCTTTGAGAAAAGTTAAAATGCTGATTAATCAATCCATGAGAACTGTTCATAAACTTCAAAATACAATATAACCACTTGTCAGATGAGGATTAGCTGAAACATACAGGAAGTCAAAGCATCACTACCAAATTGGAATTCAAATATCTGAATCATATCACCGTATACTCTTCTCAAATCAAGTGTGATGTAACCAAGAATTCACAACCTAAGTTCATAAAAAGATTCCTTAATTTGGAATAAGTCTAGTGGCTCTTCGCTGAAGCTGCTCCAAAATGAACTTATCCTGTTACTGCATCTTGAATTATACTCTGGTGGTTTTAGGTGTTAGAGGGTGGAATTGGTGTTAAAGTGAAGTAATTGATGCTTTATATTCAAATTCATTTAAGGTGTGTAGATATTCTGCCACCCTCATCACAGCATTGACTGAACATTTTTATGATTAACCCTTACTCTACCACACTGTGATATTATTCCATTTTAGGTGCCCCATCTTTGACTCCGCCTCCCAAACGCGCATTTTCAAAAAAGTGCTGGTAGAGTAAGGGTAAAGATACTGATAATCCAGTCTTATATTTATGCACATAATAACCAAGTAACTTTGTTTTCTATTGCAGGATATTGTTGTCAGAAATGACAGTCCGTGTGGATCAACCATTGGGCCTATCTTGTCAGCCAAATTAGGATTGCGGACCGTTGACATTGGGGCACCCCAGTTGAGTATGCATTCGATAAGGGAAATGTGCTGTACCACAGGAGTCCTTCAGCTCTGCAGATTGTTCAAGGTGACCACATTTTTTCATGATTTAAGGAATCTTATATTTTACATTTATTTATTTAAAAGCTGTATTTTATTCAAAATGGAATGATAGTTTAACAATATTTCAAGACTTGTATACTTTAATACCGCTCCGAAAAGCAATCAATTTTTTTTTTCTATGTACCGTATATTTCCTAATAAACCCCCCCTTTTTTTTTTTGTGCGGTGACAATCGTAAAGTCACACATAAATTGATTGGTAATATTGTAATATTAAATACACAGTGTGATTTAACACTAGCCTTCAGACAAAACTCATTTAAAAACTTTAAAACTGCCCAAAAAGTACACTAGTCAAAATTGACCTCAAATAAACTCCCCCCTTTTTGAAAATGTTACACACCCCGGGAGCATTTAATAGGGAATATATGGTAGTTCTTATTATTCCTAATGAAGTTAGAAATAACATTTTAGTTTATCAAGGTAGTTGAATTTTTTTTCTTTTCACATCAAGTACCACAATTGAATGTACCAGAACTCTTTGCCACATGATTTTGATGCTTTAAAAGGACCAGATACTTATAGAAATTATTACTCTGTTTGTTTACAGTTTGATTATTCTGAAGAAAAAAAACATCAAAAAGTTGAGCATGTACCACTTAATTGTTTGTAAGCATGCTTAACTTCTGAGGTGTGACAAAATAAATCTCTATAATTTTTGTAATCTGTGCAATATTTGTGACATAGTAAACTGAAAACCGGTCTTTAATCTTTTATGTATTTCCATAATTTTGACCTTCAAAATCAGTGATTGATGACTTTAAGGTGGACAGTAATAAGTCGGATGCAGATGCTTTTGTCAAAACCTTTGTAGGTTTAAAACAAACTGATTTTTTATAAGATGATATAAAGCAATTCAAAAGATGAATTCATAAATTAGAATTGTTGGCTTAATAATTGAATGTTTAAAAAGTTTGAGTTTGTCAATTTGGTTTTTTTCTTTGAGATTTTCTTCTATTTATCATGAATTCTAGTTGATTTTCTAACAATCTGGGTTATTCTGCCTATAGAACTATTTATGTTCTTTATAAGGTAATAAATTAGCATAAAATTTTGTAAATATATAATTTTTTTAGAAAACATGAATCATTTTAGAAAACAAATATTTATTTTTTTAATGAATATTTTTAGAAAACATGAATCATTTTAGAAGAAATATGAGTATCTTTAAAATTTTTATTTTAAAATATGTTCTAATTAGTAGTAAATCTTATTATTTTGTGTGTTTGTGAATTTTATTTTTTCAGACTTTCTATGAGCAATTTGCAGAGGTGGATTCTAAAGTCTTTGTAGACTTTGTGCCAGAAGGAATGACAGTAGAAGAGGATGCTCAAGATGAAGCCTCGGAGGAAGATGTAGAGGCCATAGTGGTGGAGCTTGAGGAGGATACAGAAGAAACAAAAGATATCCCAATTGTGGTACCCCCAAATGCTTAACTCAAGGAGAGATTTTCCAAGTCTCTTTTTTGAGGATTGATATTCCGACCATATCTTTCACGACAAGGCTCTATAATGAAAAAAGTAGAGGCAGTTAGCAACATTAATATTTCCAATTTGGAGCACCAGATTTTCTTCTTACAGAAACAAAAATAAGCAAAGAAAACCCTTACAGAACAGGATAGCATATATATAAGCCATATGAATGAAAGATACACAGATGTCGTGGCATTAAACATCTGCAACAAACCCTGCATAGAGTATGTACAGTGATGTCATCTATGCCTGGTATTGGAAAATGTCAGATCACCAGTCAATGAATAGGAAACAAATACATATTTATTTTACCCCCAAGTCCTCAAGTGTCTCTTATTTCACTGAAGGTTTAAAACCCTTAAACTTCTTTAAACTATTTGTGTACCAACAAGACTTTTTTAACTTTAGTATGCTCGGTCAGGGAGTGTGACAGGATGTGACTGCATATGGACATAGTAAGGGATGTCATATGGGACATGGATGGGACAATGCTGGCCATAGGATTGAATATATACCATGTGGTATGCACCAAGGCATGATTATTTGACTCTGCCTGTTTTCTTATTCTACAAGTCATTTACATAGGTTGGGATGCCATGTGTGACATAGGGTAGGAGGCTATGTGGGACATAGGGTAGGTGGGACATAGGGTAGGTGGGACATAGGGTAGGTGGGACATAGGGTAGGTGGGACATAGGGTAGAAAGCCATGGGGACATGGGATGTGATGCCATGTGGGATATAAGGTGGAATATGCCATGTGGGACATCAGGTGGAAGCCACTGATGCGGGAATATAAGGTGGGATGACATGGGGGACATATGGAGCGATGCCATGTGGGACAGGGAGGGATGCCATGGGGGACATATGGTTGGATTAATGTGGGACATAGGATGGGATCCACATGTGGGACAAGGTGGGATGCCATGTGGGTCATTAGGTAGAATGCCATGTGGGACATTTGGTGGAATGCCATGTGGGAGATATGGTGGAATGTCATGTGAGAGATACGGTGGAATGCCGTGTGGGAGATATGGTGAAATGCCATGTGGGACATGGGATGGGATGGGATGTCATGTGTGACATGGGGTGGGATGCCATTTGGGACATGGGATGGGATCAATGTGGGACATAGGGTGGGATGCCATGTGGGATATATGGTGGAATGCCATGTGGGACATGGTGGAATGCCATGTGGGACATATGGTGGAATGCCATGTGGGAGACATAATGGAATGCCATGTGGGAGATATGGTGGAATGCCATGTGGAACATGGGATGGAATGTCATGTGGGACATGGGGTGGGATGCCATTTGGGTCATTGGATGGGATGCCATGTGGGATATATGGTGGAATGCCATGTGGGACATATGGTGGAATGCCATGTGGGACATATGGTGGAATGCCATGTGGGACATGGTGGAATGCCATGTGGGACAAGGATGGGATGGGATGTCATGCAGGACATGGGGTGGGATGTCCGGCGGGACATGGGGTGGGATGCCATGTGGGACATGGGATGCCATGTGGGACATGGGATACAATGGGGGACTTAGTGTGAGATGCAATTTTTATAATTGGCCAGGTCATATGATATGGGTGTCAATTTGCATGGGCATGTGAACCATGATGGTATTTACCATTCTAGTTGTATTTCTGTAGTTGTCTGATTCACCTCTGCCAACAAACAAAAGTTAACGCACAGGGAGTATAAATCAGAAACTTACGTCCCAAGACTATCAAACCCTATTAGGGCAGTATTCAAGCGTGTATGATGTACACACTCTATTTGGCAAAGATTTTTCAGTCACCTAGGTCTTTCCACCAGCTTCATTTTGCATAGAATAAGCTTGAACTTGTTTTGTAATTTTATAGATTTAAATGTCTATTAGAAATAAGACTAAACAATTGTTCTATCACAAAAATTAAAAAAAAATTGCAAATGTTTGACTTGCTTGAGATTCTTGTTCATTTTTTTGGGGGTGATATTCGTCTTCATGAAACTTATAACAGGAAAGTAATGAAAAGGAGATATTAAGTATGAGATTATTGAAACTAGGACTAAGTGTAAGTAGATTTGCTTATATTGCATGACACTGATGGATTGGACAAGTGAAGAAAATGTAATTGTCTGTAAATTTAAAAGATTTTGACTATTAATTTTGTTCCAAATTTCACAATTATAGTCTCCAATTTTTCACAAAAAGTTTGTACCCCAACTTCTTTGAAAGTTGCAGTTTATTTGAATAATGGAATTAAGTTTTAGTACAAGAAATCCATTTGCCAAAGATTATCAACTAATCAAATACTGGGGAATTTTTGGCCATCTACATTATTCATGGTGGGTATAATTGAAAGCCCGGGTTGAAAGCCGTTGCGTCGTACAGCAGAAACCCACTTCGAACATTGATCAGGATCAGATGGAAATCAAGAAAATGTATTTTTATTCCTGCACACATCTATTAGTGCAACCAACGGCACAGCAAGATTCCAGCATAATTATCTTGCAAAAATAATCTTATATAACAACATGCAAACGTATGCAGGTCTAATTAAATGTACAGCAGATGACAGTGGTTTTGACCGACCACAAAATGGCAATATAAACAAAGTCAGGTGACTTGTGACGTCAGCTGAAACACCCTAATAAGACCTGTACAAGTAGTGTTGAATATTCATGGTTTGGATTAGTGATAAAATAAGTACAAGTGTGAGTTGCATTTAATTTAGGATTATATAGTCTTTCATATCATTCAGATAATGGTGTTTCATTTCTGATCGAAATCACAATATTATATTGGTGGTGTTTTAAGTTGGTATATTAAACAGGGTGGCATAGTATATGTAAGAGGGTGGCTTGGTATGGGGGATTGCATTCCAGGTGTGATGGCATGTGGGATAGGATGGATGGCCTCTGGGACAGCTTTGGGATGACATGGTACAGGGAGGTATGGTATGTGGTGGGATGTCATCTTGATTGCAGATGTTATGGCATATGGGTCATTTGGTGGAAAGACATGTGGATTTCATATGTGATTTCTTGTGGGGTGGGATGCAGGATGGGGTGGCATGTGGGACAGACAGGTGGTGGAAGGTGTGTTATTAGCGGCTAGGGGATTTGTATCTGCAATGTCTGGTTTTATTTCCAATCAGTCAAATTAATTATTTGTTATTGTTTTCGTAGGGCTTTTATAATAGGGTTTTTTAATATGTACAAAAATCTGATTGCGATTTTGAAAAATAGCTAAATTTGTATTGTTCTTCATGCACACACGAAACAAAATTTGAAATATTAATGAATTCTTTCCAAATTGGTTGTCACATTTTTCATGGTTGTATGTGCTGATTGTAAGGTTCCACACTGTCTGAATGGTAATTTGCAAATAAACAGTATAAAGCATGAGTAGTTATGGTTTTGTCTGTCATTTTTATTAACTATTTAGTACAACAGCTAGTTTGGAATACAATGTATAATCCAGAGACCTAAAACACAAGAGTGCACCACAACCAACAAAACAAAATAAATATACAGCACATGAGATTATAAACTGTCCATATAGAGTACAGTAACTTTGTGGCGAAAATGTCTAGGCAAATAAATTATCTTAATATCCTCTGGCAAGTCATCCCAAAGTCAAGCAAAATAAACAAAAGTTGAACTATAAAAGGTATTGTATTCAGCTTCATGCCATCAAGTACAAAAAATAGTTCCTTTGATCATGTATTGACCAGTATTTTTGCACATTAGTTAATTACTACATTGATTTCTAACTGTCCACCCTGTCATACATCACAAATTGAACATAGCTTTTTCATAGTTCAAAAACTGGTCTGTTCAGATTTTATTACTCTCATTGACCAATAATCAATTGTGACATATCCGTAAACCTTTAAAGATCTATGAACAAGTAGCTTCAGCTTAATTGGAAGAAAATATGCAGTAAACCATGAAATTATGGTATAAACCATGAAAGTATGCTACAAACCATGAACATATGCTATAAACCATGAAAATATGCTATAAACCATAAAATATGCTATAAACCATGAATATATGCTGTAAACCATGAAAATATGCTATAAACCATGAAAATATGCTATAAACTATTAAAATATGCTGTAAACCATGAAATTATGCTATAAACCATGAAATTATGCCATAAACCATGGAATTATGCTATAAACCATGAAATTATGCTATAAACCATGAAAATATGCTGTAAACATGGAAATATGCTATAAACCATGAAAATATGCTCTAAACCATGAAAATATGCTGCAAACCATAAAAATATGCTATAAACCATGAAAATATGCTATAAACCATGAAAATATGCTATAAACCATGAAAATATGCTATAAACTATGAAAGTATGCTGTAAACCATGAAATTATGCTATAAACCATGAAATTATGCCATAAACCATGGAATTATGCTATAAACCATGAAATTATGCTATAAACCATGAAAATATGCTGTAAACATGGAAATATGCTATAAACCATAAATTATGTAAACCATGAAAATATGCTGTAAACATGAAATATGCTATAAACCATGAAAATATGCTCTAAACCATGAAAATATAAAAAAAAGTCATCAAAATCAGTTTAAGAATGAATCATTTTACAGCATTTTGAATTTAGGAGCCTTATTATATAATAATAAATTAGGCAAATTTTATTGTAATTTTGTGACAAGAAAAGAAAATCCTATGAATTTACTTATGTTCTTCGAATGGAAGGAGTTGAATATGACCAAAAGATCGTGAGTTTCTGTCATACCCTCAAATTTAGCAGGAGAAAGAAGTAATAATTTTTAATCAGTGACTAAAATTTAGGACAGAATTTTACAGAAATGCACTAATTACATTTTTGGAGCTGTCCTTTCATACTTCATAACTTTGCATTCATTAAAAATTCTTCAAACTTTGATTTGTCATAACTCGGAAACTACAGGTTACTGTTGTGATTTAAAGACGACTCAGTTCAGAATGTATAACACTTTTTGGTAAATATCTATCTGTCCGTATGCCTTTTACATCTCGAAAACATTGCATCTGATAGAGTACACGTTTGTTGGTGGTCTATTTTTTTTTTTTCTTCTAAAAACTGTAAGGGCAGGTAAACAGATAGACCTAAAAGCTCTTCAGATTGGTCAGTTTGAATTACGACAAACACCTTAAGTTTCTACTTACTGCAAAAGATGTGGTATAAAAGAGATGACAGATCAGAAATAATAAAGTGATCCTTTAAGTGTCCTTGAAGTCAGTTTTCCTTGCTAAATTGTGATCGATGGAGATTCAACATCTCTTTGTCATAATAACTGCTCCCATTCAAAGAACATTCTCGAAAAATTGATAAACAATAAGTTAAGGTAATGAAATTCATAGGCTTTCTCATTGTGATGTCAACAATTTTGAATAAAATTTGCATAAATTGTAATAATAAGGCCATGAAAAAGCTGTCAAATAGTGTCAAATTTTAACCGATTTGATGACCCTGCTTTCTGGCAAGTATTCTTCCAAGTAAGCTTAAGTTCTTTTCTAGTTGTGTATAGATCTTTAACAGTTCAATGCAGTGTCACGTGTATCAAAACTATAGTGATGACTTTGGGATAATAGAAATAATATTTGCATTAAATATTTTTTAAGTTTTGAACTTTACGCACATGATCACACCTTACGTATAAAGGTATAAATAGTTCATTTAGTAATTGTTTTGAACGTTGTCCTGAAGAAAATTGTCGACTTTTAGGAAATTATAAATATGTTTTTGACAATGACTTTTTACCAACGACATTTTGGGAGAATATTGCACGAGTTGCCCTCCATTAGACATGGGCAAGAAATTCCATTTGTCAGTATGAGGAGTTGTCTGGGTCGTGATATTCCAGAAGTATTTTGTATCTTTATGAAAACTTAATGTTTTCGTTACGGTACAACAAGATGTCATTGCTCTTACCCCCAACCATATTCAACTGTTCAATTGCATGCAAGTCCTATTGTTTCGTACCATGGCATGCTTTACCCCTCACTTGTCCCCCTTCCCCCCCAAAAAAAATTTTTTTTGGAACGTAACATATTTTATCGAAATTATAGGTTTTTTCTCCCATGAGACAAAATTGCCCTTCTCTTGTCCCCAGGTGCGGCGTGGCCCACCCGGATACCGTGAGATTTCCCGGTGGGCCCCAACGATTTGTAGCTCGGTGAGCCCCAAGACAAGTGATAGCAATCACTTGTCGATTTACGGCCACATAGTTTGTAGTTACTAGGCTGCATTATTGGTTTAAAATTGCCCAATAGTATGGTTTAAAAAATCGCCAAAATTTGCAAAAAATGCCCTAATTTGGTTAAAACTCACACAATTTCTTTTAATAGTCCAAATTGGGCTGAAAATTGCTCAGGTTTATTAAAAATGGCCTAAATTTGGATGAAATTTGCGATTTAAAAAAAAAAGAATTGCCCAAATTTGTTTGAAAACTGCATAAATTTAGTGTAAAATGTCCTCAAATTTGTTTAGTACTGTGGTCAAATATTACCCAAATTCACTTAAAAATCATCCATTGTATCAAATTGGCAGTGATTCACTATGTTCATTTTGTTCTCGCCAAAATACAGCATGACTCATGAAAAATACACAGCCGTATAAGTTGGCTAGTCGACTAATAACCTATATATAAACTTACAAGCTGTCCACCCTTCCCCCCTAAAAATGGCACTTAGAGTGTCATCTCCCGGCCCCTTTTTAGAGGCCACGTCGCTCCTGCTTGTCCCCCATAACCAAGATCCTGGCACCGCCTCTGGGTATAACTCGAGGAAGAACATAATTCTCCTTAAGAGTGAGGGGGACGACGGTTTAAATTATCCCCTGAAGTTGGGGACAATAAGTCTGAAAAAAATTTGCTTTTTAATTCCACCTGAAATTGGACGACATGTTCCTGCCCCCCTGGTACTGTGGTACATGAACACAGCCCTAGACTCAAGCAGTTTCATAGAAAGGTTCTCTTGAGTTTCGCCTACCATTCTTTGGTGGGAAATATCTCACTTATGCTCTCATTTTCCAATAGTTCCCTGGGAAGTCTTATATGCTTCCATATCTATATATCATCTAGTTCCTTTCTATACGCATGAAGCAGTAAATAGGTTACTCTGGATCTTAGTGCCCAAAAAGGTTGTTGCACTTGTCAACGACGTTAGCAGGTTAGTAATTCTTCAAATGATCATACAATTTGCCTTGGTGGAAGCCTGGGATCGTCGGCGACCACCGACACCCGAAAGTACAAAATATTTAGTTAAGCAATAATAAGGTCCCGAAAATATGCTTAAAAGGTACACATTTTGAGGTGATGATTTTTGTTGTACTTACTCTCTTTGAATAATGTAATAGACTGCTATATATTTGGACAAAATTCAGGTTTTTCAGGCAACCACGACTCGACCCCCAGTCTGAAGGCTGGATTAACCACACGTACTTTTCGCCGCCAAAAATTCTTTACCCCCACCCCATCCCCCACCATTCCTTAGTTCTCCAGATCGTTTCTTGGTGATTTTGTTTAGTCTCCCATTTTGTGAAACCACTTGTATATGGATAGGACTGATGGGATAGGCTGATACTGATCTGCTGATAGAATATGTCAAGACCAGACATCATCATGTCTTTAAATAGCCGTCTCGGGACAATCATTCATAATAATTAGGACATGTAGATTTTGATCTATAAAGGAGCACATGTTTCTTCTTATATCACAGATTGTGTGGTAAGTTACTTTATTATGAAACTTTTTAAAGAGCAGGCCTTATGTCAATTGTTTTATCAAGGTCCAAAATACAGGTTTAATTACATATGTTACGTGCAGGTTACGTGATCAATGTTTGCGTATTTTGTCCTTTGTATTACCCCGGCAGTAACAAATGAGCTAAGATTTTAAATTTCTAGACTGCTATGGATGATGGTACTTTCAACGCAAATTTCATTGCCACTTCTGGTTTAGGTGATATTGCTGAAAACGTGTACACCCACGTTCCAGATCCGCTATGAATAATGAATGTTTTTTTTACATAAAGTACCATTGAATCTTCCTTCGCATCTCCGCCATTTTTCTACTTCAATACCGTATTACCCGACTTTTCTCATGTATCAACTAACGCCATAGAAGCGATATATATTTTGTAATGAATTAATTACACATACAGAAAATAAATGAATGCACATTTTCTCTCGCCCCTCATGAGACTAAGTTGCCCTTCTCTTTCCTTCGGTATCAAAGTCATGTCACTGCATAGATGGTACTCCCTTTGTGACTGTCTCCCTAGGCTCTGCCCAAAGAAAAATTCCACTTGAGAAGGCGTATCCAAAAGAAGGGGGGAGAGGGTGGGGCGGACATCCCTTCCTCACTCACACACACACACACTTTTTCGGGGAAATTTTTAAAATTGGGATAAATTTTGTTTTATATTTATTTTTCTGCGTTAAAAAAAAACCCTCAGGATGGGTTAAATTCGAACACTTTGTTTTGGGAAGGGAGTCTACGACCTTTTCGGACTTTGTTAATGTTGGTTACGTCACTGCTAGAGACCAGTTGGGATTCCCAACTGAGATGAACTGGTCCCAACTTGGATTAAAAATATTTCCAAGTTGGACCACTTTATCAAAGTTGGGATTTTCCAAAATTCTAGTTGGAAAAATTTGCGGAGCGAGCGTCGATTACGCTGGGGCCCGCGTCTCCTGGAGTCAAGGCGATTCCAACAATTTAGAGGTGGTAAAACTGGATTTAAGAGACACATTAATAAGAACAATTTAACGGTATTATTATGAAATTTGTGGACTTTGATTTCTAATGTATAAGTAACAATTTAAAAACGCATACTAGACAACTCTACCAAAAACTCAACATATGAGTATTCCAGCGGCGTGTAGCTATATCGGCAGACTAGGACTAGGCATAGGACTAGGCTAGGACACTTCGGGAGCAACCCAAAAAACTGGGTACTTTAAAATACCAAAAAAATTGGGTACTTTTATGTATTACGTCATCTCGTGAGCCTACACATTTGACTAGCTCACACTAAACATATGAGGTTTCTCATTTTTCGCTCAGGATTGTCCAAAATTTCAATGGTTATCCTGAAGTTTTAGAGACTAATAGTAAATGGATATTCAAAACTTTTTGCCGCTGTTTTTTTAAATTCACGGTTGCCTTTTTGAGAAAATTAATAAAACAGATTATAGGCAGTCTGTTTTGTTTATTTTTTCAAAATTGCGATGGTGAATTTCAAAAAGCAGCGGCAAAAAGTTTTTAATATCTATTTACTACCCGTCTCTAAAATTTCAGGATATCTATTGGAATTTTGGACAATCCGGAGCGGAAAATGAGAAACCCCATATGTTTAGAAACCTCATATGTTTAGCGTGGGCTAGTCAAATGTGTAGCCTCATGCGATGACATAATACATAAAAGTGCCTAATTTTTTGGGTATTTCAAAACACTCAGTTTTTTGGGTTGCTCCCGAACTAAAAAGATATTTGAAATTGGAATTTTTACTTTTAGGTTGTTGGGAAATTAAGTTATTTTCATATTGCTCTTTACATTTATTCGATTTATTTTGCTAGTGGCCCCATTAGGTCGAAGGCCTCGGACTCTGCACCGATGTAGCCTAACTGTGTTACGCCACTGAGGTGGTGAAGCTACTTTAAAAGAATGGTGTTGAGCCCAAAACTACCTTTGCCATGAAACTCTTGGCAAATTGTTGGATTTCTTATTCACTTTTTATTGTTTCTATGTCTAAATAAATCTCTTCTTACCTATCTTAGGTCTTTATCGCTTATCTTCGATTAGCACTCTTAACAGTCTAAAGGGCGAACTGATCTCTTTGTTTGGAGTCGAAAGTCGTGTGACTATAGTTTTTTCCGTGTTTCAGAATCTCTATCAAAATAAGATTGAGGATAGTGTGTTCCTTCTTGCATGCACTTGCGCACCTCTTCAAGCTGAAAGTAGGAGAGAAAACAAATCGTGTAAGACCCGGGACCGCGCTGTTGCAGCTCTCTGCTATTCATCCTACCATAAAAAGTAAGCTATTTTAGTTAGGTTAACTATTACCAGGATATATAAGGTAAGTTCAAATTGTATCTCGTCTCATTGAGCATAGTGTTCATGCATTAAGTTCAATGTAAGTTCAATGCATACGCGTTCAAGTATAACTTATTATTTTCTCCGTTGTGTGTGTGTTTTGGAGGAAGAAAGGGGGTGAGGGGGAGTCTTTGATCTTTTTGATGTTTGCATGGTTTTAAGTGCATTCTAAAGCATTTAAACCCTTTTAATTGCTACCTCCAGGCTGCATCCGTATCAATGGATTGAACAAAAAACAATCGTGATTACATGCCATGTTATTACAAACAAAAACGATTGGCGGGTTCCGAAAAGAATAGTGGAGACCAATTGGATATATAACCGTATAAAGAGTGGTCCTACGTAAAAGAGGGAGAGGCCTCGTAGAGTATCTCTGTCTATAAGGTTTCTGATATGTATTTGAAGCAGACGAAGGCGGTGGGAGCAATTTTATTTATACAGATGGGTAGTTTTTTTAATTAGGGGTCCAAACTGACATTTTATGGCAAACCAATTATATGCTCAAAATTCAAAATATGATAATCTTCCTTGTTGTTTATTAAAGATAATTGATTGATTGTGCTTCATTTATTTCCATTTTTCAGATTTTCATCTTAATTTAGTAGGTTCAAACTTTCTTGTAACATTCTGCTTTCTTTTGCAAAATGATCCGCGTGTAACAGAGACACCAAGACAAATATGCCTTATATCAAAATGCCCAAAAATGCATAGGTTTGAAAATTAATGCATTCTTAGCTTTACCTGTTTACTATGACCCACCTTATATTTGTTATTGTGTCTATTGCAGTATAATGAAATTTGTTCCTAGTGTAACATGGACACCATGATGCCACAGATATACGAGGAACTGTAGAGCTTTTCAGCCATATTATGCAGGCAAACGAGAAGTTATCAGAATTGATCTTTTCAGTATGTGTATACGGCAGTGACTTTGAACAAAAACCCTTTAAATAAGCTTTATCAAGTAAACATTAATTAAAAAAAAAAACCCATCTGAGGGCACCACAAATCAATGGACCTCTATTTAATGGAACATATACATATAGTATATTTGAACATGAATAGGCCTAACGATGTTTAATATGCGAGCGTTATGATTTCTACCTATACTGGTCTTCGCTGCTCTTGTGCGACTTTACCCCTGTCCCAGTTTAATGCACCCCATAATGCAGCCTTAAATATAAACACGTCATTCATACCCAAATAAGTATGGTGGGAAGAAAATCATCTACGTTGTATATTTTTGGCTATTTGGTATCATTATCAATTCTTAGATAAAAGACAGAGGTATAGAAACTAAGGAGATTCATCTGGAATTAATCAAACAGTAGAATCCTGTTTACAAACAACACAACGTAGACGGCAATGGTATACACAGTAGAAAGATCGACATTTTTAACCTATAAAAAGTGATAACACGAACAGAGCCGTAATTCTCCCCACACAGTTTGTGTATATGTGCACTTGTAGTATATGTTCCGAGGACAGCAACTAGACAATACACCATCTCAGGCTGAGATCAAACACAACTACCGAGGATAAAAAGAAACACCCTTGTACTGTTGGAAGAAAGTACATGCACACGAACTGAGACTAAGAAAGGGCACCTCCCACACTTATCTGAAGTTGTCCTCGAATTAGTGCAAAAATTTGGACGCATGTAGATGTTTGAAATTATGTGTTCTTTATTATATATAGAGGACATGTAATTCATAGTAAAGATGTATTTGAGGACAATATTTTTTTTATTTATAGCCTAAATCCAATTTATTGATAGAAATATGTGTGTCAGAAGGATGGTTGT
The DNA here is from genome assembly GCA_020152595.1 of Chiridota heheva. Lineage (NCBI taxonomy): Eukaryota > Metazoa > Echinodermata > Holothuroidea > Apodida > Chiridotidae > Chiridota > Chiridota heheva. Next base: position 167,562 of record JAIGNY010003268.1, on the reverse strand, counting down.
GTGTCTAAGCCCTCAGTATTTTGAAAAGTACGAATCTGAGGGAAAGGTATGATTTCTTCTGCAGCGCAAGATTTTCAATACGCGACTCATTTGCAAAGCATAATGCTTTGGTCTACATTCGCAGGTTCATTTTAAGTTAAGTTCGAGAAAAAATCTTGTCGATTTTTTGTTGTTCTATCACATCAGCAAACCATAAAATTAGCAAGCCATAAAAAATGTAAATTTTATGCGAGTTAGTTTATCGCCTTCTGATAGGCAAGATTGTATTATTGGTGAAAATGCTGTGGGCCCGTGGGCGGGATTTGCTTTCCGAAAATGGATGGAGAAGAGGGGGAAAAGTTAAAAGTAAGGGGGTTGGAGGGGGGGGAAACCACTCAATCGTGCTAAGATGCCAAAAATTACCATACAAAATTTTTTACAAATTCTGAAAAAAGTGTTGGCAAGTGCCACCTTTGCCTCCCTGAAATCCCGCCTATGTCTGTATGTGTGGGCTTAAGCATGGTCACGACTGCAACTAAATGTTTGGGGCTGGGGATGGGGTGTGTCCCACTGTCTTACACCGTCGTACGACTATGAATATAACAAAACAACTATATAACCATATTAATTTTCCCACAATTTTTCCTTCAATTCTGGGTCATTTGTTTGCCCTCACGAAATAGTCAAAAATTGGATTTCCCGACGCGGTGTAACACCCCCACACCCCTCCCCTTAAGTTACTCCCCTGCTTATGACGTTTACAATGCTTTCGTTTATTGTGCGTCTTATTCGTATGTATAATTTCAGGTTTGACATAAACAGACAAAAGAAGTTAAAGGAAGATGATCACCCTTTTCCAGATTGTCCTTGTCTCTCTGTCCTCGCCCCTGGGGTGAGACCTGCTGCTGACACGGATATTTGCACCCCAGGACATCCTCAGTACGAGGGTCCTGCTATCCCGGACCTTCCTACACAGTATCGTATGTACATAGAAGCAAACATTCAATCCAAGAGATACAGTGTGGAGATGGAGGAGACGTATGACGGCCCTGGAAATCGAGGGGCGTCTTGGATGATTGGCTTCGGTCAGAAGGAGTTTTCGACATACAATTACAACACTGGTCAATCAGTTAATGTCAATGCTTATGGTAAGTTGCAATAATAGATTATAGCAATATTATGATATGTCTGAAGCAGGGCCGGATTTAGCAATGGGCAACGTGGGCAGTTGCCCATGGGCCTCTACAACCAGGGGCCTCCACATATTTCATGAGGAAAAAAAATTGTAAGGGAAAAATATGGTAGCAAACTTTTAATTTGCATTGGTAGGAGTGGTAGCAACCTGTTCATTTGTACTGAAAATTGGGCAGGCAAACAGGCTTACAAAATGAAAATTCTTGAACATAAATTTACTTTAAAAATCACAAAATACTGCACCATATTTCATCTAAGCACCCTTAATTATTCCAAAAACGTCTAAAGGGGGTACACCCCTTCCAATAGACGCCTCTAGACGCTCTTAGAGGGTGTTAGACCATAGGTCTAGGAATATATATTTATATATATATATATATATATATATATATATATATATATATATATATATATATATATATATATATATATATATATATATATATATATATGTGTATAAATATATATATGTATAAATATATATATATATATATATATATATATAAATATATATATATATATATATATATATATATAATATATATAAATATATATATATAAATATATATATATATATAAATATATATATATATATATATATATATATATATATATATATATATATATATATATATATATATATATATATATATATATATATATATATATATATATATATATTTTGTGACTAGCCATCCTAACCCCCAAAAACGTCCAAAGGGGGTACACCCCTCCCATTAGACCCCTCCCCCAGAACGGCGGTCATTAAAGTAGTGTGGGCTTCCACTTCTGAAGTTGCCCATGGGCCTCCACATGTCGAAATCCGGTCTTGGATTCTGAAGAAAGTTAAAGGGAAAGTTGTCCTCTTTACATCTTGAGTCACAGTCAGTCATGCAACCACTCTTTTGCGCGCGAACGTCTTAACCAGATAGTAAAATTGAGGAATGGCGGGCACTTTTTGATAAATCTGTCCGATATTTTTTTTAAATAGTAAGCCCCTAGACGCTCTTAAAGGGTGTTAGACCATAGGTCTAGGAATATATATTTATATATATATATATATATATATATATATATATATATATATATATATATATATATATATATATATATATATATATATATATATATATATATATATATATATATATATATATATATATATATATATATATATATATAATATATATATATATATATATATATATATATATATATATATATATATATATATATTTATATATATTTTGTGACTAGCCATCTAGCCATCCCCCCCACCCCCTTCCTCCTCCCCGTTACTGACTTAGTTGGTAACTTTATTGGATACGGCAAGTGGCTCACTGAAAGTCACTGAATATGTAGAAAAGGTAAAAAGTTTGAGAAGTTGAGGATGCTTTGCACACAAGGTCCTCTACCTTTATGCTTTTGGTACTGCAGTGTTTTGGACCAAAAATAGAAAAGTAAGAGAAGAATGCCAAAAGATAAGATCAAGATTAGTGACTTTGAAAATGAATCTGGTGTATTTAAAATTTCAAAGACTTCTTCGATAAACAATATACTCTTAAAGTAAGACTACTTAAATATCCTAATCTGACTAAAATGCGCTACCTGCCAGTGTCTGGTCTCTCTGTTTGTCTGTGCCGTGGGCGACGGTGCGTAAGTATTCCAATATTTACGTTTTTAAGTCCATTTGTAAGCTCATTAACATAATTGATAGGCCTGACAGCTGTAAGATCCACTTTTTATGATATGTCGGCAGACATTTTAAGGCCAAGATTTTTTATGATGATTTCCTTCTCAAGCAGCAATCATCGAAAATTCAAGTTGACTTTAATAATAAATATCCACACACTGAATGAATGAAGGCAGATAATTATCGATGTAAGACAAGACACAGTTAATTGTAAATTGATGAAACCTCGAAAATATTATCAAAACAGCTGTTTATATAGATAATTCGCAAGTTTTATTTTAGGTTATAGCCGTAGCAGGGCGTAGTCCTGTAATTAATGTTTTATTTTTGGAAATATATTGTCATAAAGTTCCAAATCGAGAAGATTGCATCAGCAGGTCAGCATGAGTCACTGTATGATAGTACCGTGTATAATTTTCTTGAACTGCATCACCCAGTTACTGAATCAGAGTGCTATTTACGCAATTTTGTGTCTCCCTGAGGAATGTAGTTGAACTCTGATGAAAGGTCGCATGTAACAATCCGCAAACCTCCACATCCCTACTGTGTGGGCTGTTTTATTCTTAAGTGTGTAAGTGACATGCCAAATTAGTTAACATTACTGAGGGCCCACAGAATATCTTAGCTCCAGTCGATCAACAGGATCAACAAAAATTTTATATTAACTATAAAATAGAAAAGTAAGGCCTAATATTTTTTTCTTTTTTAGCTTATCACCCTCGCGCGCATCAGTTTTGAGAGAATCTCATATTTCAAGCTTTGTTAAGTACTGTATTTTTCTCTCGGATGTGGATGGCCTGATCCGCAACGCTGCAGTTAATTGGCTTGCATATATATATATATATATATATATATATATATATATATATATATATATATATATATATATATATATATATATATATATATATATATATATATATATATATATATATATATATATATATATATATATATATATATATATATATATATATATATATATATATATATATATATATATATATATATATATATATATATATATATATATATATATATATATATATATATATATATATATATATATATATATATATATATATATATATATATATATATATATATATATATATGTATACATATATATATATATATATATATATATATATATATATATATATATATATATATATATATATATACATATATATATATATGTATACATATATATATATATATATATATATATATATATATATATATATATATATATATATATACATATATATATATATATATATATATATATATATACATATATATATATATATATATATACATATATATATATATATATATATATATATATATACATATATATATATATATATATATATATATATATATATATATATATATATATATATATATATATATATATATATATATATATATATATATATATATATATATATATATATATATATATATATATATATATATATATATATATATATATATAAATATATATATATATATATATATATATATATCTTTTCCGAGGCCTTATCAGCGGTGTCTGTCGGAACCACGGGGGAAATGGGATGACTGCACCCTAGGGTGAGGGGGCGATTGGGGCAGGAGGTGCCTTTTTTAAATTCGAGGGCGGACCGAGGCAGGAGGTGCCCTTTTGAAAGTTACATAAAATTATTCTAGGTCAATTTTGAAGCTTGAAGACAAATAGAAATCCACTCACTCACAAATCCTACGTAGTACATACAAAATGTAACACACATTTATTATTTATTTTAAACAATTAAAGCATGTCATTTACCAGGGGCCCTGACACCGAGGGCCGTGATGGCAGGAGGAAAAGTCCCCAATAATTTTTAAAAGCCTAGGCATTTTACCTATTCGCCCAATGGGCAATTGCCAACACTGGTTCCCAATCTCAAACCAATAGGTGGGATTTGCCTACTGAAAGTTGTGGGAGGGAGTCAGAAATGAATGTGTGTGGGTGGGGAGGGGGGGGTGGAGAATAACGCTAAGATACAAAAATTCACCATAAAACTTAAAATTATACATTTGGAAAACAGTGGGGGTGGGGCAAGTGTCCCTTGCTCCCCCATCCCACCTATGCTCAAACTATATGTGTAGGAACCGGGGCCCCCACTTTTTCGAAAACTGACAAAAGTGCTCCTATTTTGAATAAAAAGTGCCCTTCAATTACTGTCACAAAAGTGCCCTCACTAGATTTTCTGCCCCCCCCCCCCCCTCCTTCTTCATGCCCCGAGTTCCTTCTGACACCCATGGGCCTAATGTGATTGTTAACGGGATTCGTAACACAATCTGACAATTAAGATTTAAATCTGCAGAAAAAATACTATTTTCTGGATGGTTTTAGATCGACGTTTTAACGTCTGGGACCTTCTTTTACGTATGCGATCGTTTTTGTTGTAAACAATTATTCGGGGTCTAAATTCAGTCAACACATTAAAAGTTTGAAAGCTGCGACATATGGACAATAGAACACTGGTTTAAAATTCACGTGACGGAATATGTTATGACGCTGATGAAAAGCTTTGTTTAACGTCCCCCCCCCCTCCTTCCTCTCACACACACACACAAAACATGCACGGTCCGACCTTGCTGATGGTGTATAAAATGTGGTGTATAGTCATTCTACGTCACAAAGTGGGGGTAGACATGTGGCCAAACGTTCCCTGCACAAAGTAGGGGACACTTTTTTTTAAATCTGATGTATTTTCTTATTCTGACAGAAAGTGAGTAGAGGGGGGGGGGGGGTAGGGGGTGGGGGACTCCGCACTGTTCCCCATAAATTACGGTCATGTACCTTATTGAAACTACAATAAGCAACATCGACCTGTACAGTCTCAAAACAGGCCTCAAGGGGCCTCAAGGAGGGTTACTGCTCTAAAGTCGCCCGTATTATGAAGGCTTATGATCGTTATCTTCCTTTTACCAACCCCTCCCCCTTCTTCAAACTATATCAATGATATAAATGGGAGTTACTTTTTCCAATATACCACAACATTTCACTTCAAATCGTTGAACATCGTTTATTTTCATTTATTCTATGTAAGTAAACAACATTTATTTACTCAACAGGTCAATGTCAGGTGTACAACATGGATGAGGTCCCATTTAATTTATATGGTTACACATTCTTCGATGGAATAGGGCATATTGGAAGTGTTAACGACCTTTTCTTCTTTGGAAAAGAGGTATGCAATATCTTATATATTAAGCTGACGTAGTATAACAGACGCACGAAGGGGGTGTCTGAGGGGGGGTGGTGGGGTGGTGGAGTAGGTCAAGTAAAAGACTTAATGACGGCGCTACGATGGAAGGACATTTCCCCCAACAAAACTGGGTAAGCCCCATTTCTTGCCCAATAAAGTTGCGTGGATGACAATTTTCTGCATTATGCAACCGTTATGTAACGTTTGACCTGATTGCGTGACACAGCTGCTCCTCTCTTTCCACCAGAAACAATATTCTGCACAGTGGCGCAACAATAGAGTGGAAAGAGTTGGTTCACCTCACGTGCCCCGAGTAATTTGGGATTTGTGGGCCCCGAACAATGACACTGCGATATGTTTTTTATGGGACCCGACCTCTATATTCCCCATGGACCGCCATAGCTTTAGTTGCGCCACTGATTCTGGCGTTACAGCTTGGATGAGTTTGAGGTTCACTTGTCCCCATGATATCTGTTAACTTTCTACTGCTTGATATTAGAACCACAAATTTTATAAAATCAAAGCAGTGTCGTAGGCATTAAAACAATGGAAGGTGTCACATTCTTACATAAATTGGCAAAGTCATATCGTGGCTGCTGCGGCAGCTTATGAAGAGTTTCTAGCGGATATGTGGTTAGGGGGTAGTCATGATGACAACTACGCCTCTCCACACACAGGGTAGGCCCGGAATAAGACATTATGTTGCCATAAGCTGAACAAACTTTTGAGGCTCCAAGAAAGGAAAGGAAATTGGTAGGCCTAGGCCTATATGCGTTAAAGCGATAACACATACAGTGTACTTGCATATAGAAAATCATACGTTTCACAAAAATAAATGGCAAAAAATTAAACGAAACACACTGCAGTTTTCCTTTTTCAGGATCAAAGTATAAGACCCATGTTGGTGCGAGGCCCTAAGCTATAGCTTAGTTAGTTTGTGCCTAAGTTCGGCACTGTCCACACCTCTTATTACTACGCCTCGGAACCAAAGGGATATCTCCTTTGAACCAAAGGGATATCCCCTCGGAACCGAAGGATTATCTCCCCTTCTAAGTTTGAAAATTGATTTTACTCGTTGTTTTATTCATTTTTTTCTCCTTTACTTCTCATTAACAGTACGATGAAGAGTACGTAGGAAGAGACACAATTCGTGGTATAGCAGTCAATCATTGGACCAACTGCATGTACGTCGAGGAAAGTGGGGCCACATTCCACCTGGATTACTACTTTTCCACGCCTGACTACAGAATGGCGAACGGGGCAAGACAGATTCCTGTGAGGGCCGTATTGAATGGATCAGGTACGGATTGATTAATGTATCATATATCGGGATCCGTAATTCTTGGGCGGGGGCAGGGGGACTCTTCCCACACTACTAGCAGTTCAGGCAGAATTAAGAACAGATACATAAGATATTTTTTGAAAAAGGGCTCTTATCAGGCTGTAACAGGGGTGTAGGAAGCTTTCGAAAAGTAGGGGGCACAAACTCTTAGGGGGCACGTACTTCCTCAAGTCATATTCATGTCCGCCCCTGTATGTAGATAATAAAGTAAAGTAAAATTCATTTTTAGAAAGGGGAAATTTTCCAATGGGAACCCATTTCATAACATTGGACTTACAAAAGTTGCCAGTTTCTTACTATTGGGTCAGTAATTAATTTCATTTAAAAGGTGCACTTTTGTAATGTTTTTTTAAAATTTAAAGTGTGCGCAAATCCACCAGTTCTTGCACATTTAACAGTAATTGAGGGGCAGTTTTCATTTTCAAAAGGGGCACTTTTGTCTTTTTTTGGGGAAAATGTGTCAGTGTTTAGGAGGGGGGGGGGGCACATGTCACCAATTCCTACACCTATATGGCCGCTGTGATTATCACTGAATTGCTTCAAAGTAATCATATATATAGATTTAAGACACGGTTATCTTGTATGATAGTAATCAGACACAACTGCACAATATAAACAAAACTGTAAAATCTAACTTAAACAAGTTCTATTAAAAAATGAGTTAGTTTTTGATTACGCCAACAGTTTTTTGAAAATAGTATGGTGAAAAATTCTGCATTCATTTATGTGTGTTGGATTGAAAATTACTTTAATTGTTAGGTTTAAAAATCTATGCTCAAATTATCTTCTTCAACTGGAGTCTGACAATTAATCTAGCAATTTGCATAATACTTTGAATATAAAATCAACATTATCGCCCTCTGGAGGTGACTTTGCTAGTATGTAATGGATTTATTAATGACGGATCAAGTCCATAATTACGTGGTACTACGTAAAGGCCAGTTGTCGTCTCTAACGTACGAAATAAATACAATTCAATTTCTGTCTTTTGATTGGTCGAAACACAGTGATACTTCCATTGATAGGCCAATCAGTATAGTTTTGGAATAAAATGTACGCCTCCACATTTTAATCACGACAGATGGCCTTTAAGACAAAAAAAAAAAAAAAAAACATTTTCATGTAGGCCCTGGACGTACAATCACTTCTATTATACCATAACATATGTCCTTTTCAATGCTTGTTCGTATGTCGATATTTTATAGGAGGATTCAAAGTTTTATTCCCAAATGTGATATTTTTTCAGCTAATAACCCCAAAGTACATCTTCCAACGAGATACTACTATCATGTTTATGATTTCATCGGAGTTGACCCAAGTCCTGTATTTTTTGATAGAGAATTCCAGGTAAATTATCTGATCATGTTGTTGTTTGAAATCTTATTATATGTATTGGTCGGGTATATATTTATTTACATATACATTTTGTCACGCGCTGACTTGCAGGGTAAATTTTATTTGAAGGAAGTGTATAATATTGTGTGTGGGTTACTTGGCAACAGGTCACATGAAAGTGATCTCGATTCAACATACTACCGGTGACATTATAATTCTGATATCGGTAAATGCATTCAATAAGTAATGCCTATTACCAATTGTCAAAGGCTTATGTATATGCGTGTATCCCTATATTATCTAAATCTCTATTCAATGTATCAAACACAAATCATTAAAGTTAATTAATATTGGAATAAAATTTAAATATCATTCTGGTGTAGACTCAAATTCTTTTGAAAGAAAATATCTCCAGTTTTGAAATCAAGTCAAACGTATAGGGCCTACTGCAAAGATAAATTGAAATTCATTCCCAAAGGTTTCGTCAGATACCATAAATTGGCACTCGTTAAATGTTGAACTTTATATTTAACGAAATATCGTGCAAAGCCGACGACTTTGAAAGTGTCATTCGGGCATTCGGGAGGTTAAGATGTTAACGAAATCATCCTTTTGATTTTGTTGCACCATTTTGGCCACGTTGTTTTGTCTGTCAGTGCCTATGCCAAGCTCATTATTTTAAGGTTGATGGCCTTTCTAAATAAATCAATGGGGTGTTAAGGTTTATAACAACATCCTCAGGGCTGCTTTTTGTTTGATATCTCCAATTTTTCCTTGCAGCAATAATACATGAAAAATCGTCGGCGAAGTTAGCAGATGCCAACGCCAAAGTTCCGCATCGTTATTATTACCATGTATATGACTTTATTGCAGTGGATTCAAACCCTATGTTTATTGATAGAGAATTTGAGGTAAAATAACCAACAATAATTCGCACGACATGCGTCACTGCAATGTTCTGTTCAGCCACATGTGTTTGGCAGTTACAATGCCACAACGTTCGCCTGTCCACGTTGCTTTGCAAACTGTTTTCATTCACATGTTCTCTTTCAAATGATATGCATCGGACTCTGCTGTTTCTCACAGTCGTATATACTTAGTAAAAAGAGCCTGCAGGGATGCTAAAGTGCAGTGGCGTAGGAACAATTTTTCTTGAGAAGGGGAGGGGGTGGGGGTAGGGGGGAGGGGAGGGGGTAGGTTGAGGCTTTATTTCTCCAAGGACCTCAACCCCCATCCCCACCCAGAAGTCTCGTTTTTGGCATGATTTCTTGGGCATGTTTGGCGTTTTGGGCATTTTTTCTATTTTTTTTCCAAAGGAGAATAAAAAAAGTGACATTCTTGTTATCTTCTTTTTGAACTCCAACATACTTGCTAACAGTCATCATGAAAGGCACAAGTTGTTTTTAAGTTGGAATCCCCAAGCTTAGCCAATAAGAGGCCGTTTCAAATATATAAATATGTTTGTATAGGTCTATCACCCTTTACAAAAAGGATTCGATCGTAGACTCCAGGCCATGGAGCTAAAAAAGAGACCAGGCAGATACGCAAAAAGAAAAGACACGTGTTAGTCTGTAAAACATGTTTATTCAAAATGTCAAAGCTTACATCTATAAAACAACCTTCTTCGACATATCTGAGCATGAGGGAAGCTGTTTTCAGGTAAATCCCGTCAGCCTATGGGATCAATTTGAGTAAGGAGTTGTCCAGCCTATAACAAAACAGTTCTTTCTCTATGAAAAAAACATTTCTTTCTCTTTATACATGCACAGATATATTTAAACACTCCTGGGAAAAATAATTATGCTGCCCGCACTAAGAGTCTGCGGTAGCACGCAAATGTTATGTTTAATACAGCTTCGATCAGCTCAAAATGATTATGAAGGTGCTAAGAAGTAATAAAGTTTCCATCGAAATTGCATTACCTTTTTTTCAACATAATCAAAGAAATTAGAACATATGACAATATCCTATAAAGTTATATTATTTAAAGTGGGTATAAATGGGTCTTATAAGGGGTTTTTCGTATATGAGAATAAGGATGGGGGGGGGGGCTAAAGCATAGCTTAGCCCCCTGAATTTTGACTGCCCCCCTCCGCTTCCTATGCCCTTGCTAAAGTACCATGATTAACATAATAAAATTGATTGTTACATGCTGCATGTAAGGTAGACATTCTAGACCTAATTCTAGTTGAAACTTGCATATTCGACTGTGCCCTGTGAGTGTGAGATCACTAAACAGGGATAGGGACGGCCCTCAAAGGCTTGGAGCATTGGCAGTCCGACTCTGTGTTCTCCAGCGTTTAGGGTTTGAGGGAGGACTGCACTGAGTATACTGTTTTTACCTTTTTATTCCCTGCCTTCTTCTCAGTTGGGGCTGAAAATTGAAAGATCGAAACTATACAATCAAGTAGTTTCATGAATTTGTCAATATCAAATTTATAAAGGATTTGAACAATTTAACATTTATACCCATGATCTTTACACCGCTTTTCCAAATTTGTTGCACACGTTTTCTGCGCATTACACCAGGACAATTTTGGGAGTTTTCGTGGCCAGGTGGCGGGGCTAGCGAAACTTGAGAAGGGGTTCCTCAAAAATATTCTGGCGCCGTAAGCCACCACGGTCCTCCGCCAGACTTCATCCGGAGGTGACGTTTCACGTGTTGCTGCTCAACAGAAGTTAAGTGTCTTATCAAACGTGCAAAATGAATCACGGTTCGCTGTTGCAACAGATCTCCATCCTAATTTTGTCTCACATGCTTACACTACGATGTATTGGCTTAAGAAACTAGGGGGTACCACTTACATCCTTGAAGAATGAATGAAATCACTTATTTCCAAGAATACCAATAAGCTCATGCTTTGCTCACAAGATTAGGAAGTAGATTAAATGAATTTTAGTACTTGTGCCATATCTTTCACAATTATACTCATAAAAAACACTCAGACGCTTTCACAATTTTGGCTACACTAAAACGTATAAGAAAACTAAATATTGACCATCTTACAGCTTTTAATTTATCCCATTTTAGTATGTTCAAATTTATGGAAATGTGTAATATATAACCTCCTCTGAAATTAAAGTCTCTGATGTGCGTATATATACTCTTTTTTGCTTTTTTGTTTCTTATGCAAGTTGTTCTCAAAATTGAATTGTAACCTCTTCCATTGCTATATTCATAATGCGCCAGTGCTCAAAGTTTTCTTGCAGGCAATATATATAATTCTGACAAATAAATGTTTTTACTTATTAATAAATTGGTGCGAAAATTGGCAGCGTTTCGTGAAAATATTTTGGGGCTCTTCAAATATTTTTACCCTTCACAATTATTATTTTTTTGTCCCCAATTGCATCTGTTGGTTTGGTACGAGGTGTCTCTCAGATTTGGTGGAATTAATGCCGCTTGCGCCCGAAAAAGTTATAGCTACGCCACCGGAATACGATTGATATCAGTAAAAAAATCATTTGAAGATGCTTTCATAAATAAAAATTCCATTCGCAGCTTGTAGCATTATAAATATACTGGCAAGTATCTTTCATTTCTTCTTAAATTTCATGACTTACGGACAAACCTACAACATCACTGTTTTTTTGTTTTGGTATGGTTCAGCGTAAATGCACAATGCACATGATGCATGCGCTAGTTGTAAGGGAATGACCGTTGGTGACAATCGATCTGCCAGTCTGCCAGTCAGTGCCAGTGAAAAACAAAACACTTTGTCAGTCTGTGGGCTGAATCTTGAATTTTCTTATTCGATATTTTATCTTGGTACTTTATGATTTTGAAATTTAATTCATCACAAAATTCTTACCTTCACGAGTTTTGGATGATATAACAAATTTGAAAGTGGGAGTATAAGCCCAGTCACTGGAGCTTCATAATCATTTTGTTATTTCTGAAAAAATGCAACAAGAGTAAACCAAAGTAAACCAGGACCATGGGTGGGCTGGAGGAGGAGGAGCAAGTTGTTATAAAATGCCATTAGAAAATTAGCCACGATATAAAATGTAATTCACATTCGTTGTTAGACCAGAATAAATCAGTGCTAACCTTCAAATAATGTTGTATTACTCCCCCCCCCCCTCTCCCCCCATCCCCTGTTTCGTGTCTCAAATTGTGTGCAAACATTGACCTCCATTACATTTTACGTTGCATGATGCATTATATGTCTCTCTCTCTTTTCCATTAATCGTTGCAATTTGATTTTCTACGAGAGCAGCCCCCTATTGGAATATACTGCCCTGACAGAATCTCGGAAAAATCTGTTGAAGGACTTACATTTCCGGATGCATTCAGCTTAAGTGAAGAGGCTGTCTATCCGGATTTCAACCGAACCTACAATGCAAAGGTAAGTTAAACTTAATTTGATCTATTTTAAGCTCATTAACCTTTTGCAGGGAGCAAACCAAGGATTGACGTGAAGTTGGTTCATTTGGACTGCATGAGTGCGATATGGAAAGCAAGCCGGATAATCAATATTTCATTCAGTGGTACTTTCATCGAAGAGGAAATTTTTCGATTAACGAAGACACTGGACAAGTGATTAGTAAACTACAGAGCAGGGTTGTAAATCGCGGGACAGTAGCACTTTGTTTCTATACTTTCAAATCACGCCTCAACTTTCACTTAATAGTTTACCCCTGCCATTAAGCTGTTACGAGGTCGTCAGTGCATTTGTCAATGTATGCTTCATGGCTGTTCCGGCGTTCGGCGTTGTCGTCGTTGAAACATTTCAACTGTTTCCAGTAGCGTAGGAATCGAAGGGCCAAGGCCCCCCGTCAATAATTCGACTGGGGGCCAAGTACCATTTTGGCCCCCTAATAATGAAAGTCTAACGAAATGATTTTGAACAATCAGATTCCATGGCATCTTTTCTTCCGGAAATCTACAATGATTTTCGAGAAATCTCCTTTACTTTCCGTGAAATTTTATTCAATTTCCGAAAAGTTTTCTTCATTTTCGGAAATTTATTTTTAAATTTTGGAGCATTTCTTAAATTTTCGAAAATTTTCTTTAATTTTTGGAATATTTTCTTCATTTTCGGGAAATTTGCATCAATTCTCGTGAAATTTGCTTCAATTTTCGTAAAATCTCGTTTACTTTTGTGAAATTTGCTTCAACTTCCGTGAAATTTCCATATTCGGGAAATTTTGCCGAAATTTCCAATAATTTCACGATCCCCCTTTACAAACACTTTTTCAGTGATAAAAGACTCGTACATTTTTGTAAGTTTGTTGAGACAAAAATAAAATCTTCCCCCTGCCCCCCCTCGCCAATGTCAAATATTTTCTTACGTCACTGGTTTATGTCATAAAACAAAATTGTGGCTATTTTGAACTATACAAATCTGTTTCAATTTGAAGGTATATTACAACTACCCAGGACAGATGGTCGCCTATGATTATCAGCCATGGACGGATAGCAACCCGATGGATCCGGTGCGGGAGGTGCATGATTACAACATGGGTGAGTTATCTTTAAACGACAGCAAATGTAAACATAGAGGCGCTGTCGTAGGTCGACTTTAAGGTTTCACCGATGTTTCTTTCATCAGGGGACAATACTCTTCGCTGGTATATCACAGTGGCGTGTTTAAGGGGAGCTATTGGGGATTAGCTTTTCCAAAAAAAGCCGTACCCAACAGATTTTGTCAAAGCCATCGATATAGTTAACTGAAATATGAATAAGTGAATCAGAAAACAGAGATGTTGACATTTTTCATTTACATTCACTCAGGCCCGTAGGGGGTGGGTGGGGCAGCACAAGCACTTCACGGGGGCACATTGTGCTATATTTTTTCCTTTGATTTTCGCAAGGAGGCACACACCTTCACAAGGGGGAGGGGTACGTCCCTCGTGCCCCATGCTGGCTACGGGCCTACATTCACTAAATCATCATTAATTTTGAAAGAAGTTTGCACCAGATATCGTCAATTTTAAATTTGGATCAAAATCTACAAATTAGAACCAACAACTTCAATCTTTGATCAAAACAGGGAGGTAAACGTAAGGTGTATTTTTAGAGATTTTACCCCCTCCCCCCCAAAAAAAAAGAAGCTAGACACGGCCCTGGCATATCACTTCCAAATGATGGATTATTCTCCCCTCACGGCTACATTTTTGTAAACACGTTCTACAACGTAAAGTCTGATGATAAAAATAAAACGATGCAGAAAATATGTTTTTAACATCCATGCATGGTTTCACCGCATTTGCTCGAAATGCATGCAAAGCTGTTTCTAAAGTCTCAAAGTTGCAAGAACATTTCCTTAAAACAAACCTGTCTTTTTTTTTATATTAACCTATTTTGTAAAGTAAGATTTCACTTTAATTTGTTGTTTTTAAATTAAACTAACCGATTTTTATTATACACGTTTGTTAAACTATGCCTTTTGTTTGCAATAATCATGTCCAAGTTAAACTCAAGTCGTTTTCTGCCACTAATCATTTTATCTAAATCTTCTTTTTTCTTTGAACTATCCCTTTCTTTAAACATGTTCGCAAGGTTTAATTTCAACTGTTCAATTGAACTTATTTCCCCAACTAAACTTTTTCCTTTGGAACTTATTTTTTCGCAAACTAGTCTTTTCATTTTCCAGGTTAAAATAACCTGTCTATAACCTTTTTTTTTTTTTTTTCTTGTTAAGAAGTTTAATTAAAAGTAGACTATAAAATGTCTCATGTAGGGCCTAATTTTTGGGAGCTAATATATGCTAAAAATTATTGCTCTCATTATTCAGTTATTGATCGCGGTAAAAAGTAAATTCCTTCGTAAACCAGTCCGGTCCACACTCCCGATCGGGAGATCTCCCAATTGGGAGATCGAGACATGCGCAGTGACCATAAATTGAATTGTTCAGCTGTTATTTGTTTCTGCTTGTCAAATTCTGTCATTCTTAAGTTGTATACTATATTGAAAGTAATATTTCTGCATAATTTGAGCTTTTACTGGTGATTAAAATGTTAAAATGTGATCTTCACAAAATATTGAAATTAATTTTTAAAGATAACGTTAAAATTCTCGGTAAAAGTCAAATTTGCGCTGGTGAAAATAAAGAAAATAATTTCATTGCTCTGTTACACCAATAAACTTTGAATATTTTGCATGCACTTTCCCCACCTTTGGCTTACACCTATTTGAGCGTTATGTATTTCTTTAGAACCATTTGAATTTGGAAAGATGCATTGTGGGTTATAATAACAACAACAAATCTCCCAATCGGGAGATCTTCCGTTTGGCAGGGTGGACCGGACTGCATACGAAGATGTTGTAAGTAATGTGATCTTGACGAGGTTGATGATGAATTTCATTTACCTTGTTTTTAATGAATTACTATATAAGTATAACCCTATTATTTCTTGTTAATACCTTTATATCCAAACTTTTAAATTACTTCTGTCGTCAGACTTAGAGAACTTTGTTAATTCTGTTTCATTATTAATTTTGTGCGCGATAAAGGTTCATAGACAGGTACCCCGAGAAACAGGTACATCCGGCAAATTGAGAAATGGTTTTTACTATAATTGTCATATTTTTGCTATAATTTGTATATAATTTTGTATTAATCTACCAATGTGCACTATATATTGTTATTTTGTGTAGGTTGTGAACAAGGCCAGTAGTCTAGTTCATTTGAAATCAATTGGAATTGAATTGATAATGGTAAAAGACATTCATGGGATATTTTATTTTATTGTAAGGCATCACCTACCGCATGGATCGAGTAACTAATGAGTGTCAGATCAGCAACATCTCAATCTATTCGCCCGACGCAGAACTCACCCCCGACCAGGCGCATGTCATAATGCGCTCAGCAAATGCTTTTTTCGAATTTGAAAACGCTAATTGGGTGTGGCAAGGGGAGGTAAGTTATTCTGAAAATAGTCTTTTCCAAGACGTTTTTTGTAAACATCGGTGAATATTATTTATTTGATGAAACGATTCTTTCAGTAACTTCAAACAGCGTATTTCACACAAATATCCACTTCTTCAAAATAAATGACATAGTATTTCTAAAAAAGACTATTCGGCATCTTTCAAAAGGAAAATTCACAACCAAAAAGAAAGTTAACGATAGATCACATTATCCATTAAATTGATTATCCAATTAATTGATTAGAACAACTGCGCTCATGTACATGCGAAACACGACTGACAAGAAAGAGCATCTTTTCAATTTTTAGAAATTTCCGATTTTGTTGTTAATCAGTTAACTTTACAGAGCTGGCACAGACGTGTCGACATATTTCAAAATTATTATAAAACAATGAAAACCTTATTTAAGAATGTACCATTTCTTTGAAGGAAACACGGCAAAAGGAACCTGCAAACTGACAAATGCCTGAGCAAGAAGGTTTACAAATATAAAAGCTGATTGCTGTTGATATACATATTAACCAGTGGGAGAGGGACACAGGCGTACGTTTCCCCACTTTACGAAATATGACAAAAGGTCCCTTTTGAAAATGAAAGTGCCCTTCAATTACTTTCAAAACTGCTGAATATGCGCACACGTTGTACAAAAATATTACAAAAGTGCCCCTTTTAAAATAAAAAGCCTTTTTCAAAACAAAGTGCCCCTTTCAAAATAAAGTGCCCTTTCAAAATGAAATGCCACTTTAAAATTAAAGTGCCCCTTTTAAAATTAAGTTCCCTTTTAAAATAAAAAGTGCCTCTTTCAAAATAAAGTGCCCCTTTTAAAATGAAGTGCCCCTTTTAAAATGAAGTGCCCCTTTCAAAATAAAGTGCCTTTTTCAAAACAAAGTGCCCCTTTCAAAATGTAGTGCCCTTTTGAAATGAAGTGCCACTTTCAAAATGAAGTGCCCCTTTTAAAATGAAGTGCCCCTTTCAAAATGTAGTGCCCCTTTCAAAATAAAGCGCCCCTTTTAAAATGAAGTGCCCCTTTTAAAATGAAGTGCTCCTCTCAAAATGAAGTGCCCCTTTCAAAATAAAGCGCCCCTTTTAAAATGAAGTGCCCCTTTCAAAATAAAGTGCCCTTTCAAAATGAAGTGCCACTTTCAAAATGAAGTGCCTCTTTCAAAATGAAGTGCCCCTTTCAAAATGAAATGTCCCTTTCAAAATGAAGTGCCCCTTTCAAAATGAAGTGTCCCTTTCAAAATAAAGTGCCACTTTCAACATGAAGTGCCCCTTTTAAAATGAAGTGCCCCTTTCAAAATGAAGTGCCCCTTTCAAAATGAAGTGCCTCTTTCAAAATAAAGTGCCCCTTTCAAAATGAAAAAATGCCCCTTTTAAAATGAAGTGTCCCTTTAAAAATGAAGTGCCTTTAATTATTTACCCAATAGTAGGAAACTGGCGACTTTTGTCAGTCCCATATACGGGAGGAATTGTCCCCATTGGAAAAGTGCCCTTTTCTAAAAATGAACTGCCCTATTTTCTTCACACTTTGTTCTGGGCTCACATATTCTATTTAAAGATTGGGATTGGGGACATATGCGTATGACTTGGGAAGTGCCCCTAAGAGGTCGTGAACCCACTTTTCGAAAGCTTTTAATGTTGATATACATTAATAAAATTGTTACGGACCAAAAAAATTAGAAAAGTAACACTGAGAAGAATGCCAAATGATAAGATTAAGAGAGTCTGTGACTTTGAAATTGAGTCTGGTGTATTTAAAATTTCAAAGTCTTCTTTCGATATATATTCTTAAAGTTAGCCTACTTAAGTATCCTAACCTGACTGTAATAGTGAAGATGGTGCGCTATCTGTCTGATCTCTCTGTTTGTCTGTGCAGTGGGCGACGATTCGCTAGTATTCCAATATATTTGAATATCCAGTTCCGCGAAGAATGATGTAGTGATTTCTCTTAAAGTTTTTAAGTCCGTTTGTGAGCTCATTAACATGATTTACAGGTCTGACAGCTGTAAGATCCACTTTTCATGATATATCGGCAGACAGTTTAAAGCAAAGATTTTCAGTGATGATTTCTTTATCAAGCAGCAGTAAACGAAAATTCAAGTTAACTTTAATAAATATCCACACACTGAATGAATAAAAGCAGGTACGGTAATTTTCGATGTAAGAGAATAAGACGCAATTAATTGCAAATTGATGAAATCTCGACAATTTTTTTGAAAATTTTTCTTATTTAGACTTCGAATACGTTCTATATTTAGTAATAGGCGTAGCAGGGCGTAACTCTCTGATGATTCAGCTAATTTTAGAATCGACATGGCTATAGCTGTATAAACCCGGCCGCCCTACCCACTTTTTCACCAAATTTTACAAAAATATATCACCTATTACCAATATTTCCAATGAAATGATTTAATATGGTTGCATTTTTGGTTTAAGACATACTTGGAGAACAGGAAATGGTGTGTTTCGATCAATGGTTCTGAATCAACCAGTTTAAAACTTAATTTTGGCGTACCCCAAGGGTCCGTGCTTGGCCCGCTGCTATTCACCATATACATGCAGCCAATCACTGAAATATTTGAAAGATATGGTGTAAAGTATTACATGTACGCGGACGACATTCAGGTTTATTTGACTTGCGATCCACGCTCCGAGAGGTCCATACAAGATGCCACAACCAAACTCACAGATGTTATGAAAAATATAAAAACATGGATGACTATGAATAAAATGAAACTCAATCAAGATAAGACTGAACTTTTGATAGTATCCTCACTAGCACACCAACAAAGTCTGTCTGATGTTCAGATCCATCTTGATAGTGTCACTCTTAGGCCATCATCTGTTCTTAAGATTCTTGGTGTGACATTTGATATTAAACTCAGCCATGATGCGCAGATAGCCAGTATCACACGTTCACTGAGGTTTCGAGGTTTCAGTTAAGAAACCTAACACTGATACGTAGATATCTTGATGAAAATGCAACTCATGCAGCAATTCGGGCCCTTATTCTTTCCAGGCTGGATTATTGTAATGCTTTACTGTATGGCACCACTACCAACAAAATTCATTCTCTTCAGCTTTTGCAAAACCAAGCTGCCAAGCAGCCAGACTTATTTTCCTGAAACCTAAACATACCAATACATCACCTCTCTTACATGAGCTACATTGGCTACCTGTTTCACAACGCATTCAGTTTAAGACTGCTGTCCTCTGCTTCAAGTCCCTTCATAATGACGCCCCTTCATACCTTTCTAATCTATTAAATGTCCGCTCATCATCCTATAATCTTAGATCTCAGTCCAATTCTAGTACCATTTTATGTCAGCCCCGTCCCAGAACAAATTTAGGATCAAAAGGCTTCTCATTTACCGCCCCTAAGTGCTGGAATCCCCTACCCCAACAAATTAGACTTGCCCCCTCCCTCAGTTCATTTAAAAGGCAATTGAAAACTCATTTGTACCCCCAGCCTAGTTTTTGGTAGTTTTCTTATTTTCTATTTGCTATGTTTCTTTGTTTGTTGTAATTATTTGTGTATGTTATTTTGTCAAGCGCTTTGTCCCACATTATGTGAAAAGGCGCTATATAAATACATTTATTATTATTATTATTATTATTATTATTATTATTATTATTATTTTATCCAAAATTTGCTTAAAAAGCATCACATTTCTCAAATAACAACACAATCATCCGTCCTATGACAGTCCCTTTCACACAGTATACAAACAATGTAATGAGGAATTGAGTAAAAGAGCGGCTTGCCTTAAGGCTTTTTTCGCCTTTTTTAGGACCACTTTGGATATTTGTTCCAATTACTGGCCATCAAGTTCCCCAAAAATATTTAAAGATATCGAAACATTGGCCCCCTCTGAGAGATTTTGACCTGGCTCCGTGGCCATACTGGGCAATGGGACGTTCCAACCCCATACAAATGTTGTTTCTACTCATGGTAGCTTGATGGACTGAGGCTATATGAAATACGCAAAAAATGATCAGCTTTTTTTCCAAGTTTTAATAGAAATATAATAATAATAATAATGATAATCATAATAATAATAATAATAATAATAATAATAATAATAATAATAATAATAATAATAATAATAATAATAATAATAATAATAATAATAATAATAATAATAATAATAATAATAATAATAATAATAATAATAATAATAATAATAATAATAATAATAATAATAATGATAATAATAATAATAATAATAATAATAATAATAATAATAATAATAATAATAATAATAATAATAATAATAATAATAATAATAATAATAATAATAATAATAATAATAATAATAATAATAATAATAATAATAATAATAATAATAATAATAATAATAATAATAATAATGATAATAATAATAATAATAATGATAATAATAATGAAATAATAATAATAATAATAATAATAATAATAATAATAATAATAATAATAATAATAATAATAATAATAATAATAATAATAATAATAATAATAATAATAATAATAATAATAATAATAATAATAATAATAATAATAATAATAATAATAATAATAATAATAATAATAATAATAATAATAATAATAATAATAATAATAATTTTAATAATAATTTTAATAATATTAATTTTAATATTGATAATGATAATAATAATAATAATACGACGACGACGACGACGACGATGATGGTGTTGGTGATGGCTGTGGCGGTGGCAATGGCGATGGCGATGGCGATGATGAATAATATTTATAATAATAATCATAGTAATGATAATCATATTAATGCTCATAATTCATAGGGCGCATGAGCTGTACAACGAAAATTAAAAAAAGAATGGCCCGGTGCCCATTATTTGCATTGGAACAAAGTTTAAAGAAGCAATAGACCGAAAAGTGAGGGCGTATTTTAAAGGTCTTCCAAACAATCAAATGCTTATCTAGCACGCAACGGTATAGCAAATTTCTGTTTAATATGAATATTTAACTAACCTTTGCCCTTATGTCGTCTGTGGACTATGGAGACATGAAGTTTATTGATCTTTTGTGGATGATATATCTGTAAAATTCGCAAAAACAAGCGCCCTCACTTGTTGGTCTAGTGCTACTTTAACTGTAGCCATGACTGCCGGATCCATACTGACCATAGTTTTCAATGAATTGTTAAAGAAAAGGCCACCATATTAATTGTTTTCAATGAAATGTCAAAGACCAGGACGCCAGGTCACAAATTTAGCAATGGCACAAATTTCCACTTGTCTGATTTACTTAAATTCTAACTCAAATGAGTGCTATCCTGTTTGAGAAAAAGCCGCCGGGTCCATAGTTTTCATCGAAATGCACAGACCAGGCTACCGGGTCTATAGTTTTCAAATAAATGTTAAAGGCCGGTGTAACGTGCTAATCTGAGTACGGTACTAATGCGATGTAAATCCGATCAGCCGTGGGTAGTGTGTCTACGGTGGCCTCGAAATTGGATGGGCCACAGAAGAAAGAGTTTTATAACCTAAGTCTTCAAGAAACATTTTAATTTGAATATCTATGTTAAAAGACGGAGGTGAGTGTGGAATAAGGTGTAAGTTTAAGGTATGAACATTTTAGAGGTATTGCCAAGTAATGTGGGCAGGCAATGATATGAAAAATTAAGAATCTCAAAAAATTACACATTCAAAAGAATTAACATGCTTTGTTTAATTTTCCCGGGTAATTTTCTTCGTTGTTAAACTCGTTATAGACTAAGAGCGGACCCGTAGCCAGCTTTACATATTTTTTTGTTTTGTTTAGGGAGGGTAAAGGGGGGGGGGGGCGGATGGGGAAACGCCCAAGTTAAATGATTAAGACATGCTATTTTGGTATGCTGTTTAACCCAAAAAATGTTTGGATTTTCACTGATTTTTGTTTCTCACTGGCGAGGGGACCCAAAAACCTTTCGATTGATGTATAAATTTCAATACTTGAAGCTGGTTAATTATCCCTAATTAGCTGTGCTCACAACGGCACGGGCTGTCTACACACTAAGTCAATGGGACTTAAATCTCTGATAATCCGTGACAGTAAGAGGGGGTCGGATAAATGTGAAGAAGGGGGAAATTGGCCCCGTTTGGTATTTGAGCATCAGGGGGGTGTAGAGGTCTTTCGATTCAAGTCTTAAAATCAATACTTGTAGTTAATTAATTAACCTTAATTAGCCCTGCTCACAACGGCACGACCCTAACGTGCCGTTGTGAGCAGCGTGCCGTTGTGAGCAAGGCTGTTTACCCCCAGAAATGTTTGGATTTTCACTGATTTTTGTTTCTCACCGGTGAGGGGGCCCAAAAGCCTTTCGATTGATGTATAAATTTCAATACTTGAAGCTGGTTAATTATCCCTAATTAGCTGTGCTCACAACGGCACGGGCTGTCTACACACTAAGTCAATGGGACTTAAATCTCTGATAATCCGTGACAGTAAGAGGGGGTCGGATAAATGTGAAGAAGGGGGAAATTGGCCCCGTTTGGTATTTGAGCATCAGGGGGGTGTAGAGGTCTTTCAATTAAAGTCTTAAAATCAATACTTGTAGTTAATTAATTAACCTTAATTAGCCCTGCTCACAACGGCACGACCTAACGTGCCGTTGTGAGTAACCGTCCGTTGTGAGCAAGGCTGTTTACCCCCAGAAATGTTTGGATTTTCACTGATTTTTGTTTCTCACCGGTGAGGGCCCAAAAACCTTTCGATTGATGTATAAATTTCAATACTTGAAGCTGGTTAATTATCCTAATTAGCTGTGCTCACAACGGCACGGGCTGTCTACACACTAAGTCAATGGGACTTAAATCTCTGATAATCCGTGACAGTAAGAGGGGGTCGGATAAATGTGAAGAAGGGAAATTGGCCCCGTTTGGTATTTGAGCATCAGGGGGTGTAGAGGTCTTTCAATTAAAGTCAAAATATCAATACTTGTAATTAATTAATTAACCTTAATTAGCCTTGCTCACAACGGCACGACCTAACGTGCCGTTGTGAGCAGCGTCCGTTGTGAGCAAGGCTGTTTACCCCCATAAATGTTTGGATTTTCACTGATTTTTTGTCTCACCGACGAGGGGGCCCGAAAACCTTTCGATTGATGTATGAATTTCAATACTTGAAGTTAATTAATTACCCTTAATTAGCTGTGCTCACAACGGCACGGGCTGTCCACACACTAAGTCAATGGGACTTAAATCCGTGATAATCCGTGAAACAAAGAGGGGTCGGATAAATGTGAACAAGGGGTAAATTGGCCCCAATTAAAGTTTGGTGTTTGAGCATCAGGGGGTGTAGAGGCTTTTCAATTAAAGTCAAAATATCAATACTTGTAATTAATTAATTAACCTTAATTAGCCTTGCTCACAACGGCACGACCCTAACGTGCCGTTGTGGCAGCAACGTGCGTTGTGAGCAGCGTTAATGAGCAAGGCTGTTTACCCCCATAAATGTTTGGATTTTCACTGATTTTTTTGTCTCACCGACGAGGGGGCGAAAACCTTTCGATTGATGTATGAATTTCAATACTTGAAGTTAATTAATTACCCTTAATTAGCTGTGCTCACAACGGCACGGGCTGTCCACACACTAAGTCAATGGGACTTAAATCCGTGATAATCCGTGAAACAAAGAGGGGTCGGATAAATGTGAACAAGGGGTAAATTGGCCCCGTTTGGTGTTTTGAGCATCAGGGGGTGTAGAGGTCTTTCAATTAAAGTCAAAATATCAATACTTGTAATTAATTAATTAACCTTAATTAGCCTTGCTCACAACGGCACGACCTAACGTGCCGTTGTGAGCAGCGTGCCGTTGTGAGCAAGGCTGTTTACCCCAGAAATGTTTGGATTTTCACTGATTTTTGTCTCACCGACGAGGGGCCGAAAACCTTTCGATTGATGTATGAATTTCAATACTTGAAGTTAATTAATTACCCTTAATTAGCTGTGCTCACAACGGCACGGGCTGTCCACACACTAAGTCAATGGGACTTAAATCCGTGATAATCCGTGAAACAAAGAGGGGGTCGGATAAATGTGAACAAGGGGTAAATTGGCCCCGTTTGGTGTTTGAGCATCAGGGGGGTGTAGAGGCCTTTCAATTAAAGTCAAAATATCAATACTTGTAATTAATTAATTAACCTTAATTAGCCTTGCTCACAACGGCACGACCCTAACGTGCCGTTGTGAGCAGCGTGCCGTTGTGAGCAAGGCTGTTTACCCCCCTTATAAATGTTTGGATTTTCACTGATTTTTTGTCTCACCGACGAGGGGCCTGAAAACCTTTCGATTGATGTATGAATTTCAATACTTGAAGTTAATTAATTACCCTTAATTAGCTGTGCTCACAACGGCACGGGCTGTCCACACACTAAGTCAATGGGACTTAAATCCGTGATAATCCGTGAAACAAAGAGGGTCGGATAAATGTGAACAAGGGTAAATTGGCCCCGTTTGGTGTTTGAGCATCAGGGGTGTAGAGGCCTTTCAATTAAAGTCAAAATATCAATACTTGTAATTAATTAATTAACCTTAATTAGCCTTGCTCACAACGGCACGACCTAACGTGCCGTTGTGAGCAGCGTGCCGTTGTGAGCAAGGCTGTTTACCCCCATAAATGTTTGGATTTTCACTGATTTTTTGTCTCACCGACGAGGGGGCCCGAAAACCTTTCGATTGATGTATGAATTTCAATACTTGAAGTTAATTAATACCCTTAATTAGCTGTGCTCACAACGGCACGGGCTGTCCACACACTAAGTCAATGGGACTTAAATCCGTGATAATCCGTGAAACAAAGAGGGGTCGGATAAATGTGAACAAGGGTAAATTGGCCCCGTTTGGTGTTTGAGCATCAGGGGTGTAGAGGCCTTTCAATTAAAGTCAAAATATCAATACTTGTAATTAATTAATTAACCTTAATTAGCCTTGCTCACAACGGCACGACCTAACGTGCCGTTGTGAGCAGCGTGCCGTTGTGAGCAAGGCTGTTTACCCCCATAAATGTTTGGATTTTCACTGATTTTTGTCTCACCGACGAGGGGCCCGAAAACCTTTCGATTGATGTATGAATTTCAATACTTGAAGTTAATTAATTACCCTTAATTAGCTGTGCTCACAACGGCACGGGCTGTCCACACACTAAGTCAATGGGACTTAAATCCGTGATAATCCGTGAAACAAAGAGGGGTCGGATAAATGTGAACAAGGGGTAAATTGGCCCCGTTTGGTGTTTGAGCATCAGGGGGTGTAGAGGCCTTTCAATTAAAGTCAAAATATCAATACTTGTAATTAATTAATTAACCTTAATTAGCCTTTGCTCACAACGGCACGACCTAACGTGCCGTTGGTGTTTGAGCAGCGTCAAAATATCAATACTTGTAATTAATTGACAACCTGTGAGCAAGGCTGTTTACCCCCATAAATGTTTGGATTTTCACTGATTTTTTGTCTCACCGACGAGGGGCCCGAAAACCTTTCGATTGATGTATGAATTTCAATACTTGAAGTTAATTAATTACCCTTAATTAGCTGTGCTCACAACGGCACGGGCTGTCCACACACTAAGTCAATGGGACTTAAATCCGTGATAATCCGTGAAACAAAGAGGGGTCGGATAAATGTGAACAAGGGTAAATTGGCCCCGTTTGGTGTTTGAGCATCAGGGGGTGTAGAGGCCTTTCAATTAAAGTCAAAATATCAATACTTGTAATTAATTAATTAACCTTACTTAGCCTTGCTCACAACGGCACGACCCTAACGTGCCGTTGTGAGCAGCGTGCCGTTGTGAGCAAGGCTAATTAAGTTAATTAATTAATTACAAGTATTGATATTTTGACTTTAATTGAAAGGCCTTTGGTGTTTGAGCACACCCCAAAATATCAATGATGCTCAAACACCAAACGGGGCCAATTTACCCTTTGTTCACATTTATCCGACCCCTCTTTGTTTCACGGATTATCACGGATTTAAGTCCCATTGACTTAGTGTGTGGACAGCCCGTGCCGTTGTGAGCACAGCTAATTAAGGGTACTTAATTAACTTCAAGTATTGAAATTCATACATCAATCGAAAGGTTTTCGCCCCCTCGTCGGTGAGACAAAAATCAGTGAAAATCCAAACATTTATGGGGTAAACAGCCTTGCTCATTATCGACGAGTCCCATTGCTCACAACGGCACGTTAGGGTCGTGCCGTTGTGAGCAAGGCTAATTAAGGTTAATTAATTAATTACAAGTATTGATATTTTGACTTTAATTGAAAGGCCTCTACACCCCTGATGCTCAAACACCAAACGGGGCCAATTTACCCCTTGTTCACATTTATCCGACCCCTTTTGTTTCACGGATTATCACGGATTTAAGTCCCATTGACTTAGTGTGTGGACAGCCCGTGCCGTTGTGAGCACAGCTAATTAAGGGTAATTAATTAACTTCAAGTATTGAAATTCATACATCAATCGAAAGGTTTTCGCCCTCGTCGGTGAGACAAAAAATCAGTGAAAATCCAAACATTTATGGGGGGTAAACAGCCTTGCTCATTAACGGCACAAACACGTTGTACGCTGCTCACAACGGCACGTTAGGTCGTGCCGTTGTGAGCAAGGCTAATTAAGGTTAATTAATTAATTACAAGTATTGATATTTTGACTTTAATTGAAAGGCCTCTACACCCCCTGATGCTCAAACACCAAACGGGGCCAATTTACCCTTGTTCACATTTATCCGACCCCTCTTTGTTTCACGGATTATCACGGATTTAAGTCCCATTGACTTAGTGTGTGGACAGCCCGTGCCGTTGTGAGCACAGCTAATTAAGGGTAATTAATTAACTTCAAGTATTGAAATTCATACATCAATCGAAAGGTTTTCGGCCCCCTCGTCGGTGAGACAAAAAAATCAGTGAAAATCCAAACATTTATGGGGGTAAACAGCCTTGCTCATTAACGAGCACGCTGCTCACAACGGCACGTTAGGGTCGTGCCGTTGTGAGCAAGGCTAATTAAGGTTAATTAATTAATTACAAGTATTGATATTTTGACTTTAATTGAAAGGCCTCTACACCCCTGATGCTCAAAACACCAAACGGGGCCAATTTACCCTTGTTCACATTTATCCGACCCCTCTTTGTTTCACGGATTATCACGGATTTAAGTCCCATTGACTTAGTGTGTGGACAGCCCGTGCCGTTGTGAGCACAGCTAATTAAGGGTAATTAATTAACTTCAAGTATTGAAATTCATACATCAATCGAAAGGTTTTCGGCCCCTCGTCGGTGAGACAAAAAATCAGTGAAAATCCAAACATTTCTGGGGGTAAACAGCCTTGCTCATTAACGAACGCTGCTCACAACGGCACGTTAGGGTCGTGCCGTTGTGAGCAAGGCTAATTAAGGTTAATTAATTAATTACAAGTATTGATATTTTGACTTTAATTGAAAGGCCTCTACACCCCCTGATGCTCAAACACCAAACGGGGCCAATTTACCCCTTGTTCACATTTATCCGACCCCTCTTTGTTTCACGGATTATCACGGATTTAAGTCCCATTGACTTAGTGTGTGGACAGCCCGTGCCGTTGTGAGCACAGCTAATTAAGGGTACTTAATTAACTTCAAGTATTGAAATTCATACATCAATCGAAAGGTTTTCGGCCCCCTCGTCGGTGAGACAAAAAATCAGTGAAAATCCAAACATTTATGGGGGTAAACAGCCTTGCTCACAACGAGACGCTGCTCACAACGGCACGTTAGGTCGTGCCGTTGTGAGCAAGGCTAATTAAGGTTAATTAATTAATTACAAGTATTGATATTTTGACTTTAATTGAAAGACCTCTACACCCCCTGATGCTCAAATACCAAACGGGGCCAATTTCCCCTTCTTCACATTTATCCGACCCCTTACTGTCACGGATTATCAGAGATTTAAGTCCCATTGACTTAGTGTGTAGACAGCCCGTGCCGTTGTGAGCACAGCTAATTAGGGATAATTAACCAGCTTCAAGTATTGAAATTTATACATCAATCGAAAGGTTTTTGGGCCCCCTCACCGGTGAGAAACAAAAATCAGTGAAAATCCAAACATTTCTGGGGGTAAACAGCCTTGCTCACAACGGCACGCTGCTCACAACGGCACGTTAGGGTCGTGCCGTTGTGAGCAGGGCTAATTAAGGTTAATTAATTAACTACAAGTATTGATTTTAAGACTTTAATTGAAAGACCTCTACACCCCCCTGATGCTCAAATACCAAACGGGGCCAATTTCCCCCTTCTTCACATTTATCCGACCCCCTCTTACTGTCACGGATTATCAGAGATTTAAGTCCCATTGACTTAGTGTGTAGACAGCCCGTGCCGTTGTGAGCACAGCTAATTAGGATAATTAACCAGCTTCAAGTATTGAAATTTATACATCAATCGAAAGGCTTTTGGGCCCTCACCGGTGAGAAACAAAAATCAGTGAAAATCCAAACATTTCTGGGGGTAAACAGCCTTGCTCACAACGGCACGCTGCTCACAACGGCACGTTAGGGTCGTGCCGTTGTGAGCAGGGCTAATTAAGGTTAATTAATTAACTACAAGTATTGATTTTAAGACTTGAATCGAAAGACCTCTACACCCCTGATGCTCAAATACCAAACGGGGCCAATTTCCCCCTTCTTCACATTTATCCGACCCCCTCTTACTGTCACGGATTATCAGAGATTTAAGTCCCATTGACTTAGTGTGTAGACAGCCCGTGCCGTTGTGAGCACAGCTAATTAGGGATAATTAACCAGCTTCAAGTATTGAAATTTATACATCAATCGAAAGGTTTTTGGGTCCCCTCGTCGGTGAGACAAAAAAATCAGTGAAAATCCAAACATTTATGGGGGTAAACAGCCTTGCTCACAACGGCACGCTGCTCACAACGGCACGTTAGGGTCGTGCCGTTGTGAGCAAGGCTAATTAAGGTTAATTAATTAATTACAAGTATTGATATTTTGACTTTAATTGAAAGGCCTCTACACCCCCCTGATGCTCAAACACCAAACGGGGCCAATTTACCCCTTGTTCACATTTATCCGACCCCCTCTTTGTTTCACGGATTATCACGGATTTAAGTCCCATTGACTTAGTGTGTGGACAGCCCGTGCCGTTGTGAGCACAGCTAATTAAGGGTAATTAATTAACTTCAAGTATTGAAATTCATACATCAATCGAAAGGTTTTCGGGCCCCCTCGTCGGTGAGACAAAAATCAGTGAAAATCCAAACATTTCTGGGGTAAACAGCCTTGCTCACAACGAAGCACGCTGCTCACAACGGCACGTTAGGGTCGTGCCGTTGTGAGCAAGGCTAATTAAGGTTAATTAATTAATTACAAGTATTGATATTTTGACTTTAATTGAAAGGCCTCTACACCCCCTGATGCTCAAACACCAAACGGGGCCAATTTACCCCTTGTTCACATTTATCCGACCCCTCTTTGTTTCACGGATTATCACGGATTTAAGTCCCATTGACTTAGTGTGGACAGCCCGTGCCGTTGTGAGCACAGCTAATTAAGGGTAATTAATTAACTTCAAGTATTGAAATTCATACATCAATCGAAAGGTTTTCGGCCCCCTCGTCGGTGAGACAAAAAATCAGTGAAAATCCAAACATTTCTGGGGGTAAACAGCCTTGCTCACAACGGCACGCTGCTCACAACGGCACGTTAGGGTCGTGCCGTTGTGAGCAAGGCTAATTAAGGTTAATTAATTAATTACAAGTATTGATATTTTGACTTTAATTGAAAGACCTCTACACCCCCCTGATGCTCAAACACCAAACGGGGCCAATTTACCCCTTGTTCACATTTATCCGACCCCCTCTTTGTTTCACGGATTATCACGGATTTAAGTCCCATTGACTTAGTGTGTGGACAGCCCGTGCCGTTGTGAGCACAGCTAATTAAGGGTAATTAATTAACTTCAAGTATTGAAATTCATACATCAATCGAAAGGTTTTCGGGCCCCCTCGTCGGTGAGACAAAAAAATCAGTGAAAATCCAAACATTTATGGGGGTAAACAGCCTTGCTCACAACGGCACGCTGCTCACAACGGCACGTTAGGGTCGTGCCGTTGTGAGCAAGGCTAATTAAGGTTAATTAATTAATTACAAGTATTGATATTTTGACTTTAATTGAAAGGCCTCTACACCCCCCTGATGCTCAAACACCAAACGGGGCCAATTTACCCCTTGTTCACATTTATCCGACCCCCTCTTTGTTTCACGGATTATCACGGATTTAAGTCCCATTGACTTAGTGTGTGGACAGCCCGTGCCGTTGTGAGCACAGCTAATTAAGGGTAATTAATTAACTTCAAGTATTGAAATTCATACATCAATCGAAAGGTTTTCGGGCCCCCTCGTCGGTGAGACAAAAAAATCAGTGAAAATCCAAACATTTATGGGGGTAAACAGCCTTGCTCACAACGGCACGCTGCTCACAACGGCACGTTAGGGTCGTGCCGTTGTGAGCAAGGCTAATTAAGGTTAATTAATTAATTACAAGTATTGATATTTTGACTTTAATTGAAAGACCTCTACACCCCCCTGATGCTCAAATACCAAACGGGGCCAATTTCCCCCTTCTTCACATTTATCCGACCCCCTCTTACTGTCACGGATTATCAGAGATTTAAGTCCCATTGACTTAGTGTGTAGACAGCCCGTGCCGTTGTGAGCACAGCTAATTAGGGATAATTAACCAGCTTCAAGTATTGAAATTTATACATCAATCGAAAGGTTTTTGGGCCCCCTCACCGGTGAGAAACAAAAATCAGTGAAAATCCAAACATTTCTGGGGTAAACAGCCTTGCTCACAACGGCACGCTGCTCACAACGGCACGTTAGGGTCGTGCCGTTGTGAGCAGGGCTAATTAAGGTTAATTAATTAACTACAAGTATTGATTTTAAGACTTTAATTGAAAGACCTCTACACCCCTGATGCTCAAATACCAAACGGGGCCAATTTCCCCTTCTTCACATTTATCCGACCCCTCTTACTGTCACGGATTATCAGAGATTTAAGTCCCATTGACTTAGTGTGTAGACAGCCCGTGCCGTTGTGAGCACAGCTAATTAGGGATAATTAACCAGCTTCAAGTATTGAAATTTATACATCAATCGAAAGGTTTTTGGGCCCCCTCACCGGTGAGAAACAAAAATCAGTGAAAATCCAAACATTTCTGGGGGTAAACAGCCTTGCTCACAACGGCACGCTGCTCACAACGGCACGTTAGGGTCGTGCCGTTGTGAGCAGGGCTAATTAAGGTTAATTAATTAACTACAAGTATTGATTTTAAGACTTGAATCGAAAGACCTCTACACCCCCCTGATGCTCAAATACCAAACGGGCCAATTTCCCCTTCTTC
Organism: Chiridota heheva; assembly: GCA_020152595.1. Taxonomy (NCBI): domain Eukaryota; kingdom Metazoa; phylum Echinodermata; class Holothuroidea; order Apodida; family Chiridotidae; genus Chiridota; species Chiridota heheva. The sequence goes on along the minus strand of JAIGNY010003268.1, from coordinate 135,502 downwards.
ACATTTATCCGACCCCTCTTACTGTCACGGATTATCAGAGATTTAAGTCCCATTGACTTAGTGTGTAGACAGCCCGTGCCGTTGTGAGCACAGCTAATTAGGGATAATTAACCAGCTTCAAGTATTGAAATTTATACATCAATCGAAAGGTTTTGGGTCCCTCGCCAGTGAGAAACAAAATCAGTGAAAATCCAAACATTTTTTTAGGTTAAACAGCATACCAAAATAGCATGTCTTAATCATTTAACTTGGGCGTTTCCCATCCGCCCCCTTTACCCTCCCTAAACAAAACAAAAAATATGTAAAGCTGGCTACAGGGTCCGCTCTTAGTCTATAACGAGTTTAACAACGAAGAAAATTACCCGGAAAATTAAACAAAGCATGTTAATTCTTTTGAATGTGTAATTTTTGAGATTCTTAATTTTTCATATCATTGCCTGCCCACATTACTTGGCAATACCTCTAAAATGTTCATACCTTAAACTTACACCTTATTCCACACTCACCTCCGTCTTTTAACATAGATATTCAAATTAAAATGTTTCTTGAAGACTTAGGTTATAAAACTCTTTCTTCTGTGGCCCATCCAATTTCGAGGCCACCGTAGACACACTACCCACGGCTGATCGGATTTACATCGCATTAGTACCGTACTCAGATTAGCACGTTACACCGGCTCCCTAATCTATAGGCGCGACTTTTTACAATATATTTTTTTATAAAGTTCCAAATGCCGAAGAATGTATCAGCAGGTCAGCGCGAGTCACTCGATGAACTCATCATGGAATTTTCTCGAAGTGCGCCACCCAGTTTCTGAATCATAGTGTAATTGCGCGATCTTCGTCACCCTTTGGAATGTCGGTGGAATTCTGAGGAAAGGTCGCATGTAACATAATGATCAGTAAAAATCAGTTTTCATCAATAACATTCCAGTCCGAAGTCCATTTTGCATTCTGAAAAATTAGTTTATATAGTTTTGTAAAATGACAAACTGGCTTGAAACAAACTTGCTAAAATACCGTAAAGTCTGAAAGTCTGAAATGAACTTTTTCTTTTCCCCCATTTGTTGTATTTGTCATGAAGTGTCCGCAGGGGACACAAGGGACACATGCTTCCACTTTCGGCAAAAGTTTTAAAAGAGTCCTTTTTCAGAGAAGAAGAAGTGCCCTCTTCCAGTGGAAGAAGAGCCCTTTTCAGAAAAGGCCAGTGTCCTCCCCCCCTCCCCTCCCTTTCCATTTATTAGAAAGAAACACAAATAGAGACTAAAACTGTGACATTTGATGCGCTTCGTGTGCATATAATTGATGTATAATTTCTTCTACAGACACAGTTGAGGACCAAACAGCCGTCATTGGACTTTTTTCCTAAAAGCATTCACAACTGCCTACCTTTATCTTCCCTTCCCAAAATTTGTTAATGCTCTTTAAAATAAAGCCTCCAATATGCAACTGTAGAATGTGCGACTTATCCCAAATTTCATTTTACTCTTTGAAATGGTTCCCAGGAAAAACTTTTGATGGAATCCCGCATGCAGGCTCTTACCCTCCCACCTTCTTTGTAAAGTTCAAAAGGTGCCCCGTACATATGGAACTTCTGTATTCTTTCAAGTAATAAAGACAGGTGCCGGCCTTATTATAACTGATATTTTGTATTGACAGATTGAAGAAAGTAATACAAACACTAGCTTGTGCAAGCTACCCAAATTTCAGTAGTGGAGCATCCCCTTTAAGTTGGGATCCGGAGAAAAGCAATGCCGACCTTTGCCACTGACTCGCTGAAGACTGAGTGTGAATTTGGGCTATCTTGTCTAACAAATATTGATATACCGAGTTGACTTAATTTTATGCAGCACATCCTCCTGAACCATTCTTTACTAATTCTACGGACCTCTTATTTGCTTTTAACATTGTATGGAATCTTAAATATCCAAATCATTATCAATACAATAAATTAATTATGATCTAAATATTTCAGATTGTCCGAGATTTAGATCTATATAATTCCCAATTTTTAAAGAGCTTGGTCTAACATTTTTTTAAATTTTGGTCCTAAGCAGCTAAATATCTTGATTTCAAAATGACAAATTTGTGTGCATGGCTGCGAATTTAAAAATGGAAAAAAGGGTCATCAGTAATTTTTGGGTCGATAAAAGTGTATCAAGTTTGGTGTCGGAAGGAGGAACGAAGAAGGGGGTGGGGGGGAGGGGGTGGGGTGACACAATTTCCCCATAAGCTATAATGCTGTCGTGCATGCTTGCAAAATAGTTCAGTCGGAATGTGCCCCCCGAATCCTGTGCCCCCCAGATTCAAACATATTCCGCCGCCTCTGAGTGTCCCATTATCTTGGAACGATACCCATCCCCATGCACGCGAAACTGAAATTTAAATGCTTCACGAAGAACCTGAGACATAGCATGATTACAAAGATTGCCTTTAAATAATAATTAAAGGTGCAAAAATACTGGCAATTTATGGAAGATAATCATAATCAAGATGAATTATATTTCCATTGTGGATCGTACGTTATTACACTGAAAGCGCAAGAACTGAATTTGGCAATGTCACAAAATAATTTGATATTTTCAAAATTATAGACCCTATCTGTACTCGTCGTGTAAAATAGTTTTATATGTATTTTATACGCAGAGAGATACACATAACTTTGGAATTGTTGTAAATTCCAAAGTAATTTTGCGATGGTCCGATTTCGGAAAACTTTTGATATGTCGTTCTTTATACTTAATAAAACAGAAAAACACCATGAATTTGTTAAGATTATGTGTCATATTGATCGTTCCGTAGACTTATTCCAAACTTTCAGCAAAGCTAAGTTAAATTTCTATTAAAGGGAAAAAAAAACATTTGATATATCAGAAAGTCGATTGGAGATTATAATGCGCCCATACTGCCATAGTGTATCATAAGTCTCGAAATCGAACATGTCAATTTCAACCGACATAATTATGTCGATGTCGATTTTGAGTCATTCCATTTGATAAAACATTTCTGAAATTATATGACGTATATTTGGAGTGATATGGCTAGTTTGGTCCAAAGAAATTAGGCCTAGTTGAAATCGACATATGTTGTTTGAAAACGACATATGAAATGACGATTTCGCGACTGGCACACTAGACGCAAAATAGGAAATACAAACGTTAAAAAGAGGCGGTGTTGCCTCAAAACAAGTCGTAATGACGTCAGTAAGTACATGAGTTGTACTTACACACGCCATTAACGTATTAAAATCGTTCAGATATTCAGAGAAGCGTACGTACACACGGTATGTGTGCGTGGTAACAAGATGACACGATTGAGTTGAACAGAGCTGCACAAATTCGTTGTTAGTTTAATAATTGAGCTATCAACTGCAATTAATTCAGTTAATAGGTCCATGTTTTAATTCAAATAATAAGACAAAGAAAAACTGTTCGAGATTCGAACTCGTTACGTCTGGCACACAAGCAAATCATTGCCATATCAATTCGGCCACAGCAATGCTGATGTGAAGTGGTTGTTGTATTATAAATATAATGTGAAATATGATCGAAAGAGGCGCTGTATGGAGAGATTTCATCACGTGACTCTAACTCAATTGGACTCCATTTTGCAGGGCAGCGGCGTCGTTACGTTCCGCGTGTCTTCACTCGGCCCAGTCATATCACACGTACAACAAACATACTACATGCTAACCTACCTGTACCAGTTCAACGATTTTTATTAATTGCAGTTTTTTTTTTTTTTGCTTTCGATTTTACTTCATATTTTTCTTAAGTTTTATATACTCACCAGGCAGCCAGGTATAACGAAAGAGTAACTTTAACGTTAACGTCAGTTGGTTCTTCCTGATAATCAGACAAAGCCTATATAAAGTGCTCGCTGCAATTATATGAACCGTAGGTTAAAAGCCGTCGCGTCGTTACGTGGTACAGCAGAAACTCATTTCCAACGTCGATCAGGATCAGATGGAAATCGAGAAAATGTCTTTCTATTCTCCCGCACACATCTATTAGTGCAACCAACGGCACAGTAATGTTTCGGTATAATTATCTTACAAAAAATAATCTTATTTAGCAACATGCAATCGTATGCAGGTATGTAAGTCGAATTAAGTGTACAGCAGCCGACAGTGTTTTTGACCGACAAATGGCGATGTAAACAAAGTCATGTGACCTCATGACGTCACTTGAAACACCCTAATGGTTGAAATTTCAACAAATCAAAATAGTTAGAAATAAATGCCCTTATGCCGATACAGCACCTTAAAAAGCTTCTAACTGAATGCCACTTTTTTCGATTCTAACAACCCATTTTGTACATTAGGAGAGAATACGAGGACAGAGAACCGAGGGTTGGATCGCATACCGTACAGATTACCCATGGTACATTTTTGAATTGTATGACGGTGCTGAGAGCAATACAACATGGCAATATTTCTTTACAAGAGTAAGTAAAAAGTTATTGGTTATGATGTGCGAAATTCCGTATTGCCAATTTGGGAAAATTGACAATAATTTTGTATATATCTTATTTTGGACCTTAGGTCAGGAGGTATAGAATACGAATTTCATGAGGAACGTGATATTCTTATTGAAAATCACATTTCTGTAAAAACCCAATATGTAATAGATAGCTAGTGCAATTTCAAAGAGTATTAGCATCATCTTCTGAGGTTTAAAACCTTCTTTCCAAAGAAATTATCTCTTTACATAATGATTTAAAATTTAGAAATATAAAAAAGGAATAGTTAAATAAATTCCTGGAAGAAAAGATATGTTTCCTAATAGTTATTCTTGGAGGAAGACATTGTTTCTTTTAGAAAAATTGAAGTTAATGCTTTAATTTTTCGGAGTAGTAAACAAAAAAATACTTGATTTCCTTTTCTTTTGGAATAAGACACCAAGTAAGATGGCGCTGAACCATTATCACATTAAACTTATACACAGTTCTCTAAATACAATTCTTTTGAATTCGTTACATCAACTTCAGATTAGATTTGGTTGGATTTTTTACGTACAGTTTCCCTAAAAGTTCATCTGCAAAATGTCAAAATTAATTCAGTCTTGAAATTTAGCACAGTTTCTCTTTTCTGATTTTTGGCGGGGATTAAACAAAGTGATAGAAATAGAGAGTATCGTGGAATTTAAAGAATGATGATGGGCATTAGAATTTGTATGTCAGTTCTTGTAAACTTTAATCTCATATCAAGCATAATAATTCTATCATATTTCAGAATTCGTTTTTAAATATAGCTTTTTCTTTTTCTTATCGCGTTTGTCCTGGATACACAAGATTATGGTTTGTTTAGTCGGGACTTTAAATACATGCTGTTTTATATTCACTTCATTTGAAGAGAAATTTTTCACTCTCCTATAGGACTATGATTACCGTTATTGTTAGTCTGTGACAAGTACCTTAATTCCCATAAAATAGGGCCTTATGTTTTCGTGAATGTTTCATTTTTATATATATGATAGAGGACTATTAAAGAAACACTTTGGTGAAAACACTTTGTTGATATCTTCTTCTTTCATTATATTTCAAAGATTTCACCAGTGTGTTGAAAAGTGCAGCTTGGAGTGTATGATGTATTATGTAATGTCATGATTGAAGACAATGTGTAATGTATTTCTATGAAAATTAATTGTCTCTTTTTACGAATTAGTGATATTTCTGGATTAATTATTGAGATGTAGTATAAAATGCACTTTACAAGAATTGCAAACTTTGCCAATTTGTCCATGTACATTACATTCTAAGTGAATGAAAAATTATTTTTCATTTCATAGGAGAACATACGGAATTATCTCGGACCTGCAGTTATGTCATCACATTTTACACTTATAAATTCTTTGCGGGTGTTACGATTTTGTCTGTTGCTAGGCCTACTGTGTTGTGTTATTGTATTTCTGATTGTTTTTTTTTCTTTCTCCAGGATACTTGGAAGACGGAGGCAAGTCAACATTCAGCTGTTTCCCATGTACCTGTATCAGCCTCAGTTCGCATGTCGATGAAGGTAAAACATCAATCAATTAACGTTAAAGATCGAATCTCGTGTGAAGAAAAGTGTTTGACACGTGATAAGTTAATCTGATACGTACTAGTAACGTCACTTCTGCTCCAGGTATTGATTGTTTATTTACTTCTACGTTAACATGATAATTGGTCTTTAAAGGCCAGATTGTGTTAACGCGGACAACGAGGAGGTAAAAATACAATACAATCTAACATTTATGATTGGTCGAAATATTTTGACACAATCACCAACAAGCCAATCAATTACCGTCGCAGAAGTGACGTCACTAGTATGTATCGGATCTGTTGGTGATGTTGCAAGCAACTTTCTTGAGACGACATTCCCTATTTTCTTAAGCGATCATATATATTTGATGGACCATTTACAGTTTTTGTTCTTTTCAATAGATATCTACTTTCTCAAGTTCCTTTACTCGTGCCTATAAATCTGTCCTTCATTTTACATCGTAAAGCAAGATTTGTTTTTTGAAAAATTGTACTTTTTGCCCCATGTGTATAAACATCCTATATAAAAGTAGGGGACAATGTGGAAGCTTTCAATCACGCAAATTACGCAGCATAGACATCTATTTTGTTTCGGATGCTCATATTTAGAATATGCGTACGTATGTGAGCAGGGGCGGCCGGGGAAGAGGGACGGATGTCCCTTGGGTCAGGAAGTGATTTATGCCCAATTTGCACGAATTATGCTTATTAATAGTGTGGAATGCAATCAGACAAATCAAGTAATCCAAACCTCAACATTTAAAGCAAAACGAAAAATTTTAAGGCAATAAACGAGAAAGAAACATTTTGTTATTTTTCTAAAGTTCATTTTTGATACCATATTGCCAACACGAAGGGGCAAAATGCACTCGTTGTTCATGTACTATTCTTGACCGGTGATTAAAAGATGGTTTCCCATATTGTGCGTGGGTGCATTTATGTTTGCGTGGTGCACATGTTTTATACAAAATTTTGAGATGTTAATTTTTCATTACTAGATTGGTGATTTTTCCCATACTTACCACGTCATTAACCACTTCTTTGGAATGAACATTGATCCAGTTAATTTACATCATTTTGATGTAAGTATGTGCTACAGGATTCGCAGAAAATGGACCTAGCAATGAACATGGAAGGAACAGGTACAACATAGACTATTTATTTTCGAAATATGATGATTGAATGTATTCAAAGTAATTCCTGGCGTTTTCGTCTTTAAAGGTATATGGATGGGAGTGGCAACATTAGATGAATTGCTTTAAAATCTATTAAATATTATCATAGTAGCAAAACATATAATCAAAATCGGTTAAAGAAGCTGGCAGCTAAGGGCGTATTTTCTTGAGTCTTAAAGATATTCGAACACCACACTTTTCGTGTGCCGGATTTTATGCAACCCATCATACGAATGTTCAAATTAATCATAATCATTTCTTATGAATGCTTAAGTAATTTTTAAACAACACGAGTAGGCCTATCAACATTAGGCCTGTGTTGTTTTAAAATTTCCCTGACTTAGCAAAATAGACACCTTCACTTTTTTCGACCAAAAACTCCTTTAAACACTGACCATTATACAGCGTTTTTAAAAACTCAGGCATTAATTTGCATATTTTGTGATGGTATTCGCAACTTCGCGACTTGGTATTCGCGACTTCGCGACTTGGTATTCGCGACTTGGTATTCGCGACTTGGTATTCGCGACTTCGCGACTTGGTATTCGCGACTTGGTATTCGCGACTTGGTATTCGCGACTTGGTATTCGCGACTTGGTATTCGCGACTTGGTATTCGCGACTTGGTATTCGCGACTTGGTATTCGCGACTTGGTATTCGCGACTTGGTATTCGCGACTTGGTATTCGCGACTTGGTATTCGCGACTTGGTATTCGCGACTTGGTATTCGCGACTTGGTATTCGCGACTTGGTATTCGCGACTTGGTATTCGCGACTTGGTATTCGCGACTTGGTATTCGCGACTTGGTATTCGCGACTTGGTATTCGCGACTTGGTATTCGCGACTTGGTATTCGCGACTTGGTATTCGCGACTTGGTATTCGCGACTTGGTATTCGCGACTTGGTATTCGCGACTTGGTATTCGCGACTTGGTATTCGCGACTTGGTATTCGCGACTTGGTATTCGCGACTTGGTATTCGCGACTTGGTATTCGCGACTTGGTATTCGCGACTTGGTATTCGCGACTTGGTATTCGCGACTTGGTATTCGCGACTTGGTATTCGCGACTTGGTATTCGCGACTTGGTATTCGCGACTTGGTATTCGCGACTTGGTATTCGCGACTTGGTATTCGCGACTTGGTATTCGCGACTTGGTATTCGCGACTTGGTATTCGCGACTTGGTATTCGCGACTTGGTATTCGCGACTTGGTATTCGCGACTTGGTATTCGCGACTTGGTATTCGCGACTTGGTATTCGCGACTTGGTATTCGCGACTTGGTATTCGCGACTTGGTATTCGCGACTTGGTATTCGCGACTTGGTATTCGCGACTTGGTATTCGCGACTTGGTATTCGCGACTTGGTATTCGCGACTTGGTATTCGCGACTTGGTATTCGCGACTGGTATTCGCGACTTGGTATTCGCGACTTGGTATTCGCGACTTGGTATTCGCGACTTGGTATTCGCGACTTGGTATTCGCGACTTGGTATTCGCGACTTGGTATTCGCGACTTGGTATTCGCGACTTGGCATTCGCGACTTGGTATTCGCGACTTGGTATTCGCGACTTGGTATTCGCGACTTGGTATTCGCGACTTGGTATTCGCGACTTGGTATTCGCGACTTGGTATTCGCGACTTGGTATTCGCGACTTGGTATTCGCGACTTGGTATTCGCGACTTGGTATTCGCGACTTGGTATTCGCGACTTGGTATTCGCGACTTGGTATTCGCGACTTGGTATTCGCGACTTGGTATTCGCGACTTGGTATTCGCGACTTGGTATTCGCGACTTGGTATTCGCGACTTGGTATTCGCGACTTGGTATTCGCGACTTGGTATTCGCGACTTGGTATTCGCGACTTGGTATTCGCGACTTGGTATTCGCGACTTGGTAATCGCGACTTGGTAATCGCGACTTGGTAATCGCGACTTGGTATTTTCTTTTGTAAATCCTTTGTTTTTTAAATGTCTGTCATAAATCTTTGAAGTGGTGCAGAACATTCTGACCAAAAGTTGTTGGGTCTTTTGCCTACAGTATGCCTTCTATAACATTTTAGCAGGAATAAGATTTCCCATCATTTGCAGTGACTAAGAATTAGGAAAGAAATTTTAAGAATTACATTTTGAGCTGTCCGCATGTCATATACACCACAAATTTTGCATGAATGAATTTTTTTTTATCTTTCTCTATATTTTTGGAAAAAATTGATGTATGAACAGGGAAATGCCTCAAAATGCTTTTGTTTTCTTCATATTTCTTCCCTTAATTTCAGATCTTTAAAATGTTCAAAATGCCTTCTCCAACTTTAAATTGGTACGGGGTGTGGTAAAAATCTAATTTTCTTCATTTGAATTATCTTCGCTTTTTCCAAGAGAAATTGCAGATGGTTTAAAAACAATGGATTTACATAGAAGAATATAAACTATGTCCCATTCTTACAACACAAGAGTAACACAGAAATTGCATATTTGCACAAATATCTTCAAAAGGCTGTAAAATGGCCAATTTTTAACCGCTTTCTTTATGTTTTATAGAGGATTTCAAATCAATTTAGTTAATGTTGCCTCTACCTGTCCACGTTCCTTTAATGCTCGTTCAAGCAGTCCATCATAGAGATGGAATCTCAAAAATTACTTGAACCGTCCTCAATAAATGCATTACATACTAGTTACGTCATTTTCCTGGTGGTAATTGATTAGCTTGTGCGTCAGGGATTGTGTAAATATTTTGACCAATAAGAAGCGTTGGATTGTTTTGCAGTTTTTATCTCCACGGCCCTCAACAAATGGTTTAATTCCTAAAAATTGTTAAAAATTTACAAATGAGAAAAATCTTTGTGTCCCAAATGGTGGAGTCATTAAGTTCACTGATCACATAAGAAGCATATATTTTTGTGGTTAAGTAGTTTTAGATATAGTTATGGGCTCTGATGGAAAAAAAAGAAGTCATATTTTGATAAAAATCTTTTTAGGTGTATATGGTGATTATGTGACTGGAAATGAACAGTATTTCTACATTGGGGCTCAGAACAGCATCGCTGAGCTGCCGGTGTATCGCCATCAAGAATCGCCCATTTGAGTGTAGGTAGTTTTGTTTATATATATCTAGTGAGGAAGTTAAATTAATCTTGATATTAAACAATTCAAAAGTAGACAAATGGGTAGTAGCCCTGCAGGCGGACGAAGTAAGCTATTCCGTTCCGTTCCACCATTGTAAAGTTGCCTACTTTTAAGTTTCAAAATGGCCAAAATAAGGCATTTTGTTCATTTTTGGCTGACGTAGCACACTTGCATGTTACAACTGAGAGCAACAAGTAACAGACAAATATCATTGTAACATTTTGACATAATCTTCAAAATGTGGTATTCGCCAAGATTGTTTCGGTTTTGCATAGCTGAAAGACATGTGAGTTGTTTTAAGAGAATGATTGGTATTTTAAATGAATTTTGAAATAACAAACTGACAAAGGAGCTGTATTTGTTATTCTCTGTTCAGCACGTTATATAAGCATAATATATAGGTAATAGGAACCATACACAGGGGGAACGTGCCTCTCCACTTTTCTGAAAATGACAAAAGTGCCCGTATCAAAATGAAATGTCCCTCAATTACTGTCCCAATAGCAGGAAACTGGCGACTTTTGTCAGTCCATGCATGCAGGCTTGTACGGGAGGAACGTGTCCTTATTGGAAAAGTGCCCGATTCTAAACATAAAGTGCCCCTTTGTACTTTTCCTTGTTGTTTTGGGCTCACTTTTCTATCTACAAATTGAGGGGGGAGACATATGACTTGGGAAGTGCCCCCTAAGAGGTCGTTCCCTCACTTTTCCAAAGCTTCCTACACCCCTGGCATCATAGATTTTGTCATAATCGACTCGCCCTAGTAAATTCCATTTCAACCATATATGCTGAATTGCTGTACTTAGCTGGATTTCAATTTAATTCAATTATTTTTGCAATAAGGTTAGTTTTTGACCTCAGTGAAGAAAGCAGTTCAACAAAGTTTGAAACCAATAATTCTAACACACTTCGACCCTATTCAGCCTACTTGAAAAGTACAACTGCATGGGCTGAACTAAAATTTACATCAAGACAAGATGATTCGTCTACTCTTCGGGGTTTTGTATAACTCGTACCTTTAACGTATTACGTGGCACCTCCCTGGTATGAAAATCTTGTCGAATGTTTTTTCATTCTTACAACAATAAGCTATCAGCAGCTCATAAAGGCTTTGGCAATTACAAATAAGCATTTATACAAGACCGATGGATAGTTCAATGAGATAGGGTTTAAGATTTTTCAGAAGAGTTTCTATCTATATATGCCTACATTATTTCATTAGAATTAGAACAAGGTTCGAATCCCGTCGCGTGCACTGCATTGTGCCATTCATCAAGACACTGTACTTGCTCCAGTACACTTAGCTGTAAAATGAGTACGAGCACTGTTGGCGGTTAACCTGCGATGGACTGGCAGGCTCTTAAAGGAGTCATACACTATCACACGCCCGCGTAATGAAAACCGGGGATAAGCACCGGCCCTATGGATCTAATCGTTCAGGTGGCTTAAGCGTAGAACGAATTAATCATTTACCTGCTTATATGATATATTTTTCAAGATTTACTATCTATCTACATGATTTACACATTTTACTCCAGGCATATGAAAAAGACAATCGAGTGATGGTTATGACATACACGTTAATGGATAAACCACCAGTTGAAGGGGATGCCGCCGGGTACACGCCACCAATCTCTTTGAACGAGGCATACAATAAATTGAATACAGCAGTCAACAATGGTTTTGTTATACAGTTCAAGCTTAATAATGAGGTATTGAATTTCATTCATACTAAAATATGAATTCATAAATAGGTTTTATTAATTCCGCTCAAACCCTTGCAATAACGTACGTCATCCTTGGTCTCAAATGACATTTGGAACCATAAATTAACCGAAAAGAATATTTCCTCCCCCCAGTAAATTTTGGCCCCGGCCCTTATTTCCCAGGAAAATTTGGGCCACCCAGACAATAAAAGCCGTAGCCATTCAGTAAATTTGGGCCCTTAATAGTAAAAACGGTCCGCTAGGAAATTTGGGCCCCCGACCCTTCTTTCTTAGGAAATTTGGAGAAAACAACTTGTCCCCCTTTTGCAAGAAAAAAGCCTTCATCTCCCATCACAGTAAATCTCATTGCCGTTTTGCGTAAAGCACGCTTTTTTCTTTAGTGTATCCCAATGGGTACTGCCCAGATTGAAGAAAATATTATATTTCTTTTTCATCGAAGTGCTTTCTAGAAGCCATTTACTATTCGTGGGCAAATCCTACGAGTACAACGGCGCTGTATTCCGTACATAAATATTACTAATTTCGGTTTTAGCTTATCACTTCAGTACACAAAATTAACTGAAGGAACCGTACAGACACACCAGTAAATTACCTAGTAAAATCAGTCCAGAGGGACCAAATTCACCCGACATACCTTAAGAAATAAGGACCGGGGAGCCCAAATTTATAGGAGGAGGAAGGGAGGTGAGGGGGAGTTTACTATCACACCGGTCATTCTCGCTTTTGAGAACTGGATGATTCTGTAAATAATGATTTTTCAAGCTTACACAAACGGTTGCTATTATTTACAGTAAAAAACTTCTCAAAAATTTGGGATTAGGAAGGCTGTTACAGTCATATTAAAAGAGTAGTTGGTTTTTATCGTTGAAACCGAATGAATTACTTTGTAAAATTTTTACAGAGATTTTTCATTAACATCGTATTTTGTGTGACATTATGTCCCCATTATCATATTAATACCTTACTCATATGAAAGTTATTCAAAGTATTTTAGATAGGCTTACACTTGGTAGGATATAGCAGTGAATATTTTAACATACTAACTGGGCGACCATTTGGTCGCCCAGTGAGAAATTTTGGTCGCACAATGAACACAATTCTGATGCACTGGGCGACCAGGATTTTTGCCTTGGTTTAACAAAGTGGTTGCTCCCATACAGTCGTAGAATAAAAGTTTTTAAAACATACAACATCCTATGAAATGAAGGCGTATTATGTCAGACTTCATATCCCTAATTTTGAAGGTGCTCAAATTCATATGTTCCTTCACAACTCGCATCAGTTGCCCTAGGGTGATTGTGATCGCCCAGTAAAATTTCCTTCAAATTTTTACTAGGGTAGAGAAAGGGAATACGAGAGAAATAAAACAGGTACAGGAGGGTAAAGGGAATATCATAAACAAAATGTAAAAATGTCAGAAGAATTGTTAAAATGTGATTTTTCGTTAGATTTAAGATCATGGGGGAAAAAAGCCACAAAATCTTTACTTTGTTTTAAAGTAAAATCACAACAATGATAACTCATGCAATAAACTATTTAAAGTCGAATTCTATTTTGCGTAACCTTTGTCAGCCCATAATTTACAATGTTAATCTACATATGCCTTTTTAAATAACTTGAAAATAACTCTTGAGCTATGATTTTCTCAAACTTCCAGCAAACTCAACTGTCTGTAGATTCCGACAGCCTTCGTAAATCATCGCCTAATACCGAGACCAGCAGTGGATCAGTTTCTGCAGGTAAGATACCGCTGTGAATGTTTTATCATACGGGATGTTTTATTATAGGTAACGGAATATTCCCGTGAATTTTCACTTTCATGTATGTGATAGAGTAGGCCTACTGTTAAAGGGGTCCTCCCGTGCAAAATTCTTGTTGATATCTTTTTATATGCAATAACTCCTAAATGGTAAAAGATATCAACATGGTTTTTACGATTCACGGGAATATTCCATTAAAAAATACAAATTGATTATAAATCATGTTGATACATTTTCCCTTTAGGATTTATTGCATTTCAAAGATTTTACGAGTGTGTTGAAAAGAGATCTTGCAGTGTACAATGTAACGTCATAAATGCAGATCCAAAACAAGTTTTTGTGTATTACCATAAAAGACAAAACAAGTTTTTCTTTTACTTAAAGGCCAGTTGTCGTCTCTAACGTACAAGGTAAATGAAATTCTAAACCTGTGTTTTGGTTGGTCGAAACACAAAGGGAAAGTGTACACTTCCATTAATAGGCCAATCAGTATCGCTTTGGAATAAATTGTACGCCGCCACATTTTAATCACGATAGATGGCCTTTAAGAGTTTAAGATACATAAGCAGATGGGCAAAGCATGTTCTTTTAAAGTGCATGTCAATAATTTAACAAAAAATGCTTGCAACACTTTAGAAAGAGAAAATTAATTTTTAACGAATTAACTGAAGAGTGTCTTCAATCTGCCCTTGACACTGAACACTAAGAGGTCACACTGGTAACAATCTTTAAAATGCAATTATAACCTCAAAACAGAATAAGGTAATAACATGATTTTTACACTATTTTGTTTGTTTAAAAGTCCTTTATGATATATTCGAATTCACGTGTATATCCTTATTAGCTAAAGATAAGATAGATTAACGGATTATTTAAGTAGTCAAACACGTATGTATTGGTAGAGGGCAAACAGAAAATAGTCGAAATGTGAACTCTGTATCTTGTTCCGTTCAGATGCTGAATTGAGATATTGTATGAGAATGACTGTTGTTACAAATTTACTTAGCGAAATAAAATCACACCTTTGCTTTCCTAAAAAATCTTAATACATGCATTGTACTGAAGTTAAAAACACTTTTTACATAAAATTACAGGTTTTTCTACTAAAATGTGTGTAGTACTCTCTTGACACTTCCAATTAGTGCATTTTAACAATGAAATTTATAAACAAACTGCAAAAACACTCTGAAGGTTGTGAGGATGATATGTCACAAATACTCTGATCTACGTCATTTCTATACCCATGGGCGATTCACCATAGGTGCATAGGTTTTCACACAAAGATTTGTTAATCAGTTTTGTGTAATAAAGGATACAAAAGTGCTTGAAATATATGTATAATTAAATGGATGCCTCCCAATCATGTTGGTCCACTCAAACTAAAGTGTCTTACAGCCGCCTGTGCCTATACCAGTCAGATATAACTTTAAACTTTGATATGTCCTTCATATCCTTAGTACTAATGTTCATCTTTCTTGTCCCCATTCAAATTAATTGTAATAGGAAGTGAATTAAGATCGTTGCATTAAGAAACCACTTCCAAATTTTATACACGAAGTGTGTAGTGAATACACACATCAGGAAAACAAAATCAGAATTGCAAATTGAATAGAATTGATGAAGACGATGACATTTGAACAATAATACTTGATATAAATGATTATCTTATTTCCCCCCTTTCAAGGTGGTGCCGTTGGAATCGCGTTTGGATGTCTTTTTCTTGGAATGATTACAACAGCTGTCATCGCTTTGGTCTTAGTAAAACTTGATAAAAATCCATTTTCATATAAAAGCCACGAATGAAGTAACATAATTCCTCCCTTTATCGAGAATAAGTTGTAAGATTGTAATTGCTTGGAAATGTGCGAGTTGAATTTCGAATTGTTCAATCTTTTATCTATTTTTTGCAATGAAAAATTAGAAGAGAATAAATAATTTCAACAATATCCTACTTATTCGGATCTACTGAAGAGAAACAGAGAAAACAGAGATTTATTGAAATCTGAATGAGTTACTATTTACCATTTCATTTCAATGAAAGTTAATGAGCATTTTCATTTGATTAACATATCACGCCCTTAATGTGACGACTTTCAGATTTTAAAAATTAAAACTTTCTTACTCCTTGTATTTGTGTTGTTATTGGTAAGTATGTACATGAATATAAGTTTGTAGTATCACAGTTGTAACTAAGTCATATTTTTGCATATCAAGTCACAAGTCAGTTGTCCGCAAGTCAAGTCAAGTCACAAGTCATTTGCTTGCAAGTCAAGTCAAGTCACAAGTCATTTGCTTGCAAGTCAAGTCAAGTCACAAGTAATTTGCTTGCAAGTCAAGTCAAGTCACAAGTCAACAAAAAATGTGACTTGAGTCGGACTCGAGTCCAAGTCAGTTACTCGAGTCAACAACTCTGGTTTGTACATTCTTTTATAGAAGAAAATCTTTTTTATGTCCTTTCATTAATTCAACATATGGTGAAAAATAAGGGTGGAATAGTTTCCAACCTTCAGTTTGATCTACTGCTATCTGTAGTATAATTAGGTTTATTTTAAGGGCCAGATATCGTTTTAACGTGGAGATGAAAATACAATGCAAATAAAAGGTGATGATTGGTAGAAATATTTACAGAATCCCCGACAAGACAATCAATTACCGCCGTGGAAGTGACGTCACTATTATGAAACGGGTTTATTGGTGACAGATCATGTAATTTTATTGAGACGAAATTCCTCTTTAAAGGATACATAGTCCATGTGGTGTCATGAGGTACAACATTATACATGCATGGAAAAAGTGTTGACGTTTTGAAATATCACAGATTAATAATTAATATCGAATGTTTGAATTCACAAAATAAAATGTCGGTGGGTTGCGGCATAACAAATCTTATAATCCTGATAATTTATTAACAGTATTCCTTTTTTGGTAATCATTTACTATCCTTCATCATTTGATACAAAATTTTGAGCTATATAACTGTATTGTAATAAAATCACTTCCTGTTATATCATACTGTACATATAATAAAAAGGGGCGTGTTTATGTGGAGATTGTGGTACAAGTTAATATTTTATCACTATACAACGATAGTTAAAACTACCAATGTTATGGTATTTTGTGTTACATTTTAAGTGTTTCCATCAATGAAAAACTTCAATGGATAAACAAAGAAATAAATAAAGCATTCAACTCACTTTGGATTATGGATGATACGTATATATTGTCTATAAGTTTGAGTTTATTTATAGATTATTCTAAAATGTGTTTTGTTTATTTAAGAAAGCGTTACGTTTTAATACTACGCGTTAAAGCCACACAAATTGTGTCAGACACTTATGACAGATAGAATGTATATCTTAAGGGAAACTTTTAAACTCTTACTCTATTCTTCCACGTTTTGAGAACTAAATGTGAACATTCTATGGACAAATTCTATATTCTGACGTAAAAAAAAAAGTACTTGAAACGATTTAGCAATCATATTTGATGAGTGGATTGTCAGACAATCTATGACACTATATTCTTTGGTCTATTTACCCTTTTGTCTATTCTTCCATATATCTATGTTCTTACTATTTTATACCAATTCACACGACTACTCCTAGTTTCTAAGTATTTGAATATATCTTCTGATGTGATTTTCTGTTTATTTGGGTGTTCTATTTTCATATATATATATATGTATATATGTATATATATATATATATATATATATATATATATATATATATATATATATATATATATATATATATATATATATATATATATATATATATATATATATATATATATATATATATATATATATATATATATATATATATATATATATATATATATATATATATATATATATATATATATATATATATATATATATATATATATATATATATATATATATATATATATATATATATATATATATATATATATATATATATATATATATATATATATATATATATATATATATATATATATATATATATATTTATTTATTTATATATATATATATATTTGATACAGAACATTCTGATTATAATTAGTGAGTGAATGTGCATTTGTCGCAGAGCTCATTTATCTATCAGTCTGGGAGCAGCCCGAAAAACTGGGTACTTTGAAATATTCAAAAATTGGATACTTTGATGTATTACGTCATCACATGAGCCTACTCATTTAACTAGCCCACCCAAACATATAGGGTTTCTGATTTTCCGCTCCAGATTGTCCAAAATTTAATTGGATATCCTGAAATTTTGGAGACAGATAGTAAATAAATATTCAAAACTTTTTACCTCTGCTTTTTGAAATTTATCGTCACCTTTTGAGAAAATGAACAAAACAGACTGCACACTATCTGTTTTATTGGGTATTTCAAAGTACCCAGTTTTTTGGGTTGCCCCGAACTGTTTATATCACAACTTTAAAGATTATGGACAGGTAAGCAACAAGTTCAGATTAATTGGAAGAAAATGATTATGCTGTAATTCATGGAAATAAGCACTATTTCAGCAAAATTGACCATTTTACAGAATTTGAATTTTATAGTCTTATCATAATAAATTATGCAAATTCTATAGTAATTTTGTAACATCAAAAAAAAAAAAACTTATGAATTTTCTATTGTTTTGCAATTCTTTATCACCTTTCTTTGAATAGGAGCAGCTGAATCTGACCAAATGATTTTAAATTTTCACACCCTTTATCAAAATTTAGCAGGAGAAGGTCTTAATAATGATTGAAACTTCGGACAGAATTTTTGAAGAATTAGCTGATTGGATTAAAGATTCTGAGCTGTCCCCTCTTTTAAGCATTCAATAAACATTCTTTAAAATTTGATTAGTCATAAGTTGGAAACTCTTAGTTTTCCATAATCTAAAGCTCTTGTCTGGTAAATTCAATTTTTATACCTGTCCATCAACTTTTTAAGAGCTATAAAACAGAAATATCTCAAATGCATCAACACACAGTTACATGAAGCACAAGTATTACAATATATAAACAAAAATGATAAATGATAATATTTTGGAGAAAAAATACTCAGGAATTTAGAGGTTGGGAGTAAGTGTTGCTTGTCTATTGGTAGGGACCAGGGAACAAATATCATCACCATTTCACGCATTACCTACTTTGGTATTGGTTTGTCATAGATTCAGTCATAAAATCTTTTCACGCGAGTTGATGCTTCAGGTTTTCCAGGCTCTACAACTGTACTGTGGCTTAATGCATTCTGCCAAGACGACTTCGCAGATTTGATTTTGAGTTTTAGTCTAAGGTGTTTATGTTGATATAAGAGAAAAATCAATGTTTTTTTAGTATAAGGAAAAGGGATAAAAGCCACCCATTTATGCACCGTTTTGTGCTGCTATATAGGAAAGATAGAAGGCACAAACTGATTTTAAAGTATGGGATATGGGAACTAATAGAAATATCGATTGTTTACCATCAACTTTGCTTAATCAAAATGTAAGTATTTTCACCCTTCCGTCGTGAAATCCTATGACGATGTTTGACCTCCAAGCACTTATGCCAACTGGAATACCAGTCTCGAGACTGCTTCCCTCAGCAATGATATTAAGTCCTTCTGTTTGAGGTTGATGGTACAGAACTTTCCACAGAGCGTACAGAATATCGTCTTCATTAATGGTCGGAATAAGCCATAACACCATCCACCCCTTCTCCCACGGTAAGGCGAAGACCGGATACGCGCCGCTTTCGTCTGATGGCTCTTCCAAACTGCTTCCTTTGTATCGAAAATCTTCCTTATGGTAAAGGTACACTAATCTACTTTGACAATCACATAATGCTAATTCTTCTGTGCTTACACTGACAGCAACAGCTGGTTGAGCAATGTGTGCCAACGCCACGTCCTCTTCTCTTTTTCCGCTCAAAGTATGGGTTGAAAGAAGTGGTGTATAATTCTTTGTGACGTAAAACAAAGTAGCAGAACGATCATCCGTAAAGTTACCCGAAATAGAATTAACTGAACCGTTAAGTTCAAGGGTTATGCGTTGTATATCTGTCAGAGGGCAATTGTCTCTGTGCACGTTAAAACGAAGTTCAAACAATTCAACACCAACAGCGATACACATAGTTCCTTCGGTGCCTGAATGTCGAAATTGAGGTGAGACCGTAACTTTTGACTTTTGATCTTTGACCTGTACTTCCTCTTCCCAAATCTCATGTGTAACATTTCCTGATCGTATGCATCGTATACAAAGAACACCTGCGTAATTCTTCCTTTCATCTGAAACTAGAATGATCGCATCTTTCCTCAACCAAACAAGACCTACAAATATACCACCCCAATTATGTAGATGGTCCTTCGCAAATGTAAGCGAAATAGAAAGAGGGCGGCTTGTCGGTCTCGGTGGAAGGCATATGATGTCTTCAATATTCTCTTCAAAGTGAGGGAGATAATTGACGAAGTTGTTCGTCTGAACATTTTGGTTCTTTTGAATGTGTTTGACCTTTCTTCTGGTGGCCTCGATTGTAACGGATCTTTTGAGAATGACTGATTTGTGAATCTCTTCTGGATGTGATATTTGTTTCGAATATCGATTTGATCGTTCGTCTAAATCTTTCTGCTTTGTTGATGAATTTGTGTCTGTGAGTCTTAATTCCTCCATAATTTGTTGCGTTTGATTGACCTTTATCCTTGCATGATCAAAAAGCTCGATGTTTTCCCGTTTTTTATCTAATTGCTCTTGCAAAAATGTTGCAAATTTAGCCTGATCAGACGTTTTGAAATTCATTCGCAAGTAAGTATTTATTTCACATTTGATGACTTCAATTTCTTTGTAAATGACATGTTGCGATGAATCGATTATACCAAGCAGTTGCTGTTGAGCTTTGACAATGGGTTTCATCTGGTCCGAAACAACATGGCGGTTGCTATCTTCACGAAGAGAACCATCTTCCCGCGAAATGATCTGATGTCCATACATGCGGCGGTGTTCAATTTTGGTACATAAGTTACAAACCATCACACTACATGAAACACAACATAGGCTAAGAGGTTGTCCGTGTCGTTGACAATCATGCATATTACTTCTTTGGGAACGAACGATCAAAGATGTCAAAACCGCCCTTCTGCATTCAGGGCATGGTAACAATCCCTGTTGATACGATAAAATCTTTAGTAAACAATTTCCACAAAATCCATGATCACAAGATAAACTTTGTTGCTGATTGGAAAATGTACCACAAATACAACATTCAAACTCTTGTTCATTAGATAAAGAATTCACCCGTCCTTTTACTGTCTGCTTATCTTTACGGGATAAATTTATCCGCCACATTTTGTCTAACGTTGATATAAATGTTAAGTGGCAAATGCATTAAGTTGCATGTGAAACCTTTCGTATTACATTGTTTGATAAAATAATAAGCATATAAAGGTTCTCTCCGAACTTCATCTCAACATTGAAACTGATGAATACATATTTACTACCATTCGGCGATATTGACTAAATCTCTTTTATCGTTGGCACTGTTTTACACAATATAAACTGAGAAAACTACGAGATTATGTGATAATAAGTTAATTATAAAATACACCAATGGTAGATATTACCATGTTTAACAACAAATGATAATCCACAAACTAGTCCTGAATAGTCTATTCTTTTGTGATTGCAGTGGTGCTGTTGAAAAACTGCAGAACACCCCTAATCATCCGCCATTGAAAAGAATCCTGAGAATAAAGATTTCGCGAATCGAAAATTGTGAAATTCAGTGTGCGTCACTGCAACCAAATATTACCACTGAAAGCTGTAATAACACCCTTTAGAGAATGAATAACTGTTGCTCAATTCACGCCATTTGGAATGGTTGCATGCCATACATTTATCATCTGTAAGCAATTAGAAGAAGCTGAGACGATACGAATATACGGTGTGCATCTTTAAGAGAAAAAGATAGTTGCATTTGTACAGTGTTAATAATAGCCTTATTGATGAAGGATGTACAAACACATGTGTTAGTACATCCTTGGTAAGAAAAATCTCGTGTTTTTTGTCCCTCTGAACAGTTCGTAAGCGACGTTTCGAGAAATTCTAAAGTAATAAAAGTTAGACTTTCTTAGCTTTAAATGTGCCATAAACAATAAGATCACATGACCGAAGGACGTTAGATCTCAAGTTCAAAATCACGAATATAAAGTTGTGCAAATTTTGGTGAGGCTTAAGCCTGAGTACGAGCTGCCCGTTGATAGTAAGCCTCAACGTGACTTTTGCAGATTGAGCTATGAAATTGTTTTAAGATACTATAATAAAACATTGACATTTTGTACTTATACGCCAGACAAAGTCTTCTGGGGTATAACGTTTAAAAGTGTTTGATGTTATTCCATAGGCCAAAGCTTTAAGTCTACAAGGGAAAGATTGACATAAAATCCACTAATTGTTTTTGCAATACTGTCTGATCCACTCTTGTTTTCTCATGACATTTAACCAATTTTAGAAGTATTGCTTGTAAAAAGTCCAAAAGTGATAACCATTCAATTTCCAGCCGTCGTTGACACTGCTCACGAACAAATGGAACATTATCATATTAAGTTTGCCCCAGTTTACTAGTTTAGAATTGGTTTCTTTGCGATAATTTTGTTTTACGTCACAACAAATTTGGGAGTACACTGTATCTTAAACTTGGTAATTGAACTCGAGCGTTTTATGCCTTGAGGATATTAATACTGCGCATGAAAATACACCTTTCTTTTTAACCATTAACTGTCAAAGCAAAATTGGACAGTGAAGACACACAAAACCTACTTGATACTATTTAAAACGTCGAAGGAGAATTTGAACGAGATACGTCGCTTTTGGGTAACATAAAACATATCTCAGCTGCATCCTACCGTCAATGAGGAAATACATTTTAAGGAGATTGAGAATGTTTGTCCTGGTCATGGAAGAAAAGCAAAAGCGAATAAACTTTTCAAACTTTCGGCCCTTAAGATTACTCACAGCTTGAATTCGTAGGCTCAAGATGTATTTTTTTCATAAATATTTTCAAAAATAAAAATTTACATCCTCTATGTGACGTAAAATTGGCAGAACTGTTGCATACGTGACCAATTCGGAAAAGAGTCGGAAATGTTTCGGTACATTAGAAACCTTATTTTAAGGATAACTAAGTATTCGTTACATTTAGCAGTTTAAGGTTTTGTTCTTCAATTGAAACCATCTGTTGACCAACAAGACTAATTTTTACAACGCATTTACAGAGTAACAGATAATATCGACCTCATGATTGAGTGACAAAGATTCAAGTGTATAAATCTACAACTAAACTTAAAGGAATAACGAATCCAACCATTTAATACGTATTTTCTCGAAATTTAGGTTTTTATTATATCAACAAATATTCACTTTTTAAAGATTTATAATGCATACAAAACTTGATATACAGTAGGTTTAAAGGTGTATAAGACCCATGGTGCATTGTGGGTACATAATGACCTCTATTGCGTTATATTGCATAAATCCTTAGTTTTACGTATCTGGATATCCTTTAATCTAAGGTTTTACTCGGACCGGACATTCTCACGGTTTCTTTCTATGCTAAGAATTCAGCCCTATAATTATGTCCCTAAGCCCTTAATACTGACTTGCAAATTAAAATGTTTTTTTTTTAGGATTGAGATATGTCAGCAGTGCCGCAATTAGAGGTCTGGGGGCCTTGAGCAACTTAAACGTAAGTATTAATCTGGTAATGGTCAGTGAGTTCATGAATATAGATTATCCACTTTTTTTTATATGTTTAGTACTGTATATATCGTGTTTAATATATTTGGAACTCGGGCAAAAAAAAAAAAAACTTGATAAGTCGGATCAAAGCAAAATTTTAAATAATTCAGTTTCAAAAGGAACAATTTTCTTACTTTTTAAGAGTTTTTCGACGGTGGAATGAAATTGCATATCGCAAATCTTGCATTTCATTTGACATAATCTTAATTACTTTATGCATACTCTTATGGCAAGAGTTTAACAAAACTGCATGGTGTCTCGAAATCATTTTATACAGATACCTTTGGTATAGCTTTGGGCTTAATGGCTGGTTGCCTCTGTCTGTGTAGCTGCAGGACGATCGGGGTATTACAATATCCTTACTTTAAGCAGCATTAACAATCTTGATATGTCAGTTTTCTCCAGTATTATTTGTATCCATGATTAACACTTTGAAAGCAAAGCTTCATTTTTAATCCACCTCATCTCACATAGTCTCTTTAGGCCTCCTGGTCCATAAGGCTGCAGTGCACTTCTCCACTGGACTCTGTTATTTGCAACTTGTCTGGCTTCTATCCACCAGCTCCATCCCCTCACTTTCCTCTCCTTCTCGACTGTCCTTCTTCAGGTCGTTCTAGGACGACCAACTTTCCTTCTCCGAGTCCCCTCTGGTTTCCACGTTATAGCTGTCACACAGTGCTTAATCAGTTAATAGTGCTCATGCGCATCACATGACCATTCCACCTCCACCTTCTTCTTTTTACTTCAGTGCTGATTTTGTCATGTTTAGTGTTTCTCAGTATTTTATCATTAGATAATACATATGGCCATTTAATTGTCAAAATTCTGCTGTAGCATTTGAACATAAATGTATCCAGCTTTTTATTATCTGCTACATTAACTCTCCATGTCTCGCAACCATACAAGAGTACAGACTTAACAAAAGAGAGTTAATCAGTCGTATTTTTGAGAATGTGCTTGAGTTCCATATCTCATTTAACTTTATAAATGTTACTCTTGCTTTAGAGATTATATTTTGGATATTTTCCTCGCCACCACCTTGTAAGCTTACTGTTGCACCAAGGTATCTGAACTTGTTTATTTCATTTAGTTGTTGTTATCGATATCAACTTTGTTTGCACATTTGCTGTTAACTTTTATGAGCTCTGTCTTATCCTGATTAATTGTTATCCCAGTTTGTGCAGCATACTGATTGAGCCTGGTCACTTTGGTTTGCATGTGTTGATATGTAGATGAAAGTAGAGCGATATCATCAGCAAAATCTAAGTCCTCAAGAGTTGACATGAAAACTTCCATCTAATTCATTCCTGTTATTATTAGTTTTCAAAGGTTTTCTCTGTGCACTGAGTCAAAGGCCTTCTCGAAGTCAACAAAGGCGTTATATATGATTGACTGCCATTCAGCAACCTGTTCAAGAATGTTGCGCAGGATAAAATTTTGCTCAGTGGTACTCCTTTCTCTTTTAAATCCAGCCTCTTCATCTTTCATCTTACTTGACACTGTTTCTATTTCTGTCTATTAAAACTCTTCCAAATACTTTGCTTGGTATGGATGTTAAGGTTATTTCGCGCCAATTATCGCATACAGTAGTATTACCTTTCTTAGGTTTTTTCGTTATCAGTCCTTACTTCCATGATTTTGGTATAACTTTCTTTTCCCATACAATTCTGAACAGCTCTTTAAGCCATAATGCTGATGTGCAATTATCAGCTTTTAACAACTCGGCAATTACATTATCTTTGTCTGCAACTATGTTATTCTTTAAGCTTCATCAATGCCTATTTGATTTCACTTCTTGTAATACAACTGGTACTGATTTCGTCTATTTCAGGGTCACATGTTATGTTAGGAACTGAAAAAACAGGATCTGGTCTATTCAGTATCTCCTCGAAATGCTCTTTCCACCATTTTCTTTTTCATCCTTAATAGATTCCCATTCTCGTCTCTTATAGTACTCCCAACCTTGGTCTGTTCATTCAAATTGTTTTGTTTTTCTTGTAAAGCTCTTTCATTCTGCCATTACTAGATGCTTCCTCTGCAGATGTAGCAAGGTCGTCAACCCACTTTATTTTATCTCTCGTTAAGCTTTTTTCACATCTTTGTCTTTTTCAGCATATTTAATTCTAATAATATCTTTAATTCTAATTGACTTGGCATTCTCAATCTTAACCTACAGCTGTTTTCTCTCCTCAACACATTTCCAACTTTCTCTGCTGATCCATGCCTTTTGTCCTTTTTTTGTTTTATTGTACCCAAGGACCTTTTGGGAGCCCCATTGTATACCTCTTCAAATGTCTGTCACTTACTCTCAACTTCTTTAATGTTATCAAGTACTTCAGTCTCACCACAGTCTCATTTTTAATCATTGATAAGTTATCTTAATGATTATACTACAGAAAATTAGACAACAAAAGTTAGGGTTTCTTTTTTGTATTTTTATCACACTAGACTCAAACACTTTTAAAACTATGTTTGTTATTTTCAAACAATCTACTGGCCATGTTAGATCTTAATCCAATCACTTATTAGTTTAGGATCACTGTCCCACGTGATGAAATTAAATTATAAAACGGAATTATGAAGGAATACAAGCTCCAAGCTTTCAACTTCAATTTTTTCCATTAAGTTGTTTTGTTATTTCCCTCAAACTATCAAATATTCCATGTAGGTCTATATACTGACATGAGGTGGTTGAGTAATATATGGTCGAACTGAAGGTTCTAGTGTACACAGCGAGTTTTACGAAGTAACTGTTCTATCTGAGCATTTTCTATTGTATACAGATAAGCTGAATCAACAATAAAATTTCTTTGATAAACTACTAATTATTTGAAGAAAGTAACCGCAAAAATAGGTGCTAATATCAATTTCCAGAGATGACTCGTCACACGGGATTGACCATTTGGATCTATAAAGGTGGAAGAAATAAATGTTAATATGGTTTGATATGACACCTACAAATACAGTATGGTTGTCATGTATTGTAATACGACTAACACTGAAAACTCTAATTTCTTAGGTTGCAAAATTTGTGAGACTAGTGAGTAATTGTTGCAACGTGGGTTTGGTGTTTGTACAGTTGTAAGACTATTTACAGCTGTCAAACAATTATTCTCGTTTGTAGCATTTTGAAGCTAAAAATGCTGTCAAAATGGAAAAGGATTAAGCATGAAGCGGTAAATCAAACTTGTAGATCATAATACGGAAAAGTACTAACATGATAGAAACAATTTCTAAAAGAATTTCAGGAAGTTAGTAGATATAATGGTCCATTTATATCCACCTCTGTGTTAATCATTGAAGTGAAACTTTAAGCAGACATGAAGATATTTTATTGATCACTGGACCTTTTGTTCTGGCAAATGTGCATTCAAATTGTATTGATTTATGATGTATAACGGTGTCCATGTATAAAGGTGATTTTATCATGTATTAAACTTATTTATACCTTCAGGCATCCAGTCGGTATCCCAACCAATGTGTTCATTGGTCGCCTCGTTTTCCGCTTCCAACCACTCTAAAAGAGGTTGAAAATAATCTAACATTGGCTGGGCATCAAACTCCCTCTGTCCCGTAATTGCTTCCATCGCGTCCTGCCATGGTCGGCTGCTTCCAATACGCATCATTTTTCTACGATTGAAAATACAAAATAAGGTATACAATGTTAACACTTATGCTCTTATTATTTATTTACTCTTATATATTTACTTTTACATAAGGCCTAAGCAAAATTTGACAGACTGTAAATCCAATGATTATGTTGTGAATAACATGGATGTTCTCCTCAATGTAAAAGGTAACCACTGTTAAAAATATCTCAACTTGACAAATAATTGTTTACATATTTGAGAGGGTAAAGGAGGTTGTACAATTAGTGGTTTCATTCTCCCCGTCCCACAATTATAAGGCTGACAAGAGGACCTTAGATTCTGTATAATTTTTATAAAAATATCTCCTGCTTCCATACAAAAACGACAGTGTCGTATTAATGACGACAGCATGTCAACACGGAACCTTTAATACAAGAAGCATGGCAGTTACAGTAGATGATATAATGTAGGTGATTTTATTAATATTCCTGATATGGTTTTGGGACAAAGTGTCAAATTAAAAGTTGGGCATACCTTAACACAACAGTATCACCTATTTCAAAGAATATTCTTACGACATAATATGCAACAATTATTTCTTTGCATCCGGACGTGTAAATGTATTGTACTGAAATCTGAAATTTATTTAGATCATCACCTTAAGGAATGTTCAAAATGAAGCACTCATTTTAAGAAATGAAAATTCTTTTCATACAGTGTCACGTGCCTAGATTTCACTGGGAATTACACTAAATATAGTTCAACAACTGAAGCAAAATAACCCAATAATTGTTATTTGGTCAGGGTGAATAATATTCATATTTGTAAGTATGGATATTGCATCAATTGAAAAATGGATAATGGATCAAATGTAACGGTATCAATGATTCTTGATATTATAGACAAAGAACAAAGGTTTAAGTTCACTGTAATCATATAAATGGTTTAAAGCGTACTCTAAAGCAGCACCCGCGTCACGGTGTCCATAAATATCACATTCTGCCAGCGCACCTGGTTGGTTGGCGAGTTCACATAAAACGTTCTGGAACTGAAATTGTAAGATGGTACTCAGGAGGTATCTAGTGGAAATAGAAAGAAACAATTCGATTTGAATAGCTTGATATTGCACAGAACTTGTGAAGGATGTCTTTACTAATCTTACCTAGATGTTTCAAGCTCCATCGAGCTTCTTTTGGTCTAGGTTCTCCACGAATGATAATATGAGAACTGTTTCATCCACTCAATGCTCTATGGACGCTTACAGACTAAATTTTATGAAAACTATAAAAACATGAATAGAAAAACAAAATTTGTTAAAACTTTACACTGTACTGTACACAGTTATCAAATTTTGAAATTAAACGAACAGGTAGCCGGAAAGTGAGGGCATACTTGAACACACTTTTCGTGCATGTGATTGCACTAAAAACCTTTGATACGAATGTTAGATTAATCATAATTATTTCTTATGAATACTTAGGCAAGTTTTCAACGACATATAAGAATCCTAAATTAAATCTGTGTAATTTCCAAATTCCCTTGACTCAGCAAAAACAAAACGCAAACATTTTCAATCGAGAGCTATTTTAAGTACCTAGAATAATTTCATATGAAACCGGGGATCTGTAACGCTTGTTATGCTTTATGCAACAACGTCGAGCGAATACCTTAGAAAGGGGATATCTGAAACAACGTGGTATTTAGATGCAGGATCGAAGTCTTCTTCTGTGCGAAGTAGCGGTGGTATAACTCCTTGGTATTTCTTCCTATAAGAGGAGATACAAATCAATTTTATGTTTGTTATTGTCAATAAGCTAAGAGGTATACCTTTGCCCTTTGATACAATTATCATCAAAACCTTATTCTTTTATGTACTTTCACGATGCATAGATAATTACATTGATTCTACGTTTCTTGAAGATAGGCCTACTGTCATTAGCATGAAAAGCTTTATCAACCTAAACAATCTTATTCGAAGGATTACGTAAAAAGAATGAATATCAATTGGAAATAAAATTTGATGTGATAACGTTAAATGCAAATACTTTATATATCATATACTTCTTTAGTAATTGGAGAGGAAGAGGAATTGCAACGATGACATAGTTACAACTGCAACATCAAAATGGAACAACAGAATGGAATTTGAGATTTATTTATATGCATCTTATATAAATGTGTGACTAAGAGCTGCACCTAAATTGTGGAATAGTAATAATTCATATAGTACTTCCAAACCATACCTTAATTCCCAGTATTTGCTGTTGAAATTCTCTGTCGTAGCGGAACCATTAAAAGCACTCCATCGCCAGTTTTCAAGCATCAAAGCATATGGAATGTTTACCACTTTTTCCAAAGCCATCTTCATTAGAAAATTTATCTGGGTCTCTAAAATTGATATGCAAAAGATAACAAGTGGCGCAAACGGTGATTTACGTCCCTATCCGCGTGTGGGATCCTAAATACCAAATTTGGGATCACTACGTTTCAGTGGAACCTCTAGCATTCCATCTGGGATATCTACTCCCCTCTCCGTCTGAGATTTTAATGTCTGGAATAATAACAAAATTTGAATGAAACTGATATTTTTTTTTTATTTTTAGCAACCTATCGGGGAGATTAGCCCCGTTAGGTAAGCCTGATGACACTTCTTCTGCATGAAAAATGTTTATGTAGCAAATCTTACTCTCAACGGGTTGCACTTTGTACATTATATTGCATAAATTACGATAATATTGTGTAACACAACTTACTGATTGGATATGTAAATGTAAGGGTCAATATATTGAATATTGAATATTCATAGTTTAACTTACCATAAGTGTTTTCTAATTCTTCCAATATTCCAGCTAGATATAAATGTCTCGGGGTTTCGACTGATAATCCGACTGTATCACCAATTGCAGAATGAAAGGCGGGGTTTGCACCTTCCCTGTAACAGAATAACACAAATACAACCACCCTTTCATGTTTTACATTTCAGAAATTCACACTATAATATGAAGACAAACTGCATGCAACAATGTGACTTTAAGCCTATCTTTACTCTGAAAACTTTTAAATCTCTAAAACATTAATCAGTGAATAATACATTACGAATTTTCGGTTAAATCCATGCGAAATATAAAAGGATGTTTGATAAAGAAACTCCCCGAGACAAAATGCTCGGAATGTCATTATTAAGTGTAATACAATATAGTGACGTCACATATACAAATAATACTAAAATATTTGGTGTAATACATTTCATTGCACTGCAGCTATTGGCTGGGTTGTCAGCTGGGATGTGTATTCATCTTGACTTGAAAAGTGAAGAAAAAACAAAACAAAAACAATACCTGAACATTACTGCCATTTCTTTGTAGTGGAGAAAATATTCGCATCTTCCAAAAAGATAATGTGCCTGCATAAAATCGTTATGGTTTATCTGTGTGCACATCTTGACTCTAAAATGAGAGTATGAAATCATTAAGGTGAATTTTGCTTAACCTCGCATTTGCATTTATCTCATGAATCATGTAAGTAGATGTATGGTAATTAGGCGTATGACATTATGTGTACAAATTCTAAATCGTTTAAACATTTTTGCTGTATTATAGTACGGGCAAACTTTATTGTTATTTTACAGATAGTACAAGCATTGCCAATTTTTGTTGAATTTTCCAAGTTGTGTAAGTGTATTGTTTAAAGATTTACTTTGGTACTCAAGTAAGGTTATCTTATAAGAAAGAGGACTTTAAACGAAAACAAAATGGTGAAGAAACCATCCAAAAATCGTATTCTGTTAAGAAGATATTCAAGTTTAAAGCTTAAAGTCTAAAGGTTAAAGTCTTTATGTGTAGAAATGACTGGTGTAGTAAGTCTACTATGGAAAGTTGACACCCTCTCATCCACACATTCTTAATAATTGTTAATGTATTTAAAAAAAAAAATATTTCACTTTTTTAATTATTTTCCTCGATTTTTCTTTAAGTTTTAAACTGTAATTACCCTTACTATATTCTGTTTTACTACTTTCCTGATATATTCAATGGTTTTTAAGTCACAAGATTTCAGGACAAAATATGATATAATGCATAATAACGTCGAGGTATCTGTGGGTGTGACATCACCACTAGTCTGAATTGAGTCGTTTCTATACAAATTATACCAAATTCTAAACTTACATATTTCCTTAAATGAATAAGATTTGTGAATGCTTTTTTCACGGTTTTGTGCCAAGATGGAGTTGCGTAACCTCTGCAGTAGTCCTATAATATCTCAAGATGAAACACATATAGACTAAAATTGTGAACACCTGTATATCTGAAAAATCCCAATGCGTTTAGATGGGTTATTGCGTCAATATCAGGCTTCCTAGTAAAATCATCCTGATTAAAAATTGATTTGCTCAGAATTTATGAAATACGACAAAAAACAAAAACGAAACAAAAATTCCTAAAGCGTATTTTGACTCAAAAGATCTTACCTGAAATCTTTCGCATTTAAGAAATCCCATGCGCCAGCTTGACAAAATATTTCGCGATCATCCTTTGGTTTTTCAAAAAATGATTCTGACCAAAATTCATTTGGCATCGCTTCGATTCCAAGTGAAACAAAAAACTCTTGAGTTTCTAAGAAAATTCTTATTGGAGTATAGTCCTGCAATTGACGAAAGGAGACACTAATCGTGATGAAACAAATCAATTCCAAATGCATTACGAATGACACATTTGATTTGAAACAGTGAAAATTTAGAACTCTTTAAAGTGATGATGATGTAGGATTCACTTCATAAAAGAAAAGAAAATTTGATTGGAGTACATGAACAATACAATTAAATGTTTTGAGACCAGGCTCGTAAAAAGTACCAAACGAAGCGCTTAGTTATGTCTGATTAAAAAATTAATACTTTTTGAAAAGTAGAAGTTGGAAATTACAGTAGGATGGAGACATTTCAAGAACCTTGGACAAGTTTAATATATTGATGGTATAAGGAATGCCTTAGGAACCCGATGTGGTAAATGTTAATTTGGTTCAAATCAATTTGGCATACGATTTAAAAAGAATGGAGTTAGATTGGAGCAGGAAAAGTATGCGGTCATGACATCACAAATTTGCATACTTTTCAGGATTGATTTGGTCGCAAGGTGAGAAAATATAAAGTAGTCGACGTTCAGCAAATTTTATAGTTTCCTTGCAAATTTCTACACAATATAGTTGATTTCGGGATTTGTTATTAATATTTCTTTAAAATGAATTGTAATTCACAGGACAATATTGGTAATATAATCAAAAAGTGTCATCACTTTTATGTGTTAATGGATAATCTTTTTCTATAAAAAAAATCATTTACTTGAAACAATTGCATGAAATAATTGATCGATATCAATCAAGAGGATTAATATTTGACATAATCCATTTTGATGAAATATGCCGTCTTGAGAATTAGATGAACGTCTCTTTTGTTATAGACGAAAATACTCTTGCATTATTCTACGTTTCGTTCTCTCTTTGTACTGAAACAAACAGACATATAAATACTTACCAATTCATTTAATCTGGCAGTGATGTCAATTGATGGTATATCATGGTAAGGAACCAGAACGTCATACAGGTCTTGCCAATTCTGTGCACTCATTGTACCTGATGTAAGAGAAGTTTAGATATGAAAGGATGACATTTTAATTTTTTCGTTACCATCAGCTTTGTTTTCTTCTGAAAATGACGTTTGTGTCCCGCAACTATTTTTATTGTATAACTGAAAGTGTTTGCCCTTTGCTATATTCTAAAAGTTGGATAATCCACAATCACTTATGACTGGAAATATTATTTTCGTGGAATTGAAGGAGGGTTTTCTGTTAGATTAAGTTCAAATGTGCTTTTGTTAACCCTATCTTCCAACTACACTTCGTAGAGCACGCAGATGACTTAACATAATTACATGCCAATATCAAATAAATTATTTTGTCATATTTAGATGATGTTTTTTCTTTCAAGTTCTTTTTTCTTAATATTGGTTGTGCTATCATTCACTGAGCCGTTTTCCTGAATTTGTGACAAATAAGTTTAAAAGATTCCCAAATGACTTGCCCAACAACTCTACACATACAAATGAAACTAAAATAGTAAATACCTAATATATTAACTGGTATTGGACCTTTCAGGTTCACATATTTTGAACCATAAATCCCATGTAACTTCCGTCTCACATACGCATGCAAATTGGAGTACAGAGGGTACAATTGGAGATACAGCTCATCCAATAACTCCTCAAGATTGTCCGTTTCGTACCAAGATCTCCAATACGCCCCTTTGTCTGGCTGATCTAGTAAAATCAGAAGAAAAAAATATATATCTTTGATACTACTTTAATAAAATATGAAAGCAGTATCAAACAGGCAAAACAGAACATTACCAAGAGTAATCAAGACATTTTCAACTGTTTAGTCATTTGGTAATCTGGAAGCAATCTTAATACAAGGAAGCTACTTGTCCATAATCGTTTTTGATATATGATACACGGGATTTAACCGTTGAAATCTAGACCATAAATGCAACATTAGCCGCCTTAAAATTTGAAATGAAAGTTTAGCACCCACAGAGGTTGGATCGAATTATTCTTTTTGTATTTTGAAGAGGACGTGACGAAGTTGTAGTTTCATTCACAATAACCAGAAAGGTGTATCACTGTATGTTAAATACCTACATTAAAAATATTGCATACCTAAATTGAAAGATTTATTGAAAAATGTCGAACTTCCCGGATAAAGAAACATCACAAACTTAGCATGTGAAAATCCCTCACATATTTGTCATTTAGATTATTTCAAAAAGAAGTTCCAGAACTATTCTCTCCCTCTCTTTTTAAATATACACTCCCATAAACCTTTGTGAATTGATGAAAACGCAGAGGTAGCCCCATTCAATTTACAACTAAATCCATGATGGCCGTGAAAATCAAAATGGCTGCCTATTAATTTAATTGTTCCAGATGTACAAATCAGCATCGAAAGAACCAAATTAATCCGAATCGGCTGAGAAAATTACTATTCACATTTGTTAAATTTTCAGTCTATGAAATCTAATTTGAATGCAGATTTGTGGTGTATCACCAGGAAGCATACATTATGTATTAATATTATCCTTTATTTTTCAATCGCAGCTGAACATCATCTGATTCTGAGATTATCTAAAATACGAAAATCCCTCTTACTATACATGGGCCGCGGAGCAGGAGCCGGCCCCCACTTTTTCGCAAATCATAAGAACGATGACCTACAATTTGGTAACAATTACTGTTGCAAAAGATATGAACAACAGATCTTGTCCACTGGAACTGATAATTAGAAAAGATTAAATAAAAGGTGTGACACATAGAGGCATATTTCACGTATATAATTAATGTTTATTGTGCCCCCATTTTCTTTTAAACGATGATATTTGTAGCATAAGAATGTGCGTCGAAGCAATAATAATATCCTATTTGATAACAGCAGGAGATTAAGAAACAAAAGGAAATTTTATGTCCCATCTCATTAGATTCTTTGTATGGAGCAAAACGAATCAACCATGCATTATAGATTCTGCTTGAAATATAGAATGTTTAACTTTTATCAATAAAAACTCGGAATAAATGTTTCTTTGGGGATTCCAAGACATAGGGTAATTGAAATCTCATTAGTGGTCATTAATATACAGGCATGCACTCATTGATAGATACTTTTGACTTCGTTTTCTTTTTCTAAAAGAAGAACATATTTGAAATGTTTATTGTTTGAGCGTTAGTATTAGGATGAAAAAAATAGTTATGAAAAATTTGATTGAATAGTGACCTGGAAGGTTTGGAATTAGTATTTTAAGCCACTCTGGAGCAAAAACGCTAGAATGAAGTGACCCTCATTGCTACCATCTGACCATTGGTCTTTGGGTAGTTAAATACATAGTCTACCATTCATCAGTAACTCTTTTGTGAATTGTAAGGTCAAGCAAAGTGACCGTAGGATTTTTAACATCTAGCTTACCATTATCATTTGCTGCCAAATTACTCAGACGTATGTATTCAATGTAGTCTTCTCTAGCCGGAGCTGCAGCGATATCTCTCCAATCCTTCCACACTTTATAAAGGCTCTTATAATCCCGACTAGCACCCATGATGTACTCCAGCCCTTATACGAAAAGGAAATTCAGGAAATGAGAGGAATATAACTTTTTGTAATAAATATGAATTATTTAAAAAAGAATGAGAATGTGATATTAAAAAGGGAAATATACGGTTTTGCATGAAACACGTAAATGTCTCGTGGTTGCTATTCAAATATGACATAGTGCCCAACGCATGCAGCTGAAGTAGCTAGAGAGGGCAAATGTGAATGTCTCGTGTTTTTGTAGATATGCAGCTAGAATTAAAATGGTTAATTTCGCGTGTAGCGTAAGTTAGGTGTAAGAGAGTATGTGGGAAGTAGCGCAAACATAGTAGCGAGTACAGTAGGTGCGACATCTCTCCACCCCCCCCAATAATTCAGATCGAGGGTCAATTAATTTATCATTAGTTGCTGAAATAAAATTAAAGTAAAGTTAAGAGGCAGTTTGCCAATACGCCTAAGCAAGTAAAAACATTGTTTTGTATTAAAATTGCCAGTTCAAAGAATTTAGTACAGAATAGAAGCACTTGTTGCTAAATTCCGTTCAGAAATATTAATAATTCTGCCTGAAATTTCCGTTTCTCGAGTGTATCTATATCTATATCTTAATCTATGTCGGCTTAACTCACCAGGTTCAATATTGTAACACGTCTCAACTTCTTCACTATCTTCCAAGCATACTTCGCTTTTCGCGTAACGCTCTTTCAGATCTGCTTTAACCTGTTTTAGCTATGGTTAGATAAGACAATTATATGAGTTAGAAATTAGAATTATAACATTTGCACTTTGATATTTAATATTTTCTGCCATTGGTTAAAAATTGACCATTTTACAGCAGGTTCATTTTCACGGCCTTATTTTAATACAGCATAATATGCAAATTCTATTTAAATCTTTTAACATTACAAAGAGAATGTCCTGATGGAAACTAAGTGTGAAGTATCTTTAATAACAAGCTTTCCACATTTATCTCAATCACATCGTGTATTTTCCTGAAAATTCAGGAACGAGAACACCCAAATTTGTGGTTATTACAATTTCTTTTTGGTATGGTAATAGAGTTTAAGACAATTGAGTATTAAGCTTTCGCTGTTGAAGAAGGAACATCACATGAAAGATGATTTGAAACTTACGTCTTCGAGATCCTGCTGATTCTTCATGGCCGATTCACCAATGTAAATTAACTTCTCCAATTTTCTTTTGGTGTCGAAGGATAGATCGGTTCTATTGAAAATCGAAGCATTCCGATGAGCCTCTAATTCAAATGCAGCTCGTGCAACTTGTGCAGATATCTGTTGATAAGAAAATCAAAATTGAAAATGAAAGGGACATAAAGAAATTTAAACTTATTATATGGTTGGGAATCAAAAAAGAAACCCAATGCCAAAAAGAACACAGCGTGTTACGTTCTCAGAATATACATGTTTAAAGTTGTAACAAGAAGGCTGCCGTTTTGTGTCAAAATGCTAGCAATGTTATCATCATTCGCCCAATTACCAAACAATAATGTATTTCTTAATAATTCTTCTTGAAATCTTATATCCAGTATGTTTTGACAACAAGTTATAAAGGTTTTTATCACTATCATCATGTACAAATGCAAAGTATCCCACAGGGGCAAACTTTACTCCAAAGAGTCTCGGAATTTGTTCAAAGGACCCTGATGCTTTTAAAAATTTGAATGCATTTCTTTTCTGTTGCGGGCGAAGTCCTAAGCGTACTGAGTTTTAGGGAAGTTAAAGGACAACTTTAAACAAGAAAAACTTATCGTTTCATTAATCTAAAGCATATAACAGATTATAAAATACATTTTAAGTTCGAATATACACATAATTTTCAAGGACAAGAAAAATCCTACTAATAATATCCAATAAAGCGCAAATTAAAATGAGTCATGAGACTGGTAGTTTCCAAGTGCGTAAAATACCAGTCAACCAGTTTTAGCCATGTCGATATCATTTAAAGCTCTGTGAGACGGCTGTAAACGTGTATCCTCACACCATATTTCCACAAAGTGTGTACCATTACAACGTATTACAAATTGAAAGACGATTGGGTGCTTGCAGGTGGATAAAACGTATTCGTAAAAAGCGTATTTCATATATACTCTTATGTCAATTGTAATAAATGTTTATAATTATTTGTTGGGTACATGGACAGGTGGATATCACACGCTTGTATATTTCATTCCCAATCTCAATAATACAAATGTTTTAAATCATGTAGTAAGAGATTTTCATGTTCAAAGAATAACATTAAAACATGATTTAAGTGCAAATATAACTTACCAATATTGAATCGGACTAATTACAAAAATCACTTTGAAACCAATAAATGGTTTTTGAAATTCTATACTTTGTAAACTGAACATGATATCAACCACTGTACATGAAACATTTTCTATGTCTGCTCACTGTTATGTTACTACTTGTTGTAATAGATAAGATCGTGGACAGTACTGGAAAACAACTGGAAACACTAGTGCCTTTTATAGCACTGTTTTGAATTATTGCATTCTTGAAATCGATTGCATTCAGACTAACTACATCGGTCACTTATAAACTAACAAATTGAAATTTTTGAAATCCCATATTTTTTCAAAGGAACATGTTATCAAGGTGGGTTTTCACTGCTGCCCATGAAATAATGCCTGTGTCCTCGTCACACTATTATGTTACTGCTTGTTGTAGTAAATAACATCCTTGAGAATTAAACCCCACTGGGACCATTTATTGCCTAGCATAATACTGTATTGATTTATTGCATACTTGAAATCGATTGTATTCAAATATAATTATGAAATAATTCAAACAAAAGAATAACAAAAGAAGCTCCCTGATTGAAGAATAAGCCATATCACAATGTAAATACTTACGTCAGATATTTACTTTACAGAGGAATCAACAATTACGTTTAAATGTCGACTATTTTTGTTATCATGTTTAAAGATAAGCTCAGTACACTTTGGAAGGAAGTTATGAGTACATGGTAGTTTTCTGTGCGCAACTACCGACCAAAGGGTACTAACCAAAACCCTACCGTTAAACGCACTCTAAGCGAACTTGTTTGCTAGTGTTAGTTTTATGACCAGTTTATAATGACTACATTTGTTACTGTTTAAAAGGACTATATGTAATGTGTGTTAAGTTCTAAGGCATGTATACAGCAAGATATCAGCATCGATTGAGAATGTAGAGAAATGCAGTAGAATCATCGGTCTATATTGCAAAATGTAAGTAATGTGTTGGTTAAATATTCATTTTTGTCTCTTTATGTTTTCAGTGAATGAT
This sequence comes from Chiridota heheva, assembly GCA_020152595.1. NCBI lineage: Eukaryota > Metazoa > Echinodermata > Holothuroidea > Apodida > Chiridotidae > Chiridota > Chiridota heheva. Next base: position 96,935 of record JAIGNY010003268.1, on the reverse strand, counting down.
ATTTGTGACACCAAAACAATACTTACCGTTCACAATTGTGACATTTATCTATAATTTAAAGTAGCCTAAGCATTTAAATCTAAAAAGTATTTTTTTAATTTGTTAAAAATATCGAATAGCCTCTCATGTATATCAGTACGGGGATCCCTTTAATTTTAAATGAGACATAAAGTCTGATACAATCTTTATTATATATGAAAGAGAATTAACCTTTCAACCAAGTAACAAAAACAGCAAGGCAAAATCTTTTTCTTATCTTGAAAGTTATCAATTCTGTATTGAAAGCTTGTACATCATGACTCTATTTCCCCTAACAGGAACATAATGATTATAATGTATTTCTTTGAAATTGTATTACAGTTTTATTCCAAAATGATGTACACAAAGTTTTAACAGTATGTTTTGATTATTCCATGTGTACACAAAAATGTCCTGACCTTTATCAAACGAAAATAAATTTTTCATAAGCTTTAAAACTTGATATAGATTAAAAAATACAAGGCATTCCAACATCCTGCTGGTTTGATAACATTATTTCCCCCGCATGTTTTAAAATCAAAATGGCGTCTCCTATAATAGTAACATTAATTGTTTTGATAATTACAGAAAGATGTGTTTGACTGCTTTGGGAGGTAAGAAAATTGGTCGAAATTTGGTCTAGGAAATTAAATGAGGATTATACCAGGCTTTATGTTTCCGTCTTTAAAGGTCTTTAAAATGAAGGAGTTGAAATGCAATGGGGTTGCAATAAAGCAACATTACCATATTGCGCTATACGTCTTATACACTTTTAACGTGTGGGCAGATTTTAAATAGCAAAAGGGTGAGTATTGGTAAGTGGGTGAGTGTGGAGATAATTGATATTTCGTAAATGCCATTCTTCAGTTTACAATTATCGTCGATTCTTTTGAAGTATGAATTTCATTTTACTCAAATTTGATTTCTCACAATGCAATCTGTTTGTCTATAATTAGGTAACTGTAAAAATGTCATCCAATGGATAAGCGAAATCAGTGAGGTCATGAGAAATTTTATCAAGGAGCACATCTAGCCGTCTAGAGAACAAGAAGCTACATGCTAAATTGTCAAAAAACTAAACAATTCGAAAAGGAGGGATATACGCAAAACTTCACCAAAATATCCTGAGAGATAAATTAATTCAAGATGGAGAATTCCAGTGCATCGCTTGTAATACTTTTAGTTATCTTGACAGCAATGGCTATCACGTTCACCCTATTTCTCTTCTATTGCGGAATTTACACATCAGGAAAAATACGAAAGATGAAGAAGCGTTTTTGTTGTTATCGAAATAACGATAATATAGAGAGTGAAGCTGAAGTGATACCCCACCTAATTATCAAGACAGTCTGACCCATGCTGTTTACAGCATCGATCTTATGTATAGTAATATCCAAAATGAAGACATTGTTGAAGAAGAAGACACAGCTGGATCGTCGGAAGAAGTAGCACCCGTATACACATCTCATCATGATCATCACTCCCCTCCTTCATATTTTGAGTCTACTCTCTTAGAATATCGGGCGGACACAAATGACTTCATTTAAGGCTGTTACTGTATGTCTGCAATGCAATACTTCCAAAATGTATGTGTCGTGGAACAATTGTTATTCAATTCATGTACCGTTTGGGATAGCCTCTTTCCAGTAGGATTATTTTAGTGTAACCTATTAATCAGTACTAATCGTCTACTATTTGAAGGGAGCATTCGCTTTTTGAGGTATTATAAACCGCTTTGTATTATGGACGCTATTTTTGTTCAAGAAGGTGTCAAGTTTGCCCGATGCTGTCGTTAGGCAGCTTATGACCATACACAAGTAAACATGGATGTAGTTAAGTGATATTTCGAGCATGGGTTGTGATTATGTACAAAACCAGATTAAGACTAGATAATCAACCAATTATGTTTATATGTAATTAAAGTTAAGTGTAAATTCATTATCATGTCGAAAATTTGCAGCAAAGTCAGTTCAGGGTCTCAATGTTCTTCTTAAAAGGGGTTAATTCTCCCAATGCGTGTACATGAAGCAGATGATTACTCAATTTCGTAATACGTTCAAGGATGTGATCATTATGGCGGGTCATAATCTAGTTCACTTATATGTATTAGTGGAATTGATTCTTTATTTTAGACACGATTAGAGAGTTCCTCGTTCACCAGTATATGATAATGTAAAAAAAGAGTGTAATGGCGTGGTGTACATTTTAAAGGAAAGTAATATGAATTAAGAGGCTGTTTAAATGCTAATAACAATGCAAATCTAAAATATTCTTACCTACATATACCATCAATTATTTACATTATTTTACTTAATAAATAACTTTAAAATATAAACAATATTTGTGCTTATACTTATTTTCAGATATTGATAATGTATAAAGGTCAACGTTTACAATTTAAAGTCGATTTGTATTCAAGTAAAACATTAACTTTCAATTAATATTGTAAAAAGCTTCTTTCCAAATATTTGATCTCTATGGGCTGTTGGGAATTTATTTCTGAAGCACTCTGTTACAAAACAATCCTATGGCGTATACCTTTTGCAAAGTACAAAAAGGTCGTCAAGTTTTTGGACATGTCGAGTATGTGAGACACCAAAATTTGACCACTTGGTGATACTCTGTCACGAAATGTCTTAGATAACGACATAGGGAGAATTACATTTTTATTTTTCCATAATACATAAATGTGTGAACTAGTTAATGGGAATAACCTTCAGGCGGTTGAGATAGAGCCCGTAAGTTCTAAAAGCTGTAATAGTACCAACCAGAAAATATGGAGAACAAGTCATTATTTCAAGGTTTTCATCAATGCATATTTCAGTATTTCTTGTTTATGTTAATATTGAAACTTTGTTTTAATGCTTTGCTTACACGATTGATAAGTCGTGTGCCGAGGAAATTGCATTAAATCTTGACTAAAAACTTTTATATAGGTTGTTTTATTTGATTGCATCATTCCACAAAAGATTTTTTAAGACTTCATGAATCAAGTCATTACAGAACTCGCCCCTTGAACAAAAGTCCATCCTGATTTTCTGTGCCTGTGGCATTTCAGTAGCCGCATGTGGCGGTTTGCAATTTCCAGTTTATTTCCAAATTTTTCCACTTCGCGTTTAAATACAATTTGCACTCTAAAGGTGTAAAATATGTGAATTTTGTTTTTTATTTGGACAAATTGTTAGAAGATTTAACTTTTGAACATCAAAATTGACGCTATTTTTTGTATTTCCACGTAAATTATTTCGAAGTTAAGAAATATCAAAAACAACATTCCAACAATAAAACTTTCTCCCCGTATAACGGCAAAGCGTTGACATGTCAGATATCACAATTGATATTCACAGCCTTTGTATTCCACTATCATGTATTCCACGATCATATTATCAGTTGATATCCCTAACGTAGAATTATTCAGAAAAAAGGTTTTTGCTATTGACGCCGACTGGAACTTGGACAAAATCACTGCCCGGAAATGTCTTGGCGAAAGAATGAAATCGGTATAAAATAATCGATCTCTGTTTGAAGACTGTGGAGACTAAGAATAACTAAAAGAGGTATTGGAATGGGTGACAAAGCATACATTACGTAAAGTACCCCCGGAAAGAGTCGTTCCTGATACTGCATCACATACTGCGTAAATATAATCATATATTTTATTATTGTTTCAAGAAGTTGGTAATGGTTTTCAACTACGAGAGTTAAGAAATACATTACAATTGCAAGTCCATTGTTGAGTAATAAGCGGCAAAGATATATTAAAACTGTTTGGATAAGCCAGTTATTACCCAAAATGTGTAAGCAAGAGTAGTTTATTTCTATTCTATTACCAAATATAATCAAAAATCTCATCAAATTCAACTGAAGAAATATGTGAAATTGCATACACATCGATCCAGCTCATTTGACGGTTTCTAGTTCACCAGTTTCAAATATTCGTCGAAAGAACAAAATTTAATTTCGTAAATGACTCGCGAATTGTATTTCCTTTCATATATTTAGAAATATATATTTGTAATGTGTTGTAATAAGAAAGCAATATTTTTGATAAAATGTGCTGGTTTAATACTTGGGGACAAATCTCATTGCATAACTTGCCAAGAAAAAATCAGCAAAGTAAACAAAACAGCGAAATGTCAAATGGTAATCTGTCATTATTCCACTCGTAACTTGTTTGTTGTTCAGCGGTTTGGCTTTCCAAACATCTGACTCTAACATACTGACTGAGGGTTTCGAAGCCAATATCAAGATATGACCTTCTCAAATAATATGTTTTCATGCCCATTGTTTGGCATAGTTTGCGGCGTGCCCAATATCTTTAGATTATTTTGTGTTTCCCGCGGCAACTGAAATTAAAATAAGATAATGGTGGGCTGAACACTTGATGATACCCGATTTGACTTACACTAGTTTTCAGTATTTCTTTAACAACGTATTTATTCTATGTCTTTATTCTTTCATGGAAAGTCAAACTAAACCAGTACTCTTAGTCCGGGAGAAGTCCTTACTTCGGGATATTATAGAAGAGACTATTATGAAAGAACTTACAAGTGTTGTTGTTACGTCAATTCAGAACCATTAATGTAAACCACAAATCTTACTTTTACAAAGCAATTACATCAGTACAGGGTACCACAAGTTTAAGATTACCCTATAAAGCAATAAGGTAGTAAAAGTTCAAGTGTAGAAATTTCCAGACCAAAATAAAAAAATTCTTTTGACCCATTATTTTTGTGTGGAATCTTTGTAGAGTTTTGTACCATATTTCAGACTATTCATATTCATTTCGTATTATTTTCAAAGTGTGTAAAACGTTGTACAACCATTTGAACATTTATACACACTAAACGTAAGCGGGACGCGTGATGCAAATTATGTATACGTGGCAGCATGCATTACATTAGAAATCCTGAAATTCATGTTCTGGGTATTCCTAAGAATTAAGATTCCTTTTTGAACGATTCTGATCGTGGATATTCAATATTCAATATTCATCACCACGATAATAATATGATTTTGAACAAAAGAATCTCTCTCTCTGAGGAGTCCTAAATTAAATGCTACAAAAGTAGTTTCTTAAAATATAAATGTAAGAGAAAACAATACTGACATGAAAATGTCATTCTAAAAGAATGTCATTCTAAAAATGTCATTCTAAAAGAAGCGACAAAAAAGCAGCTAAACAGTGTTGCTGATATTGAGAGTGTACCAAATGAATAACTAATACACCTCTCGAGCAGCTATCAATTAACCAACTCAATTAATCACATATATAGCCTGAAAACAGGCTAATATCATTTAAAAGGGTTACGTGTATTCTTTGTTCATAACAATAAAAAAATTTCGCCTTGTTTTTACCTTTACTTTCACAAATAAATCACATTTATAATCTTTGGAAACATGATTTGCAGGCTTTTAATCAAATCGTAACAATAATAAACAGTCAAATTAAATACTATATCACAATATTAAAACAATAAAATATAATAATAAGTGAATGAACGAAACTTAGAATAATGGTAGGCAGTGGTTAAAATAATGAACGGGCTTGGTGTAGTTTATCTTAGGTGTAACTTTTATTGAAATATGTTTTTTAACTTGTAAAACAAATTTAAACTTATTGCAAATTAAGGTTAGGAGTCACGAATTTTACAATCATATGATATATATATAGTGTTTAAGATGCAAATTGAGAAAGTTGTGTTAAGCATGAAGTTTATAGCCAAAGAATGTCGCTCTTAGAAAAAGAAACATACTGAAAACATCTGTTCAGGATCAAGCATTAAAGAAGAAATCACGTCACAATTCCAAAGAAATTCTCAATGATTCTTCTTTGACTTTACAGAAAGTACACAAAAACTATTTAGCTTTTTTATAGAAATTAATTGGTAGAAAGAACATGATGCAGAAAACGGAATTGATAATATTGAATGTCACTATTAGAGTTAGAAGAGAAAGGCATTCGAAAAGTGAAAGACCAGTTGTTGTTTAGGAGAAATAAAGGAACAAGTCCACTTACTTAAAGCGGTTGGTGGAAGAGCGATAGCATTGACATAAGAACGATAAATAGTCTTACTGATAAAAGGTATACTTATTGATGTATTAAAGATATCTACAGTGTTATTACAACAAGCATTTGGTGTAAAATTAGGAAATTGGAAAGAGCATGATCAAATCTCCAAAATGTATTGAATTGGAAATGCATGAGGTTAAACTTAGTCTTAAAATCAAATAAATAAAGTTAATAGGAGAACCGTAATCATTGAAAAGAAATCTGATATTCATGAAATCATTGTTGTACAATATATCATGAAATAAAATAAAACAAGATTGTTTACTTTAACCAAGAAATTATTCCAAATGACGATCCTTGATCAAATCAATATTATTCCAAATTTATTTTGTTCTAAAGTGAAATGCAAGATAAAAGGAATCAATGTCTCTTTATTTTAGAGGGGTCTATGAAACCCCTCTATAAGGTGCTTATAACCGGTGTCCATGGTTTCAGGCGAATGAGAGTACTTGACTCCCCTGAATGGGACACCAGTCCATCACCGGTTTACTCCCCGACGAAGTGGTACTCATTTTACAGAGTGAACTGGAGCCAATGGGATAAAGTGCCTTGTTCATGGACACAGCACAGCGCCCTGGTTGAGAATCAATTCGAGTACCATTGAGTACGAGACGCCCTAACCACTGGGCTACCTCAAGTCCTACTAATTATTATGGTTTAAAGAACAGCACTTTTATCTTTAACGCTATTAAACGACGTGCCGTCCTCACACTACATCGTTGGCAATAATAAGTGGATAATGTAACAGAGTCAGATGGTAGCATATTTGCTTCAAAACTATAACCACTTTTTCCATATATCCACGAACGGATAATAAGTAACTTGGTAAGATTTTTTAAGACGACATGTTTGTGGAAAAACGATTGAATCATTCTTACGAGATACAGAGGCTCAGTGGTTAAGGATTCATGCTCACATGCGAAAGATAACGAGTTCAACTCCCGCAGTGAGTGCTGCATTGTGTCTTACAGCAAGACACTTAACTCTACTTGCTCCAGTCCAATCAGTTATAAAATGAGTACCAACAATTCTGAGGACTTAACATGCGATGGTCTGGCGTCCCGTCCAGGGGAGTCATGTGCCCTCATTATTTGCGCCATAAGTAGATTAAACTTCAAAGGTAAATAATATTTATTTACAATGAAGTGTCTCTTAATGCAACATTATGTTCCTGGATTAAACAGACATTCATTCCATGTAAACACGAAAAGCATTGAATTTCAGACGGTAAAATGTTAGTATGAATAGTTATTTGGAACTTGAACATGGTTATCATCGTCTTGATCATTATACACATTTTCATAATTCCTACATGTCGTCAGAGGCAGAAATTGTACGGTCCCTACACATTTTTCCAGAATGCCGTTAATAAGGTCCCTCGGATCCCCCTTTTTTAACCGTTGACACATTAAGTCACGGCTGAACCGCCCCACTTTACATACATACGACACACTTATTGGACGGTGGTTACGCCAATGTCAATTTTAACTTTACAAGTAGATCCACGAACTATTTTGTATTATGACTTTATTTCTCAGGGACTCTCGAGTCCACCCACTTAACAGGGGTAAATGTTAACAAGGTAATATATTTGACATTTTCCCTTTTTTCACGACAGTGGCCTGTGGTGGCCTGCCGTCTTCTTTTCTCCCGTGTGATAACTGTTAGATAACTAATGAATGTCTCAAACATTAATCAATCCAACATTGGAAAAATGAGATCTTTATTAGTGCGTGAGGTGATAGAACTTTAGAGTTAGTTATGATAGCACGCACAAGGGATGTTATATATATATATATATATATATATATATATATATATATATATATATATATATATATATATATATATATATATATATATATATAAGTATATATATGTATATATATATGAATATATATATATATATATATATATATATATATATATATATATATATATATATATATTATATATATATATATATATATATATATATATATATATATATATATATATATATATATATATATATATATATATATATATATATATATATATATATATATACATATATATATATATATATATATATATATATGTATATGTATAAATATATAGTTCCGCAAGTGCATGTACAAACAAAACAAAATATGTATATATCTAGCCATATTATTTTAAAAATATTTCGATCCTGTTTCCTTCTTCATATATATTAAATGATATAACAGCGATGATATATTATATATAAAGATAAAAACGTATAAATATATAAATATATAAAAATAAAAAACCGGCGCGCTTTTGTATATATATTTATACGTTTTTGGCGTTCTTTATATATATATATATATATATATATATATTTATATACCACTAAGATATATATTTGGTTTTAAAATAATCTATTGGCATACATTGTATATATATATATATATATATATATATATATATATATATATATATATATATATATATATATATATATATATATATATATATATATATTTATATATATATAAATATATATATATATTTTTTTTGAATATATTCTTATTTATTTTCATTATTTTTTTATATTATTTTTTTGGTTACTATTATTATTGAAATATTTATTTATTTATTTATCAATTTATTCTTATTATTCTTTTTTTTATGTGGCTGCATTCCTAAACGAAAATCTTTAACTAAATGAGAACAATTGTATGGTCGCAGAAACGATTATGAAGATATATACCTTTAAGATGGGTTCAAGAGATTGTACACTAACCTTTGAACTAATTCCTTGGTTTACGAATAGATAATTAGCTTACACACACAAACAAAGGTTAAACAAATGCATCTGTTTATGTTAAGCGCTAATTAGTGCCTAAACGAGAATGGTACATACAATAGAAACACTTTAAGCGGGAAAGTGTGGTTTCTTTTGTCAGCCACTGTATTTACTCAAGCAATTTTTAATTAAACAACTTTCTTCACAACAAAGGCTCGAAATTTATTATCAGCAAGGAAAAGCGGAATGAAGTGTATTCGGAGAAGTATAGGCAAAACGATTCGTAAGGTAAGAGAGAGATTGATCTGAGTAATGTTTTAATTTATGTAGAATGTTTAATCTATAGTTCGATTCAATAAACCGACTGAGCAGTGGCAGCGATACGGGGGACTTCCCCCAAGAGATCGCTTCCCCCAACTTGGCCCCCAATTTTTTTGGGGTAAAGTGAAATATTTTTTTCCGATTGATAGGATATTGCTTCCATGAGACAAATTTGACCCTCGCTCCCCCCTTCCCCCTACCCCATGACCAAATCCTGGTGCCGCTACTGCGACTGAGCACTTGTCACAGAATGACATTAGAAATATCAAATTTAAGTCCTTTGTACAATTGCCATGATAACTAAACTGCTAAAACAAACTACTTTTAATCTATGCGTTTTTACTGTTATTATCTCATGAAAAGATAACCATCTTAGACACACGAACAAAGGTTACATTAAGCGCTTATTGGTAATTAGCGCATGCACAAGAATGGCACATATGATGGAAATACTTACTGACTTTAAGCGGAACAGATTTGTTTTTGTCAAGCACTTCATATACTCAGTAAAAAGGCAATTTTTACACAAACAACTTACTTGACAACAAAGATTCGATTAACTTTATCAAGCAGCTAGAAGCAAATCAGAATGGATATACTAGGAGAGGTATAAGCAAAACGTTTCATATGGTAAGAAAAACTATTTATTTTTAAAGTTTTGACTAATATACACCTTTAATTGATTCCTTTTCACTCATATTGTCCATGTCATGATATGCATCATGTGACAAGCAAATCATTAACAAAAATTGCAAAAGTCTTGGTCTAGAAATGCTTTAATGTACTTAAAAAAATTCAAGTAAATCTCCGCTGTTGGAAAGGTGACCGAAGTAAACTGAATTTGAAAATGACCTGTCCATATGTCTGTATGTGTCGATTAAACCATGAAAACAGGTTGAATCGTATGAAAAGAACTGTAAGCAAGTAAGCCGTTTTCTGACTTACTTGACATCATTATGATCGTTATTATTGAATACCTCAAGTAGTGCTTAACTTAACATTTGTACAACACAACTTTCGATTAATTTTGAAAAAAGAGTTGTAAAATATTGTGTGAATGTGTAAGTAATGGGTTGTCGGGTAGCACACACGGTTGGCCCAATGTTGATGAAAGGTTGTCATATGTTGGTATACGTTGGCACCATGCATGTTGGGTTGGTATGCTAATGTTGGATCAATCTTGGTCAAACGTACTGCACCAACAGTTGGCTAGCAGTTGGCTAATAGTTGGCCCAGAGGTTGGGGCGACGGCACACCTACGAGCACCCTACATACCATACTACCTACCGTATGTCCAACGTGAAATGAAATCATTTGCCAACGATGGCTTAAGATAATTGTGTTATCTGGGTTGTAGGAAATTGTAGATAGATTAGGTTAAGTATCAAACCATCGATCCCGTGATAATATAAATAAATATATTTTAATACAACTAAATTTATTACAGAAAACATCAATGATTATATTATAACATGATTAACGTTTTCAGACACATTTACTGGCTTAACAGCTTAAGGATCAAAAATTTGCAAGTAATATTTCCATAGTCATAAAGTTCATCCGAGTCACTGCGTGCACCAGAGGTGGGCAGCGGGTAGAAAATAAATCAGCTGTTAAAGATCTGTAAATACGCATCAACAACTTGAGATAAATTGGAACATGCTAAACACCATCATGAAAATAATAAAAAATCAAACCCGTCACAAATTGATCATTTTACAACATTTTATATCTTGCCTTATTGTAATGCAAATTTCATTATACAATGTATAAATTTACAACTAGAAATCCTATGATTTTCTTTATGTTCACCTACTGTTTTTCAATTCTTCACCCCCGTTCGTTGAATGGGAGCAGTTGAACATGACCAAGAGTTTTTGAATTTCCACCATATCCTCTATAAAAAAAAAAATTAGGAGGAGAAAACATCTACTGATTTTCATTTACTGAAATTTACTACAGAATTTTATAGAATTATAATAAAGATTTCGAGTTGTCCTCTCTTTGCTACATCACAACGTTTTCATTAATTACAAATTCTTTAAACTTTGATTATTTACAACTCGAAAACTACAGGTGCTATACTCGCAGCTCTTTGTGGTGAATATCTGTCTATTTACCTTTAAGTTTCTCGTGTGCAAATTTTGATAAGATATCTGCTTGTCTATCGTATATCAGACGATGCAAAAACATCCTTCTGATACAAAGAAACCAACCATATCAAATTGAGCAGAAAATATTTTGATTAAGTGTTTTTACCTGACAATATTTGATCTTCTACAAAAAAAAAAAATTCAGTTTAACAGTGTTAAGTGTCAATTCTTATTTTTATCTTGTTGTTTTCTGTTGGCGATGTTGTTTTCTATGTTTTCGGTAATATTGTTAAGAAAGTCAATTTTTATCCACATTCACATTTGAATCTAGCTGTCTAAGAGAACCTCATTAGCTCCAATGGTAAGATTTCGAATTCATCTTTTATTCAAATATGTAAAAATAATGAATTCGAAGATTATTATTTTTGCTACAAAATAAAAAAAATTGTATATGAAATAACCAGATAATTAGGAGGATGAAATTTCAAAGTTACAGTTTAGCGAGAAAAGTTCTTAAGATGATTTTAGAAGTTCAGTTTTATCGAATTATTAATCAATTTTCCTATTTTCGTTTTTTCAGAGCTAGTAACATGGTAACTGTCGCTGGTGAACTCCTGTTTTTCTTGTGTATAGTTTTTATGATTATATTCTGGGCATTTATAGGCTTGCGTTACATAACAGGTGGAACAATATGTCCAACAAAACTGGTTCAGTGGCGAAGAGAAAGGGCCGAAAGGAGAAGATTTGCTCCTCAAGCAAGAAATGGACGAGAACAGGTTTCCTTCGAAGAAAGTCATAGTGAAACAGAATCTGCCCCTAATGAACCGCCGCCATCTTATCAATGGGTGGTTCAAAATGTAAATGCACCAACTCTGGTATTTGTGAGCAGCGATGGTATTATACGAAATGTGAAGTGGGATGGTGTAGGCCATATTCCAACAAGAACGGCATTTGGATATTTTCATCGGAGGATGACAAATGCTTTGCGTGAAAGTGAAGTGGAAACGGTTGTAGAGTATGAAGAGGTGCTGCAAGAATCAACAGAAACAGTTTGAGTGGTGGATCGTCTGCTCAAAATTGGTCGGCTGGTGAAAACAATGATTTGGTACATATAGAGTTAGACACTATAGTTCAGGATGATTTAAGTAGACACAGTGACAGTTTTTCTGGGAATGATGAAAATGTAAGACCTATTAACTCTATTGATAATTTTGAATCAAATTATCACAATCCAAGTACAAACATTTCGATGGAACAAACTGATCAAGACAACACATCATCTGTAGAAACGTCAATTGACCATGTTATTACAGAGGAACACATGTGTACTATTAATGATCTGCATGTTTCAAATGATTTTGTTGAGCTTAGTGACATTCAAACAGTAGAAATAGATGAAAACGGTATCTCCCAGAATGTTAATCATATATCAAATTTAGATCAGAATGCGGAAATAAGTCAAAGAGACGAATCAGAGACATTTGCAGAAACTTCAAGTTTGACGTCCTTTGGAAGAATTAGTTTTATTAGTAGACACAATGTCTCTGGCACAATGATAAGCGCCACGCATAGCCTAGATAGTGGTGTTGGTACTTCATGCGATGATAACAGTCTATTTGAATTCATATTCGCACATTAAAGAAACTTCAAGTCAATCATTACACAGCTTTATATGTGTTTATGGTTTTAAATTTGAAAGGAATATTCCTGTGAATTTTCAAGACTTATCAAACATACAAATTGGCGTAATGTTGGTACCTTATTCCGTTTTGGATTTCACTAGCGTATTGGAAAGTGACCGTGTAGTCACAAAATGTATTGAATCTGCATTGGATATAACATAACTTTGTATAGGGCATAGGTCCTAACACTGTAGACCACAATTTTCAACACACTGGTGATATTTTGAAATATAATAACCCTAAATGGAAATGGAATAAGATATCAACATGGCGTTATAAGATATCAACATGGCGTTATACGATATCAATATGGCGTTATAAGATATCAATATGGCATTATAAGATATCAACATGGCGTTATAAGATATCAACATGGTGTTTCACTATTCTGATTCTTTGATACTGTTAATTTTCTAACAGCAGTTAGGAGATACACCTAAAACTATATTAAAATATTCACACCTAAACGCAGCTTCTGCTTAACGAATCAATGTATTTTAATCCATATTGTCTAGCAACCGAAACGTTCTTTTGAGTGCATGATGCACTGTGGGTACTTTTGCTTAATGGCGGTCTTCATATATGTTATATCGTAAATCCTCAATTTTTATGGATCTGTGTGATCTTATAACTAACATCTCTCGGACCAATCCATCAAAACTAAGAGTAAGTTGAAGACGTTTAAGGTCTGATGACATCTAGATGCAACTTCAGCTTAAAATAATTCAAAATAAAGAATGGACCAATAATATAACAATTACTCCCATCAATTGTGTGCCCTTATTGCGCAATAATTTGTAACATAGGCAGATGAACACGTCTTCATTTGTTTATGTAATTCCTTTGTTGTTCAATATTCTCTAAGCTATATTTTGAAGGTCAAAATCTGAAGGAAAGAAGAAATATAACTTATAACTGGTTATGTAACTGAAGAAAACATTATAAAGAATTACTTAAAGATATTGAGCTGTGTTCATCTGATGACATCACAAAATTCACCTGAAATTCTAAAATCTTGAAACTTTGATTGATCATAACTGAAAAACTACACAAGCTTTTTCAAAGGTTTAAAGGGCAGTTTACTCAGAATTGAGTGTTCTTTCACATATATGTAAAAACTATTACATATCAATAGTCCTTTAAGAATGTTACGTTGGAGATGAAAACAGCTCTGTCTGTTCCGGTAAAGATAGAAAATCATTTTCATGAAAAAAGTCAATACAATTCAACTGGTAGATAAACATTTGCTACTATGATTGTGCAATTTAAGCAGTGTTTGTCTATGTATTATAAAACCAAAAGTATTATTGTGTTGTTTATATTGGACTTTGTTCCATTTGCAGTTTGAGTACAGTTAAGTCTTATGTTTAGTTATATCATATTGGTATCTGAATATTTGCAATATTTTTGCAAGAGAAAATAAAGTAGTCTCTTTCAGACGAAATTCAACAGATTTCATTATTCTTTTTACAAAGCTACCAATATCAAATAATCAGAAACATTGACATGAACCATACAATAAGCGAAGAGTCATATGTTATCTATTGACCATTTTACAAGGGTGCTATAAATGATATTCTTTTACTAACTGAAATAATTTTCTTTCAGACGACTGTATATTCATTAGCATTTTACCCCTCTATAAACATTTCCTATTTGATTTAAAGACAAATCATTCTTTGTTTTATGCTCTAAACAAACTCCAATACTCCATACAAATTTGGATAAGAAGATCAATTACAAAATCTTGTTGTTTCTTTAAATCAAAAATGTAGAAGATTTGATGTTCACGTACGACTGCTTCCTTTTAAAACCTGGCATAGTATTAAAGGACGTCTTAAACCTAAAGGATTAATTCAGCAAAATTATTTTCATAATTATGCTGGCCCAGGAATAGGTCTGTATTTTCCGTGCTCCTGACTGTTTTGGCAGATTTTGCGATTAAATATTATTTGAAAGATGTGTAGAAGGAAATGTTACATCATATGATTAAAACTCACTCTTTTGCAAAAATGATTACCTACATCGCATGGGAAAAATTAATCGGGTAAATTTTTCAGTTCTGTAGCGCTTATATTTATCTGTAGAATTTCTTATTTTTTCAATCAATGATAATTTTAAAAAGCCACGTAAAAAATCATTCAACCTTTATCTAAAAGTTTTGCAAAAATAACGTTAGTTGATCCATTCATTACCCATAAAATAATTGTTGACAAATGGCACGTTTAAACTCATTATATATTTATAAACCCGAGTGGGCGTGAATAGGTACAAAAGAAAAGGAACGACTTTTTACTTTGGCGATTAAGTGAACGTAACTTTTGATATAAACACTTTGAGGAATCTGAGAAAGTGACGTCACAGCTAAGGCTGATTTCAGTCGTTTCTAATCAAATGACACAAAATTTGAACTTAAATATCTCCTTAACAGAATAAGATTTTTCAATGTTTTTTCATCATTTTGTTTCTTTTGAGTTCCTCTGTCATATGAGATCAAGTTGCTTGACTACTGAACTAATCTCCTTTTTTTAAGATATTTGAATGGCGGCTTCTTAAACATATTGTTTTTTTAAAATCCTCTGACATATAAGATGAATTTGCTTGACCTCTAAACCAATCTTTCAAATTCAACTACAACACGCAATACGAGGAGAGCTTTTAAAGCTATTTTCGGCACCCAGGAAAGCAAATTTTGATTTTAGAAATGGAAAGATTGTGGCAAAATGGATCACTTTCTTTATACCAGATTGACCAATAAATTGATATTATACTCGACAACAATTGCAATTATTGGCATAAATGTTTATATTGTATATTTTAGTAAAACTCGAGGGCTTGTAGAGCCAGTGATTATATCCGGTTTCCATCAAACCTTTTCTTAAATGCATTATGTACTATGGGTAATGTTGCTTAATGGATGCCCCTCTTACGCTAAATCGTTAATACTTAACTTTTAAGGATCTGAGTTTGTATTGTACAACTGACGACTAAAGATATCTAACGCAAACAGAACTCTAAAATTCTGCTTGAAGCATCATAAACTGATAAATACAAACAACAGTTAAACTGTAGTATAGGCTAGTAGAGCTTCCTTTACCGTGGTGTTCAGCATGTCCCAGATTATCCTATAGTTTATCTATTAAATATGTTAAAGATTATAGCCATTCAGAAAGAAATTTTTGAAGTCGGTATTATCATCAAAGAGATAACAAAACAATTACTCGTAAAAACATATAATCGAAAGGTTCCCATGATAACAAAAGCGTAAACCCTTGACAAACATGAGATAATGAGTTGCTATAACAGTATAATAAATACGCATATTGTAATTTAAAGGATTAGTTCAGTGGTCGAACAAGTTTATCATATATGAAAGACGACTTTCATCATAAAATACAGAAGCTACTTCAATATTTTATTCCGTTAAGGAGATATTCAAATTTGAAGTTATGTCTTATCTGTGTAGAAATGACTGGTGTAATAAGTATATCTACAAAAGGTTCGCGCCCTAATCCTTACTTTCGTAACAAACGATTGTATTTTTAAAGAAATTGATTTAACTTTTGTTACTATTTAAATTATTTTTCATCGAATTTTCTTCAGGTTGTAAATTACCATACTTCATTCTATTTTTACTTTCCTGACATAGCCAAATCGCAGAGGAAAAATGATAGACTACATAAAGACTTGGAGGAATCTGAGGATGTGACGTCAAAACTAGCCTGATTTCAGTCGTTCCTAAACAAATAATACAGAACTTTAGACAAAAATCTTACTCCTTAACAGAATACGATTTTTGAATGTTTTCTTCACACCGTTGTGTTTCTTTTCAAGTCCTCTTTCATATAACATGATTTTGCTTGCCCACTAAACTAATCCTTTAAAGCTGTCACACATAGACATTTCCTTATAATGATTCCAGGTTTTTCAATCGTTCAGTAAAGTTCTTTGAATAAGTCTAGCTGAATATCATTCCCTCAATCTGTAACTGTTCAATCAAAACTTAGCAGGAGAAAGCTGCCTAATGTTTTCAGTGACTGAAATTTGGACAAAAGTTGAAGAATTCAAGGTTTTGAGCTATCATCACATGCCTCACTTTTGCAAACATTAAAAATAGACATTGTTAAAAACAGCGGGTTTTTAAAAGTAGCTTATTTATCAAGTAATGACTAATCAGAGTTAAAGTTTTCCTCTTAGATTTTAGAGAGAAAAAAAAAACGGAGACAGCTGAGCTTCTATTGACTGTCGTATTAACGAATTAAGCCAACGTGTATTGACGAAAGTCTCCAAAATCAATGGTGAAAACCGCGATTTTGGTGACTTTCAGAAATACATGTTGTTGGAAGCGGTGATCGAGCTCAGCATCCTCCGTTTACTGTATTTCTATGGTAAACCTTAATATATACCAAAGAGCTTATACAAAATTGATTATGTATGGATCTGTAGACAGCTCATAATCGTCAACTAATTCTTCAAATTTCTTTCTTGATTGTCAGCTACCGGAAACGACAAGAATATCATCTACTGTTGACTGTTAGAAAAGCTGATTACGGGTATGACGTATGTGATTAAGATCACAAAACTTTAGAATAAGCTACTCTCTTTCGAAGAACTTGAAAGGTATATGGAAAGGTGGATGTTTGCTAAAAGAGCATTAAATTATAAGCAGAACAGTCAGATAGTATTTAAACAGTCACAATAACACTTCCAGGTTTTAAGTAATGAAAAATCAAAGTTTGCAAATATTTTCAGCATGTCCAAATTATGTTCTACTAGCTAAATCTGGGTCAAGGTTATAATAACCAGTCAGTTTCCAACACACTGAGAAGTCACTTCGTTTATTCTTTACGTTTTCCGCCCACTCGAAATTAATATATATAATGAGCTGAAACAAGCCATTAATCGTTATTGATAATGATATTTCAGTAAAAAATAAAGGGGTTTGAAATACTATTCGCAATATTAAGGAAATAAAATCATGACAGAATGTATGAAATTTCAAGGGATAAACAAGGGTCAAAAAATAAAAAAGGACATCTGAAAATTGTAGTTCAAAAGCTCTTTTCTTATCTCGGCCCAAAAAGATTCTTTTCAGATATGCTGGAAATTTTTCTTATTTAATTATGTAAAGATGTTAGTAAAAATCTCTGGAGGCGGGTCAGGAGCTTGCAAGTTTTGAACCCATTTTCGACAAGACCAGTTCGATAAAGCCAACAACGTGGAATTGATCGTGCGATGCATTGTGATTGGCCATAACATGGTCACGTGCTTTCGTTTACACGCGAATTCTTGCACAATGATCTCTCGATCCTGACAAATTGTTATCGTGATTTAACTGCCTTCATCTTCACATTTCTTAATAAATTTAATCAAAACATAAAAGAATAAAGGAATTATTGAATTCTTATGAGAATTTTCAAGAGAAAAGAGGAAAAATTAATCTTTAATAGTGGGTATATGTGCGGGAGCATTGTAGGCCTACAGCAATTGATTTCATATAATTTCTGTTTTCTTGTGCAGACTACAAGTACAGACAGTATACAAATACAGACTACAGGCAGTTTATAGCTGAGTTTGACAATTTTTGGCTAAACAGTCACACCAAATTGAACGAAATCTCAGCTTGGTATGTAGAAAAAAGGAACTGCTATTGAGATGGTCATGACATGTGCTCTTCACTGGAACTAACTGATCAGTTTTTATCCCATTCTACATATACTGGTGGATACATTTTGAAAAAAAGGTACTTGTTATCATGTCTGATGTACTAAAGCACCACATTTATGATTTTCCATTTTCTTTAATTATTTTGGGTCAATGTACATAACAATAGTTTAATAGTATAAAAATAATACCTTAATATACTATGATAACTTTCAACTTGAAGTTAAAAACATAATTGAATTACAAAAATTAATGAAGTGGTATTTGAAACTTTGAAAACCAATCTACCTTGTGGTGAGAGAGTGAGGTCAATATCAAGATTTAATGATTACAGCGTGTAAACAGGGTATGATATTTCAGTCGTCATAATGTATTCTACTAAAATGAATGTAAATGTATCATATCCTCTATACAGCTTCGTTTTCAAATAAAATACTCTGTATCAAAATCGATCCAACCTTTTATCCTTCAAAATAGTAGAGACACCATCATGAAGTTAAACTATTAATTTTCTTTAGTCATGTACACATATTCAGAAGCTTCTGGGTTTATACATTAATTTCTCAGCAGTCTCTGGTCTATCAAGACCAATGTATTACAATCATATCTTCTCACTGCAGTTGTCACCCTGATAACATTCTTGGGTTAGGGGCAGCCTAATTTTACACCTATGATTACCTCTTAATTACCTCTTATTTTACTTCACTTAATATGTAAATAGAGGACAAAATTGTTATGGAGAAAACTGAGAAGTACACTTTATTTATTGATCATTAATCCTGTATTAATTTTTTTCAACAAATGAAGTACTTCATGCAATTGGAGTTATTACACTGTAGAATAATAACAGTTAACAACTCGTCATACTGTCATAGCCCACTCCTAATTATTAGTCATATACCACAATACACTTTTCGACAAAATTGGTGGCGTGTATAATGGGATTTGTAGTTTTACAGGTGGTACTGAAACATTTCTTTATATATATATATATATATATATATATATATATATATATATATATATATATATATATATATATATATATATATATATATATATATATATATATATATATATATATATATATATATATATATATATATATATATATATGTGTATATATATATATATATATATATATATATATATATATATATATATATATATATATATATATATATATATATATATATATATATATATATATATATATACACACACATATATATATATATATATATATATATATATATATATATATATATATATATATATATATATGTATATATATATATATATACACATATATATATATATATATATATATATATATATATATATATATATATATATATATATATATATATATATATATATATATATATATATATATATATATATATATATATATATATATATATATATATATATATATATATATATATATATATATATATATATATATATATATATATATATATATATGCTCTTAATTGGTTGCTAGGAATGGTACAATGATGCTGATGTGAAAAAAAGAAAAGATTTAAGGCTCTTGAACTAGCTAAACAAAGAGCCACATACTTTTATATTTCTTCATTCACCTGTCTCAGTAACCTCACTACAATGTCTTTTAATGGTGTGAGCATAGACACCATTTATACTATTAAGCAAGTACCTCAATCCACAAGCACTGACTGAAAACTGAGCCTTCAGGTAGGCCTGTTAGAATAATGAATCTGATATAAACAAAATTCAACTATACCTCCATACATTATATATTAGAATTCAGAAGTAACTTACATTTTATTCATCTTAAAAACGTATAGACTGCAAAAATAACTTTTAAATGAAGTAGAAAGTGAACGTTTTATCAACTTATACATGATTACGCCAACCTGATGCCTATAAATTTCAAAATTGTGTAGCAGATTGCATGAAAAGAATAAATGTTTAGTGTGATCCCTATAACTGAATTTATCAGAAGGCGGATTGCTTTCTTTTGAAAGTTATTCAAATAAGTAAACGGTAATTATCGAAAATTGGCTGTATCGAGAGGTGTAGGAAGCTGGCAGAGGGAAAAAACCTTTCCCTGGCAGCCTGGTAAGATTTGATCCTCCCGGGAATGATTTTCCTTTGGTTGGGAGGTAAAATTTGTTGTTAAGTATTAACATAAAATGTTAAAAATAACGGTAATTTTGGTAAAATTATTGGAAATTTTGGTAAAATTATTTTTTTCCAATATGCAAGCTAATAGTTAGCTGTCTTATTCACAGATAACAAGGAATTTGCTGCCGAAAGTTCTCGATACTATTTTGTGCAATGAGGTCAACGGCACAATTTCATACCACTAGGCTCTCCACACTGAACATCAACGTTTTCAAATTTGAACGATTTTTGCCAATTTCCGTCCTATTTTTGTGTTTCAAATGTACACAAGTAGTTTTAATGTTTCGTAAATGTTGAGGGAATGTGAACCCCAACAAACATACAATGTTCCGTTCATAAAAACAAGATTTTAACGTGCACAGCAGGCCTAAGGCCTACAACTACATGCATTGAACTTAACATTAGTGTTATAAACGTACTTGAGGCTAAGTTTTAACTTGAAATCTTACCTGGTTATCGCGTATTCCTTAATTGAGACAGTCTGAATGGAAGACAATACGGATCCTCTTGGAATATGACAACAACAAAAAACATCGCATAACAAAAGAATTATCCAGGCAGAGCAGTTGAAACTTTGACGCAAATTTAGATACTTTACGCGTGCATACAACCAGAAAGCGTGACGTCATTCACCCTATACTCTACGTATAGGCCGAAGGACGAGAGTCGAAACTCCTATACCTACAGTGTTACAAAATTGTGATACTTTTTTAAGTCACCCACCCATGCTGGTTCCAAGTTAGGACAGTAGAGAGTCAAGCATTTTGAAAATAGAAGATACCAAATA
Source organism: Chiridota heheva (assembly GCA_020152595.1). Taxonomy (NCBI): domain Eukaryota; kingdom Metazoa; phylum Echinodermata; class Holothuroidea; order Apodida; family Chiridotidae; genus Chiridota; species Chiridota heheva. Next base: position 75,376 of record JAIGNY010003268.1, on the reverse strand, counting down.
AATTTGTAAATTAAATATTCTAGGGAAATTGTTGATTTAAAAAACATTTACAACCGACTTAATTTTATCGTTACTTTTTGTGCACTTTTGGTTCAATAAACCAATAATTTTTGAAGTCATCAATATAACAACTGTGATTTTGACGTCATCCATGGATCAAAAAATAAAAAAAATGACAAACCATGCACATAGTGCAGATACTTTTCGCAATACCGGTACGGTACGATGCCAATACGTTTGTTGCTCATTGTTTTACGTCACTCTGAACATGGCAGATTGAAAGGTTAAAGCATTTTAAAGGAATTACTGCCTAACCTTATCGAAGTCGATGTGCATTACGCCTAGACCTTAGCATACTTGGTGAAGGTCGGCCAAAACCGTACGCCTATTTAACGAATAACGCGTTAGCGATGGGCCGGCCCTAGCCACCTGTACACCCCCGGTTCCGTAGTAATTGCTGTCGGCCTGTTTTTATTTTATAAAGGCTAGGCGTACGCAGTCAGACATCTGTGATCCTAGAGATTTACAATGTAATATTAAGTAAGGTGGATCTAAGCCTAGTTATTGAAGCCTAGTTTACGCTCGGGATTATCGGATAGTATGAAAAAGGCTGAAAAATTTAAGTTATTAAGTTACCCTATTCAAATTCACACCTAGCCGTTAGGCCTATAAAAAGGCTACATTCTTGTTTGTTATGGATTCGAATCATTTACCATCGTTTGGTTGTACTTTCTTTCACTTTAACCCGTTTCTGTATGCTGACATTGTAGGATTGCTGTTGTTTACTGGTCTGCGGCCTCACGAGCGCCACCAGTAATGTCAAAAAGTGTATTGTGGGATATGACTAATAGCTACATTCTTGCAAGACTACATGTGAGTTAGAACTTGACTAACATTAACAAGAATTTAGGCTATAACTTGCTCCAAATTAGCTGCCCAAACCTACTTAATTCGCCTGGTGATTTGTTGTGTATACTGCTTGAATTTAAATAAAACATGGCAAAGAATTCATGGATACTGGAAATGAAATAACCCATATTTGGATATTTGTGGAGGGAACATTATTTATGCCAAACATATGGTGAAGGCAAATAACTCACACACTAGCTCTATGACACATGCAATCATTGTTACACTTGGGCTCATTTTGTCAGGAAAAGCTATTAACTCTTATTATCAGTTTATGTGGTTCTACTCAATGAATTGGTAGTTTGCCATGCCCATCTCAAAGCTATGAACTTTCTGGTGTTGAAGAGGAACACATTAAACAGTAAGATATTTCAATTGTGTGTAGGGTAAAAAAGTATAATTTGTAAATAATACAAGAAATATACATAAATAACTGATATGTTACATGAAATGGTGTGTAAATTCAGGTTTTTAAAACAGATCAACACATGATATTCTGCCATTAACTTCTAAAGATTATTCCTATAAATTTGTATGTTCATTTTTGATAGAGGAATAGGCATCTCATTGTGGAGGTAACAAATTTACAAAAGAATAAGTAACAAGCTTTGACATCACAATTTTGATTTTCTGCAATGATCACCTGTATAAATTTATCTTTAATAACTGGTAATCAACTTTACAAGCATTCCTGACGGCTTCCTTATGAAACATCTTCTGTGGATGAACGTAGTGCTATAAGTCCTCCACTTATCACTACAGCTTTAGCTGAAATCAGCAAACTTTGTAAAGTGATGTTGATATAGGTATAGATATACCACAGTATCTTATTATTTCACAATATGAGTTTTAAGAAAGAAAAATAAATCAACAAAATTTGAGGCTCTTCCTATGCAGTCTAACAACTATAGATCTTCATGGTTGTAAAGTGTGGCTTATATTCAACTGAGTTAAGCCTAGTAAAAGACATGTTGAAGTGTGATTTTTCATGTCTGTTTACTGCAAATGAAAGCCTGGTCTACTGGTTTTCATGTTGATTTTTCACTTGGGGTTTGTGTCTTTTTTTGGTTAGGCAGACAAATGTTTATGTATAAACAGGGTACACTAAAATTACCATTTCATTTTCTGATAACCTGATAATGATACATTTCACTGCTAAGAAAAATCATTGTACATGTGCTTGTAGTCAGAAAACATTTGGGCAGGGTATTGTGTACTACAAAATGATATACAGGTATTTAGCTAACTAATATCTGGCAAAAAATTAATTCACATTGCAAAACATATTCGTATATATATGTAGTGCAATCAATGATTTTTAACAATCGTACAACAGAAAAGTTGGAATACCATTGCACTGTAATAATTTGTTTATTGGATACCAAAGCAAAAACAATTGAGAGCAGAACTAAAGATTGCCTATCAATCAGAAGAGAAATTGCATGAAGCAAAACTTTCAAGTGCAGCTTTTTTATCTTCCCAACTTGAGAGCTTGAGAAACTTTTGCAAACAAATTGAAAGCAACTTTAATAAGTAATACACATAGAATAAAAAATGCAGGCTGCAATACAACATATAGGCCTATTCCAAAGAGTTTTATGATTATTTCTTAAGTTAAACTTGATGAATTTGGGGCCTGCAATTGTTGGTAAATGATGTTGAACAGAAAAATGTGAATGAAACTGAAAAATTAATAGTTTATCAAAATATCAATAAAAGTAATAAGTGAGCAATTTGATCTACTGTATCTCTACCTATTTAAACAAGTTGGCACTTAAGTTACTTTACTTTGTTTTATACACACCTATCTGCCAGTTGGTCAGTCTGTTTAGACTTTGTTTGATGGGTGTTTTGTTGATAGTCAACTATAAAACTAATTAGACCTAGGCCTATATTGGTCTCATGCCCAACCCACCTTAGCTAACAATTGTAATGCTGCGTCTCAAGCATGGCCCTTTTATCATGACAGACATTTACTGATATTCTCTTTTGTCTTTAATTAGCTGACATTTTCTTTCTTTCTTAATGACTGCTGACGTTTATCGATACACATAGGCCCTACTGTACATTGCATTCTAAACCACTAAAAGTTATTAGTGTACACATAACAAATGTCCCATGGTAAATGCGCGTGTACAGTGAGTATGTGACTAATAATTAACCCCACCCCAATCTACTATAGCAAGTATAAATGATCTGGAGATCATCTTTCATCAGTCTGTGGGAAAATGGAGATGATCCCTCAATAACAAAACAGCAAAAGTAAACGACAAATTGCAACGAAATAAAAAGTAACTTTATAAGCTTGACATGGGTATGTTGTTACAAATTCTAATTAACAAATTGATGAGGAACTTGAAGGCTTAAAGCTTTCTCAAGTCAATAAAATGGTAATTTACATGGCCCTAACGTTATGTTACCAAATTGCAAGTGGTTTCACACAATGTAGGCCTAAGTTACACTAACGTTACTGTAGCCTGGCTAGGCAACACAATGACCTATGATTACCCCGGCGATCAATCGCTACATACATGTCTGAATAAAATAAGATTAGATAAGCAACTTATTCTTGTTCCTAAATAAAACTGAAATTAGTGTCCATATTTGTCAGCGTTTACGTCGGTCAGTTTAGGTTAAACTAACAGTGTACATACTGCGTTAGCCAGCTTCAGGCTGTTCAATAACAGCTGGCACAATTAAGATAGCACATTATTTTAGGTTTAGCGAAATTGTTCAAGATATCTACTAGTTTTAATCTTTCATCAGAAAAGTTGTTCGCGTAGTATTTTTCTTTAAATATACTTATTAGTTAGGCCTCAGTTAAGGTGCGATACATGCCTGTCTACAATCTAAAGCTGCGCTAAAGTATAGTCGTCCTGCATGTAATGTAAAAAGAAATCGTTGTTTTTGTGTTCTTGTTAGAAATAAAATGAACGTTATTCTTGGTTAAAAATCCAAGTTATGATTAAAACTAATATGAATATAATCATTTTTTTAGATTAAATTTGCAGTTTGCCAATTTTTTGTATTGACTTAAATGTTCAATGTACCGACATATGTACTGCCCTCTCTTGGAAGCAATATTGGTGGAGGACGAACCAAAATGTATCACGCACTAAGGCATAGACCTTTTCATATCGGAATCAGCAATTTCCGGAAATCTCATTTAAATAATGTGACATGGCCGAAATTCACGTGACCATAATGGAGCTATCAAATTTCGGGGAATCCTGATCGTCTGCACAATTTACTAGCGTATGGGGTCAAGCCCATTAAAAATACAATTTCACACAATAATCAACAGTATATAGGGGCCTACATACACGAATAAGCACTTCACTGAGACTTAAAAGGTAGCGTAATTTAGTTAGAAAATTCCATACCAAACAGAAAACTTTGTATAAACTGTATCCTCTCTATTCACACATTTTTCCCGATATGCAAGCTAACAGTTAGTTGTCTCATTCACAGATAACAAGAGATTTGTTACCGAAAGTTCTCGATACTATTTTCACATTTTGTGCAGAGAGGTCAACGGCACAATTTCATACCATTAAGCTCTCCGCACTAAACATCAACGTTTTCAAATTTGAACATTTTTTGCCAATTTCCGTCCTATTTTTGTATTTCAAATGTGCACAAATATTTTTAATGTTTCGTAAATGCTGAGGAAATGTGAACCCCAACTAACATACAATGTTCCATTTATGAAAAATAACATTCTAACGTGCACAGTAGGCCTAGGGCCTACAACTACATGCATTGAATTAACATTAGTGTTATAAACGTACCTGAGGCTGAGTTTTAACTTGAAATCTTACCTGGTTATCGCGTATTCTTTAATTGAGACAGTCTGAATGGAAGACAGTACGGATCCTCTTGGAATATGACAACAAAACATCCTCATAAGAAAAGAATTATCCAGGCAGAGCAGTTGAAACCTTGAGGCAAATTGAGATATTCTACGTGTACGTGTGCATACAACACAAAGTTTATACATTTACGTACGGCGTGCATGTAATGTTGGACTATCATGTACGTGCGTACAAGCTTATAAAGGTAATACGCGCGCGTATTGTTGTTTTTTACAATTTTCCCTGCAGCTGATTGGTTGGCTTGTAAAAGCGAAAATTCCCCGGTATTTTATTGGTTAAAGTACCCTGGCGTTTCACGTTCGTCTAAACTTGGTTTAAAAAGGTCTATAGGAGTTTCGACTCTCGGCCTTCGGCCTATACGTAGTAAAGGGCTTATGAAGTCACGCTCTCTAATACAACCACATATATATAATGAGGTAGATACCAAACTTTGAACTTCACTCCCATTGGATCCCACACTAACTTTTTGTACCAGATTTGGAACCCACATGCTAATTTATTTACATAATCTAGGCTTTTTTCAGTCGTCGTACCTACAGCAAACTTTTCCTACAGCCAACCAAAAGTTTCCCGAGTCAGCGAACGGCAAAAGCAAGTAAGCTATGCTTATTTTCATGTTTTAGCTCTTTATTCTTAGATATTTAAAAAGAAAATAATTAGTTGCAATGGTTAAGCCATGTTAAGTGCTCAGAAAGAAAATTAAGCCCCGAATATAATCTCAAATGAATCGAGAGTGAAGACATTCATTGTCTCACTAAACTCCACAGTGTGGCATATATCTCACGAGGTTGCACCTTTAAGGCTTTACTTGGGACTTGTGTCTATTAAACGCTAGGCTTACAACTTCAAAACGATACATGAATGTGGCGATTAATTTGAAAAATTAGTATCTCAATCTCACTTGTAACTTCGACACCACGTATTGAGGGATGTGTATAATAACTAGGAAACATTAGGGTGATTGCAATTCGGGGGTGGTTGAAATTCGGGTCACTAATGTTGACCATAGGCCTTATGGCATGCCTAAGTAAATTTATTCCTAACGTTAGGCCCAAATAACAACAAGATAACAGGCGAAGAAGGGCCTTATCACATCATAGAAAGCCCAAATATGGGCTTACCACAAAAGAAAATTACAGTAAACGCAAAGATGCCCAAAGTTATTAAAGAACTTTGATAAAAGTTCTTAATTTTAAACATTTTTTTTTTATAACTGAATAAAACAAAATTTACTTGGGGCCTACCTCGCAGCATTACTAGTACCAAAAAACTTCATGGAGTTAAGCTGATGTAGGTGTAAAGATGTAGGCTTAGTAACTAGCACTACACTTACTTAGAAATCAAAGTTAACCAATGTATCATTGTCATCTTTTCCTTATGATGAAGGATGAAGCAAGACATAGCTACATAAGTATTACCTTGCAACAGCCTACCAAAAAGAGCAGTATGATTTTGAAGATGCAAGAAGGCAGATTGCCAAAATTCTGAAAAGTCTGATTGGTACATGTACTGTTATTAACATTTTTCAAGTGACCATTTAAGTGGCGTCATACGCCGTATTCATCTTTCGATGTCAGGGGGTGAGACAAATTGTAATTATCGGAAAAGGGCTGTATGCAATGGAGTATAGAAAGCGATAGGGGATTCTGATTTAATCTTTCTGATATTTAGGTATAATTGGGATATTACTAATATAAATTTGAAAAAATGAAAGAAAATTTGGTCAATTTTTTGCAAACTTTTGATACAATTATTGAAAATTTGTGTAACTTAAAAAAAGAATGGTAACATTTTCTGAAAATGAAACATTTTTCTTTAAAAGCTCCCGGAAGATCCAAGACAATTGCCCGAAGATCAGAAAATATTGCACGAAAATGAAAGTAGCAGATTAATAGTTCCGAAAAATTAAAGAAAAAATCCTGACAATTAAAAGAAATTTCTGGTAAACTGAAGATGAACCAAATTTATGATCAATTCATTTTTTATCGTTTATTTCCCTAATATGTAGTATAGCATATTGTGTACTGGTATACTCCGCTGTTTACATTTACATACATAATTTTACGGGGTGAGGGAGGGGGAGGCAAGTGTACTGTAATAATGTGAGATCTACTTTATCATCCTCATCACCATGCGTATCAATACTCATCATAAGCCTACTTCAGATTATGTACCATCTAAATCATCCTCTTTTATCACCATGTAATCACATCGTCAACATGCTTCATCGAACAGTCCAACATTATATTATGGAAACTATTACTTGGTTTACGTCTCTTATTCATTATCTGAAGTGGAACTCCCAATCTATCTATACCCCAATGACCCCCACTGAACACGCCACTGGTCATATGACATCAATCCAAAATGAGAGGATGCACAAGATGGTGAAGCACAAGACGGTGAAACTATTTCTTGAGTGAATTTGGAGCTCGCTCCCAAAAGAAGATCATATAAACCACCATTTTAATTTCATACTGTTAATTTTTTACAGGTTAGTTGAGTGTCGTTAAATTTGTGACCGAATTTGTAAAAAAAATTGTTCATATAAAACTTCAATTTTCACAGAAACAGTCAAACTTGACTTCCCATGGAAGATTGTATATACAGTGCCTTGTGTAAATTATGAAACAATGCAAACAAGCTTGTTATCAAACAACCACTGATTGTACCCACATTACATCTGACCTTTGAGTGAGTTCTTAGAATAAATGTATCACTTCTTTTGTCGTAATAAGTAGCTTCTCCTATCCAGAATAAGACTTGATTTGATCAAGGTTTGATCTGAATATCATAGTACACCTTGATGCATAACAGTAAGCTGACTGATATATTTTAAATAGAATTGATAAAACTATATTTATTAAATAAGCTATATTGAATAAATAACATACTTGCAACTAGCACAATGTTTAGAATTAAAGTTAAGCAACCTATCATTTTCATTATAATGCAGGATGAAGGACATACAGCAAACAGAGCAAGATGTTACCATATAGGCCTAACCTTGCCATAGAGTACCAAGGAGGGTTTTATGAAGATGCAGTTTACCAAAATTCCAAAGGTATAATAAGTACAATAGTGAACATTAAAGTGATGTCATATGACATAAATTCAAATGAGAGGATGCATATTATGGTGAAATAGAAGCGGATGTAACTGCCTTTTGGTGAATTTGGAGCAAGTTCTGACATGAAAATGATCAAAGACACACCGTTTTTATTTCATAATGCTGATTCATTTGATACTGCTGTAGCGTTGTTGAGTGCAATCAAATAGTTATGACAGAAGATAAAACAAAGTTTGATGTATAAATGTTATTTGTGATCATATGAAAATTCAAAGTTTTATTGAAACACCAAACTTTGACTCCTCAATGAAACTAGAGTACCTTCTTTTATTAATGAAACAACACTAGAAAGCAAACTGCCACAGATTTAACCCACATTCAGTTTTAGTATACACTCTTGTTTTAGATATTCCACACAAATCAAAAACGTTTTTCTATAACTTAACCAAATTGTTCTTATTTTACCAAATTTCTCTTTAGTTTTATCTCATTTTTCAATTTGATGTTAGGAATTTCCCATTTTCACCTCCCAAGCGGAATGAAAGTATTCAGTCCATGTATTGCAGCTTAAATAACAATTCATCTTTTTTCATTGACAGCTAATTGCATCGATAGAAAAGCACCTTGATGGGGAATGACCTGCAGGAATCCTTTCCAATTTCAATTGATGAATATTTCAGGTATGTACTTGTTCACGTGTTTATCTCCATTGCAATACATATCTGCGAATAGTCTTGGAAGTTGTAACAAACAAAATGGTACTATATATTTTTACATATCATGAACTCAGGATTTATTTATAGGCCTGCTTGAGTTATAGTAAAAAAAATCCCTTTTATGAACAGCCCTCAGAGGAGGACAATTTCAAATCCTTACATACTGTGATCAATGGTGGACTATTTAGCACTTCATTATTATTGAAGGCGGTCAAGAGGCATTTCCTGATGGACCAAAGCATGGACCATCGATTCGATGAAATATTAAAGGATGTTATTGCAGAAATGTACATATACAATTACCAGGAGAGTATCTAATCATGATACAGTACTTGTTTATTTATTCATGTTTATTCATACATTTACAGGTATTCCAGAGGCACTGGCAATCATTTGGTATTGGGGTATCTTGAACAACAACTTGGAATTTGCAGAATGGTATGGGAAGACTTATCACCACAGGTATTAAACACATGTTAAAATATACATGTATATGTATATTTTTACAATTCTACATGCCACATATATCATCTTAGCTTTTGATGGTGGACAAGAATGTATGTCATTCAGGCTTTTTCAAACCATGCATACTTGAAGAGGATTTAATATTTATATCTTCGGTATGTAGTGGGTGACACAAGATATTGGAGGGGAGGGGGTACTCATACTAAAAGTTGTAGGGGTGAGCAGTCCATCAACTGAAAACCATATCCGCAGTATGACAAGGTCTAATGAATTGATTTTGAAGAGTCAGATTCTATCATGGCATCTTTTTCTTCCCGAAATCTTCAATTTTCGAGAAATCTCCTTCAATTTTTACGAAACTGCTTCAATTTTCGGGAAACTTCCTTTTTTTTTCCGGGAATATCTTCTTCGTATTTGTGTAATTTGCAACAAGTCTTGTGAAATTGCCTTAATTTTCGTAAAATTGTCTTTCTTTTTTGGAAATTTCCATCAATTTTTGGTACATTTTATTCAATTTTTGTGAAATCTCCTTCATATTTAGAAAATTGTTTTCAATTTTTGAAAAATTTCATCAATTTTTAGGTAATTTGCTTCAATTTTTGGGAAATGTCCTCAATCCATTTTAAGGAAACCCATATTTCATTTTTTTACGACACTCCCCCTTTCCTTGCAAATAGTTTTACCATAATAAAACACTTCTACATTTTTGTAGGTTTGTTAGGACAAATATCAAATATGGCCCCCCAATGTAAAATATCTTCCTACGTCGCTGATATATGTACCTCACATACGGACTTTCCTCCGCCCCAAGATCGAGATGAGAGTAGTAGAGAAAGGACAACAAGTTCATGAACAAAATTGATGTGTTGTTTCCTGGTTATAAGATGAAAACTTTGTGGAAATAGTCAGCATGACTTTGAAATAATTTATAAATGGTAGTAATTATCTATTGTCAGATTGTAAATGCTTTAAATCTCGATGACATGGCAAAAGGTATAACCATGGTGCTAAGTCAATACATGGCAAGACCTTGACCATTTCTCTTAAATTAATCAAATGCCATTTATTAGTGCTAATTTGTACTAATGCAATTTAGGTAATGGTGCCTCTAGACGTCCATAGACATTACATTTCATTAATGATTTTTTATTGTCCTTAATATTTATTTGTCATTTTGTTAACAGATGCTGATCTAGCCTATGAAGTGCGGTAATATCTCATGAAACACTGATACAGCTCCAAAGAATATGTTGAAGGGTAGACCAACAGTGGTCTTTAGAATGGAGTGGATGCTTGTCACTAGAGTAACCCATTACTGAAGGTACACAAAGGATCGTTTTAAGTACATTAGGGATAAATGCGATTTGTATCGAAAATAACTTTCATGTATCGTTGAAGAATTTTAACTGAATAAGTCTAAAATCTACTGTAAATGGAAACAAAATTTCCATGTTAATTTTTTGCAGGTGTATGAACATTTAAAAGGCAACGTTAACTTAATTGATTTATAAATGGTTTAAAAATTATCACAAAATCAATAAAGAAATTGACCGTTTTACAACGTTTTTAATTTTCAGACAAAAATATAAACGTTTATAGCTATAGGTAATTTTATGTTTTCGCCTCTGTTTGTTTGTCTGTTTGTCATCAATATATCTCAAGAACTGATAATTAGATTCTCATCAAATTTAGTATGCGGTTTTGTTACTGCTTAAGGAAGAAGTAGTTACAATTTGAGACATATTGAAATAAGGAAAGGGCAAAAAGTGAGGGTTGGGGATGTTTTAGGGTGAGTTTGTTAGTCATCATCATATCTCAAGAAGTAGTCAATGGATTTTGATTAATTTTGGTGTGTGGTTTTGTTCTTGCTTAAGGAAGAAGTCATTAAAATTTGAGCCGTTTTAGAATAGAGAAAAAGTGCAAATGGGGTGGAGACATTTTGTCTGTCATCAATATATATGTAGAACTGATGACTGAATTTGTATTTTTCTGCTTTAGGAAGAAGTATTTAAAATTTAATACGTATTGGAATAGGGGAAGGGCACAAATGGAGGGGTGGGAATATTTTATGGCAAGATTGATCAACATTTAGTTAAAACTTTCCAATAGAATGTGCTGAACAATGAAGTCATGCCATGAAAGTACAGCCATACAATGAATTTTCTGCACTAAAAAAAATTCAAGTAAGGTGGTTTCTGGTATCAATGAAATCAAAACAATTGGTTTTTGCCATGAATGAAAATGATGGAATGTGAATTTACTTTGCATAGCTCAACAATGAATGCTTAGCGTGAATTATTCTGAAAATTGTGATGATCCTCAAGTGTTAAGAATGTACTTGGCAATACAGATCAACGATACGAAATATATAGTTTGGGGTTACAAGCTGTTGGATCAATGGTTTCTGAGGAAGATTGTATTTCGGTGGGAAATATAGAGGGGCAAAGGTATGTGCTCTACAGTGTGCTATAATTCTAGTTTTTGACGTATTGGTGCCCTTAGTATTTTCTTATATAAATTGTTCTTTTAAAAATTCTTAGTATTATTTTTTTGTAAAAGTTGCAGTAAATTGAGTACTTCCCCACCTTCCATCGAATTCTCTTGAGGAATAGGCTTCTGATAATTTCAATGGACAGCAAAGCGGGAAATAAACTGGAAGAATTACACAAAGATTTTGTGATGTTGGACTGGGTGGACAGTGGACTGTTCCTATAGAGTGAAAAAAGTTCCAAAACTTTATGCTGTTTTCAAAATTATCAAAAACTGATGTGCTAAGATTTTAAAGCTATTTTAATCAGTATACAAATTGCTATGCATCCATAGACCATACAGATTTCTTAATGTTGTAATCTTAATATGCAAATTTGTATGTAAGGTTGTATGTACAGTATGACCAGGGAGATCGACATATAAAGTACGCCCATTGGTTTGTATCTTCTGCCATGCATGGCTCTCTCAGTCATTTGAAAGAGTTTTAATCTTTATGCCAGACAAATTGTGTCATGCGTAAAAAATCAATTAAAAACATTTATTATGTGTAATTTCAGAACTAAAAGTGTTAGCTTGGAAATTATAAAAACTGAACTGCTGAGATGTTTTATGTTTACTTAATCACATAGAAATTGTTATGTACATGTCCAGGCAGTTTTCTTTTTAAGGGTACAAATTCACAGAAAATGAAGTCTTTCTTAGAATGTGATGTTAATTGCAGAAAAACTTAATATCTTTAGAGGAAGATACTGATTAGTTTTATACATTATAAAAGAATTATGACACTTGCTCCCATTTGGCCTGAAGAGATATGATAGTTTTACAACAGACAATTGTATACATGAGAATAGACTAACGTATAATTTGAATAATTTTGTTGTTGTGTGGACATCTCAACATGTAGAGGCAAAATTAGAAAACTTCCAAAGTCTATCAAAATTCATGAAATACCAATATGTTGTAACTTGAGGCCCAGTGTATTGCAACCATTTATGTTTGTACCGGACTTTTTTACTGCATTTTAAAGATAGTTTTACAAGGCTTCATAAACAAATCGTAAATTAAGTTGGAATAGAAGCTTTGTTTTGATGTTTGAATCATAGTTTATGGCTAGTTAGACATAGTTGAAAATTATCACTAGATATCAATATAAAAGTAAGTAATCATTTCCGATGCTGACAATTTGACATGCTCATGTGCCTTGAATTTCAGGTTCAATGGAGTACTCAGAAAATTTTAATTTGCACATCTTTTAAAGTAAACGTAGTAATATTTTCATTTCTTTGTTACCTGTATAATAGAGTAAAACCATTATAGTATCGTTAACGGTTACTTAGGAAATTTATGAAATCAAACAATTCTAAAGTGAAACATTGTCTTGTTACTTTTTTTTTGTAAAACAGTATTTTAATTTGACCAAGGATTTGGTCAATTGGAGCCATTTTTGTAGTCAATTTGACAAAAAATGGTCAGAAGATTTGACCAAACTGTAATGGTCAACAGATTGACCAAGTATTAATAGTCAAATTTGACCAAGTAAGGAATGAATAATGCACCGACCCATATGTGGTCAATTTGACCAAGTTGACTTTTGACCACATATGGTTCGGTGCATAATTCACTCCTCACTTGGTCAAATTTTGACCATATTGTGGTCAAATTTGACCATTGTTTTTTTAGAGCGTAGTTTTTAGTTGATGGGTTGCACATAACTATCACTTTAAGTAAGAAGTCCACTCCACCCCCTCCCCCTTCCCGGTATCTTTCTATGGAAGAGAATGCTTGTTAACCATTTTGAATGTCAAATCCAAATGTAACTAAAGTATTTTTTCTATGAGGCTGTAAAAATCCTTACAGGCTGTACAAAAATAATATATACAGTGAATCGAACAACCTGAAAAAACAGATGACATTACTTCATACTTTGTGCATACCATTGAGCGCATGGAATCAAAACTGATTTACTTTGACAGCCACAAATCATAATTTAACAATGTTCATCGGAAGATGACAATTAAAAGCTTTGAAGTAATTATTTAAACCTTTTCCCCCTACATTGAATGTGAGTAAATGAAGGTGTGCATCCAATTTAGATGAAGCTTAATAGAAGCATATTAAGCTTAGCTACAAGTTCAAAAGAGAATAAACAGATTTTGATTTAGCAACTAAATCGATTTTAGAGGAGGCAACATGGGTGGACTTAATTGGCTTGAAATATGATGTAAATCGTTAACATAGCAAAACAAAAAGTCCCATTAAAATTGGTAAAACAATTGAACAATTTACTGCATTTTTGATTTTTAGCTGTTATTTCACCATAATCTGTGACATCAGTGGGAGAAGGATCCTTCATTATTTTTGGCAAAACCTTTTTTGTTTTTATTCCTCTGTCAATGTAGTTTGAAATATAGCATTGGACTTAAAGCAAAACTTTTGGAACTTGGTCACATTCCGAATCATGTATCTAGAAAAAGACATTCTGAAATTAAGAAGTAGCTGAATTTGAAGAACAAAATTTGAAGTATTACATAAAGATCTTGAGATGTGTTCCTCTTACTATATCACAAATTCTGCACAAATTAACAAATCTTGAAACTATTTAGTCATAACTTGAGTAAAAGCCTTTAACAAAATTTAAAAAAATATTCTTCTCAGAATTCCATGATCTGTCATATATCCTAAATTTGCTAGATGTTCATAGTCGTTTAAAGAAGTGGTTCGTCATCATCTTTGTCATAAGCTTATTTTGGTTTTGGCAAAATGTGGATAAGATCGTAGAGGTCCTACAATGAAGGAAATGAGGATGCACAACTATACAGAAGAACAGTGAGATGGACGAAAAATGTCATGAGGGATATCCCATTATGACCAATCTGTCTTGTACATTCAGAGGATTAATTTGCTTTATTAGTTTATACAAATCTTCATAAGCTATGTAGTCAGGAGGATCATGAAGTGATCATGGCTTGCTGGAAAAATGATTGGTTCATATAAAATTTAAATGTTGTAAATGAGGCTCTCACTTGTGATTTAATAATTCAACCTTTGCATGGACTGGTAAACTGAAGTGGTATGTGAGAAGTTACTAGATATTGAAGGTTGTGAAAATGATTAAATATGCAAGATACTGGTAACTGTTTGAAATTGTCATGAAAATGATGAATTAAATGTGAAAGATACCATTTGAAATTTGTCATTATATTATTTCTATGTCATTTGTATTCATTTGTAAGAAAACGTGACAATGAAATCACATTATGTGGCACTGTCAACCTTTGTCAACTAACAAAGACATTCTTTCACCTTTTCACTAGTCAGTCTACATATTGTATTTGAAATTGACTTTTTCCATATACTTTCAGTATTATGAAGTGAGCCCACTTTTTATCTTTAGCTGATTATTTTGAATTGATATGCAGTAAATCATTATAAGAAAACCGTTCAAGAATACCACAAGAATCTAACACACACCAAAAATCTTTTTTAGAATGACAATGTTTGTCCTCCTAGGAGATATACCATTACCTCTGAGCAACTTTCCTCATAATTTGATAATCCATGGGCTATATGGAAACTAAACTTTTTCTTTCAATAATGTATCAGTGACTTCAATAAGGTTTTTCTTGCATGTAAAAGTGTTTTACTATCACTCTAAGAGTCTATGTTTGTTTCTGGTGAGCCAAAGCGTGTAGGCCTAATATGACATGTAGTTGAAGACATTGACAGTGATCCCAAGAAATAACACACATTAACAAGAAGCAGTGTATGTTTTGGAGAATGAAATTAATAGGTTTTACAATTATTCATTCACAGTCCAACAAATTGGCATTCTCCATACACTGAGAAGAAAAATAACTTACTACTTCATAGGCTTTTTGACAAAGGTATACTGTAATTTAGCTGTACCTTAACCACAACTTAATAAAGGCTTTCGCTAGGTCCACTCATACATTAACACTGAACGCCGGTAATGTGCTGTTTGTTTTTCTGTAGCGTATAGGCCCTCATCCGAGCGGCGTGACAAACATAAAAAGACGATTTTTGAAGAATAAAATGCATGTGATGCTAGAGTAAATGGCAGACGTAAACTGCCACGAGTGGCGGTTGACGTCTGCCATTTACTCTCGTGTGCGGCGGGCTTAAGCCATGAAATTACTAGTGTGTGGCGTAAGTCAGTTAAATCATATTTGCGCTTGCCTAAGTTCACCGTGATTCATCATTCAAGCAAATCCGTATTCAAAATAGAACAATGGTTTTCTTTCAGAAATTGAACAACTTTACCGATAAACATATTTGCAATGTTCGTCATTGTTGGTAAGGATCCAAGAACACAGAATGATAGGAAAAAAATCGCTACGTGATTATTTACAACCAACGGTGTTTACAATTCAGGGTCATAGTGTCAGTCTTTGTACCCAGACTGGTATAACAAGTACTGAGTAGAACTTGGTGTTCTTTCTTGGAAGTAAACAAGCCGAAAGTTCCAGTTTTTGCAACAACATGGATTGAATATTAAGTAAGCCTATATAACTTGTAAAAGCAGTTATAGTGAATTTCGAAATAAACCAGTAGCAGTTATAGTGGAATTTGAAATAGACCAGTAGCATTGAAAGTGGAATTCGAAATAGACCACCAGTACCAGTTAATGTGGAATTCGAAATAGACCAGTATTTAACATTCGGGATAACAGTGACAGTGGAATTCCAAATAGTCCATTTGTAATAATAGTGGATTAGGTTCTTTTAATGGCTAAGACTCATGAATAGTGTGTACATGCACTGTTTTCTTTCACTATTTAGCTGATTAGCAATAACAACAGGAAGGTGAGTTGAAATAACTTGAAATAACGTCTTTCTTTATAGGCCAGGTATACGTGTAGGTGACTCCAATTTGTGTTTTCATCGGCCGAAATACAATGGCCCAATGTACACTTGCTAAGTGATAGGTCCAGCAATAATAATTTTAGAATGAATGTACGCCGCCATATTCTAATCATGGTCTTTAAACATTTATCAAACAAAGGACCTCTCTTGAGAGGGACAGGATCAATGACCAATGTTGACAATTGTCCAATGGTCGAAAATTATTGGGGCGGCCATGGTCTCTGACAGTGGCGTGGTGGCAGGAGGCCATGGGCAACTTCCCCCAGCGAAGCTTTTTGAGAGGTCGCCAAGTGTTCACGCCAAAATTGCCCTGGAAATATATTTTTGAGGCCCTGAGAAAATGTACGTGTTGAGCAATAACTTTTTTCTATACTATTAAGCACGTAATATTTAATTTTCGGAGTTCAAAAGCGCATGAATTTTCTACTGAATTAAAAACAAATTCCGGGGACTTCGCCCCAAAACCATCATTGGCACTTGAGTGTGTCCCTGGATTTTTCGCACGGACAGTAGCCGATGCGTAATTGCTCGCACGCGTCGGCAATGTTTAATAACTGCATGCCCCTGCCATGCATGAAGGGAAAACAATTCTATTGAATACAGCTGGTATAATTTTTTCGAGAGGGTGCCGAATGCCTACAGAGGAGCCAAATTTGTCATGAGAATATATTCTTATATACTTTGTATTCTGAACATTGTAAATATTTTCTCTCACAGCTTTAATTTTACATCAAAACATGAAAACCTTCCCTAGACCTCTACTAAAGACGTATATATATATACATATATATATAAATAAATATATATATATATATATATATATATATATATATATATATATATATATATATATATATATATATATATATATATATATATATATATACATATACATATATATATATATATATATATAATATATATATATATATATATATATATATATATATATATATATATATATATATATATATATATATATATATATATATATATATATATTTATATATATATATATACATATATTTATATATATATATATATACATATATATATATATATATATATATATATTATATATATATATATATATATATATATATATATATATATATACATGTATATATATATATATATATATATATATATATATATATATATATATATATATATATATATATATATATATATATATATATATATATATATATAAATATATACATGTATATATATATACATATATATACATATATCATATATATATATATATATATATATATATATTTATATATATATATACATATATACATATATATATATTTATATATAAATATATATGTATACATGTATATATATATATATATATATATATATATATATATATATATATATATATATATATATATATATATATATATATATATATGTATACATATATACATACATATATACATATATATATATATAT